>OZ020509.1:9783943-10383943 GCA_963971375.1 Platycheirus rosarum | reverse complement strand
CCGAAACAGTTGGCTGTGGCTATAAAAATTTACGTGCTGTGCAAGTTAAACTATTTTAAACAAAATAGAATTCCATAGAGAATCTTTAACTCTGGGCAATTTGTTGTTTTTTTTGCAATTTTTCACCAAAAAGTTGTTATTTTTTCGCCTGAAAAATAAGACCGAATCAACCGAAGATCCTGCTTCCAGACACCATTGGGCACAATATCAAATTTATAAATTTACGGTGTTGTATGTAAGTATTCCTTTAAATTTTATAATTATATTTATGTATTTAAAAAAAAATATATACATATAATATAAAAAAGAAAATATTCCATGTCGAATTCCCATTAAATTCATTGCATATGAACTGCAATGAAAGGCAATGTTTATACAATGGTTAAATGCTGGTGTCGTTGCATTTATTTGATCCAGGATATTTTGTGCCTGTCTATCTACCTCTCCCTCCTCGCGTTTGTTGAAAGTTGAAACCAACAACTTGTTCTACACTCACTTCCTTCAACATTAACTAAAACCACCCACATTGCTTGCCTGTAATCTAATTTCTGTCTGGTTAAAAAAAATTGTGTAAAGAAAAAAAAATATCTTATAATCAGTTCATTTTCCTGGATTTATATTAACCGAAGAAACAAAACATCGAATAATTTTATAGTGTTCTCATCAGGCACGATATCTAATAAATAAACGATAGTTAATAAACGTAGTGTTCTTGATTTGAAAGTTTTGTGTTTATTAAAGTGAAAAAGGAGCAAAAATTAACAAAATATCGAATTTTGTTGTGTTCTCATCAGGCAAGATATATACGTATCTTAATTTTAGTACTTACCTTCCTTCCAATCTTATTATAGGTACATGATATCCTAAATAAATTTAACGAAAATCTACCCACACCAAATGTTTAACGATCCATCTTCATTTGATTTAAAAAAGTTAATTATTGTTATATTACATAGCTTAATATAAACCCGCTTTTTTAAAATCCCGTTTCTTATTATCTCGCTTTTAGTTTTGATTGCAAAATAATGTCATGGACATTATGTCTGCTTCAAATAGGCACCCTGTCCATGGACATTGGGGATTTTAAAACTTTTTTTTCGGGATTTAAAAAAGCGGAATTCCGATACGCTCCCAATCGGTTTCCTTCAAGCGCTATAAGGAACCAAAGTGAAGTTGGCTCCTGGCAGTCCATGAGGTCATATCTATTGAGTCCATGATTGTCAACATGGTTCTAGCTTGCACTAAGAGTTAGAAAACTTAATTTCCACCCTGAGTCTTTGTATATACACTGCTTATAGAACTATCATGAAGCATCATTTTTTAGTTGCCAATCAAGTCGCAATGAGGCGCGCTGAAATCGCCAATTGGTGTGGATATAGAATGAATTATTCAAATTAATGGGTTGCTTGGGGTACAGTAGGAATACTTTATACTATCCTAGGGTTTTGACAAAAAACCCGAATTTCTGACTTTTTTTCAGATTTTCGCTTATATCTTTTAAACTAAGAGAATATTGTGGAACACATTGCGTGACGAAGTTGAAGAACATATAATATTTAAAAAAGGAGTTACACCATTATTATAATAGGCAACACATTTAACGAAATTGAAATGTCAGATGCCAGTTGACAGCTACATGGCGATCCTGCAAAATACCAAATATACCAACACCAAATGTCACAGCTGGAAATCGATAGCTTTGTAGAGAAGTGGGAAAAGTATCTGGAAGAGCTGAAGTCTGCTGGACCGAAGCCGATTACCATCTTTCAATATCAGGAAAGGAAAAAAAAAACAAAAATAAGAGAACAACAGCACACAGAAACATTTTAACCAAAACGAAACCCTGGGTATTCACCATAATGAACTCGTTCATGGGAAATTACAAGTCTTACAGGCAGATACATTAAATAATAAAACAAAAATGTATGACTATGACAACTATGCTCATGAGTTGAGAGTCAAGTTACGCCATGCACTTAGGAAAGCCATAACATAACATCAGCATTCCACTCGATTTCATTGATTCTCACTCTATATTAATAAGACCCTATAGATATAGGAAAACAGAATAATTTTGAATGTGAAATTGAATGTGTACAAGTAAGATAGAAAATAATATATATAATAAATATATTATCATTATAAATAATAACAGTAAGACAAATTATTGTATAACCAATATTTAAAATTAATAAAGTCAGACTTGTGTATAGAATACTGAAATAAAACGTTTTCATTTTCTTTGTCTCAATTTGGCGGCGAGTAATCGCTTTATTCAATACAGCGTGGTACGTTTAAATTACCAAAAGTAGGGATTAAACACTACAAAGGTATTCAATCGTCCACATTACAATGATATACGGAAACGAAAATGCTGTAAATCTTCGGACGACTGTAAGCAGTGATGAAGTCTTACGGCCATCTTCAGACAGCTCGTTGGAGGCTTTTGAACGATAGAAAGGACGAAAATATTTCTGCCCAGAAACTAAGAGCCGAGGGTTGGACTGCGGAAGAACTTCGTAATGCATAAAAGGAAGATCCTGACATCGAGCAGATTCTTGCTTGGAAGGAATCTATGGAGAAGCCGAATGCAAGAGACATCTCTGACAGAAGACAAAAAAAAGATGTCGAGAGATGGTATCGAAAGTGCACCACGTGCGAAGCTAGTGAGGGACCTCAAGGCAAGCAGTAAATGGATCAATGACATACACCAGAGAACCCAAAGCAAAATAAACATTGCTAGAGACCGCCTGAGGACCAGATACGATGCGTGAGCGACAGCACCTGATTTCAATGAGGGAGATCTGGTATGGCTTTACAACCTACATCGCGGAAAGGGAAAATCGCTTAAGCAGGACTGAGAAGGTTCCCATCAAGTAGTAGCGCATTAATGGCGTTATTTTCCGAATCCAACGAGGACCAAGAGCAAAAATGATAACTGTCCATGTGGATCGCCTGCATTGTTACCACGAAGACAATGATGATGTGCTTGTTCGGGAAGACCAAAACTAAGAGGGGAACAATGGGATGTGGCAACAAAATGTTAAGATATTCGGAGATTACATTTTGTTTCCAACTTAACGACATCTGCAGGATGCATTGTGTACAACAACCATTTTTAACATGTATTGTGTACAACAACCATGCTCCTAAAAGAATGTTATATATTTGCAATATGTTTGACTGAGTACTAATTCGAACTCGAATTAGTATAAACAACCGAAAGCTTAGATTGTGCCAGAACCAGAGGGAAGCTTCCAGAAGTTTGTAAATTTGTATAAATACACGAGTAGATGGCATTAAGAGTTTACTTTATTTTTAAATTGTTAACAACTGGAAGCGTTAGCAAAAAGTGATTGAATTGAGATTAAATAAAAGGTGTTGAAGTATAAAAACGTATTTGAATCGTGAATAAGTGGAATAAGTTAAACTTGCTGTTATTTAAACTGAAAGACGTTGTGTTTCATAAAATATAGAGATTTGTTGTATTATTTTGGAATTTCGATTGAGTTTTATTTGTCGAACCCCAGGCCAAAACTTAACAGTATGTTAAATTAACAACATTTCCAATTAACAACTAGCCAATAATAACGGACTGCAACAAAAAGGAAAAAGAATACGTATGCTCATATAAATCCAATTGACGGCACTAAATATAAATAAATAATACATCTACGATCTCTGAACTTTCTTATCGACAAACTTTAAATTCAAGGCCAGATAAGGATGATTTTCACAGAAAATAGAAGATTCAAAACTATAAATGTATAAATAATACAAAATAATAAACACATTATTTTTTATTTTAATAATACATAGACCAATCTTGCGTGTATCCATCTACTTGTCTACATCCAATTGCCCCCGGATAGCTGCCACAATATGTCCTTAAATCTAAGGATCCACAAGAATTTTTCATACACCCTGTATTTTGACAATATGTTTGACAATAGCTGCTTTCGGTAATCATGTCTCCCCTGCATCCATAGCAATCTGGGTAGAACGGCTCTGGAAAAATAATTTTTTTTTTTTTTAGAGTAAAATTAAGCTCTATTTAAAACTTACGCTGATTGTAACAGCCAGAATGTATACAAGATTCTGGTGGCTGCCTTACTACCGGTGGCCTCAAGTTCAAGTGTTGGTGGGTACAAACTTCTCCACATTGCTGATAGCTATGACTTCTGCAGACATACCGATCTTCCCAAAGGCAGGTATTTGGAGTAGTTATAGTACAACAGTTTGGTGAGGGATGAGAAGGAGCTGGTGGTGGAGCTGGAGGGAGCTGAATATACCTTACAGGAGCTGGTGGTGGAGGGAGCTGAATATACCTTACAGGAGCAGGGGGACTATTTACATAAATTATTTGAGGCGGTATAGACTCTTGAATTTTCTCTGACGGTGGTGACTCAGTTATGTTAATCACTAAATTATTTGTGTAATTGATTTCTCCTATATCTTTACTACGATTGAAATCGTTTGTGATAATAGTAGTCGACATAAGCACTGTTTCATTATATTGCACATCTGGGATCTTACAGCTATTTCCATCCCAAATTTTTCCTTCAGTACAAACTGCGGCAACGCATCTACCTCTTATATAAATGCCACTTCCACAATAAACTGGATGACAGGAGCCATTAATGAAAACCCTCCCATATCCACATATCTTAGTAGTAGTCGGTTCTGGAGATTCCGTTGTAACTCTTGTAACTATAGTACTTTTATTTGGCTCTGGCTCATAATCTTGTTTTACAATGGTTATTTGGATTGGATATGTTTGTTGAGGTTGACATGGAGGTTGAGTTTGACATGGCGGTTGAAGTTGACATGTCGGTTGGGGTTGACATAACAGTTGAGCTTGACATGGCGGTTGAAGTTGACATGGCGGCTGGAAAGCTGTTTGACAACATGATGTGCTGCATTGTGTCGTGGCTAAGCAATTATTCACTGTTTGATAGGGCTGAGTTAATACGGGCCTACTAATGCCTCCAAAAACACACCCCCCATTTTGATAGAAATGTGTTGCCGGACAATTGTTTGGGGAGCATATTCCATTGGAAAAATTAATTCCATCTTGACATAAAGGATTTGAATAAGTCTTAAAATATAATATAAAATATAAATTATTATAGTTTTGGTATTTGAATGTAAAACAAATATAATTCACCTGTTGTTGTAAAACTGGAGTTGTAATGCAAAAGTTAAACAAAAAGATTGTCGGGATGCAAGTTATTAAGTATTTGAAAGACATACTATGTTATGTCGATATTCTCCGTGCGCCGTTACGAAGTGCAAGAAAAAAATTCAAAAGCGCATAGCTTTTAAATAATTGATTTTGACCATGAATAACTAAAATGTTATAAGTATGCGGATGTTATATGAAAGATGATTCAACAGATAATACTTTAAAAAAAAAAACATACAGAAAACAAATGTTTTAGCTTGCAGAATATATGTATGTATGTATCTTTTTTCTCAGTGAAAAAAAATTTATTGAGGTTATAATCTCAAAATGAAGATATGGTATTTGAGAAATGTTTCTTTTTTCAAAATGTCAAGCTTAGATCAGGCGATTTGTATTAAAAAAAAAATTGAAAAGGGGTAAGTGAATTTTTTTTTAAATTTTGTTTTTATATGTATGTTAATTGTGTGCTTATAAGTTTGTATACTTAAATTTTTTTTTATTTTTTTAAAAAAGTTGTTAAAAATAAACCGTTTTATTTAGAAATGTTCCTACGATTTTGAAAAAAAAAATACACTTTTTGACATTTCTTAAAGAAATAAAATGGCGTTTAAACTATTTCACTCAATACAATTTAACGTACTTTATTCGAACAATCAAAAGTCACAAAAATCAAATAAATGCTTTGATGCTAACTTTAATTTTCTAAAATTTTAATCTACAATGTGACCGCACATATGAGCAAGTACGTGCGATCTAGTAGTGCAATTTATTTTTTAGTGCAAAATACTTATTTGTTGCATTACATATAAGACATCAATCAGTAGTCGTCAACTCTTCTTTTCTCTGATTCAACAACTAGTAATTCTCCAATCAATCGAATACAACAAATTACTATATTTGAGCTTCCATTCATTTATTATTTACTTGGCAGTTCTTGTTATTGCAAATATTGGCTCGTTGCTTCGAATTTCATCATCATCATCGACGCAACATCCGGGATCCGGTCCGGACCTCCTTCAATAAGTTCTTTCATACATCCCCATTGCTGGCCGACGCCATCCAACTGTGCACCGCAAGGCTTCGGGCAATCTGGTCTACACCATCCTTTCAACGCAAGGATTTGATTTCTACCATAAAAAAAACTGCAAAAGATTTCCCGAGACGGTTCCTCTTCGCTTATGCGAGTTAGGTGCCCAGCCCACCGGAGTTTTATGAGCTTTTTTTTCCACAACATCTACTTCGAGGTAGATTTCACAAAATTCATGAATGTATCTTCTCCAGAATCGTCCTGCCTCGCACACGGGGCCAACAATCGCGTAAAACTTTCCTCTCGAACGCGGGTAAGAGATCAGAGTGCCTTTTTGTAAGAACCCAAGCCTCGGATCGGAATGTGAGTACTGTAAGACAATAGTCTTGCTCAGTTGCAGTTTAGTTTTTTGTGGTAAGGTTTCTTGATTTAAAGAGCCTGTTGGATCTTAGCAGCCACGCGCGTATTTCTACCTCCATATTATTATCGGGTGCTACTTTTGACCCAATTCGTGCTCCACTACTCTAATAGTAGGACCAATACTTCTCGCAGACGTAGCCACCATGTACTTAGTCGTCCCTTCATTTGCTTCAAATGTATTCGAAATTAAATTAAATATCTCACAGTTTTTTTTACCTCACCTTCAATAATATTATTGAATATTACCATCTTTAATTTTGAATGTTACACATACGCCAAAGTGTTCAACAGGAACTTGAAGCTTTAAAAACTCACTGAGCAAAAAAAATTGAAAAATCTTTTTTGTTTAATATTTGACCCTGGGATCTAAGGTTACCTTCGGGACACTTTAGTGTTTATTATGCTCAGACACCAGGACACCTCTTATTATAAAAGTATTAATTTTGGACACTATTTGAAAGAAACAAACAATTTTTTTGAAAGAGTATCTGAACTTCTGAATGCACCACAACATAATATTACCATGGTACTACTCGTATTATGTCTGTTAAAAAAATATATCCTTGGGTTGGTTGAGGAAAGTCAATGTTTTAAGTTTGAAGCTGCAGACGTTTCTACAGAAAAACTCCATGTAATTGGATATGTTTCAGTAGTATTCACTTATGCACAAGACTATTGTCGGCCTTGAATGATTCAAAGAAAAAAGATATTCCCTTGCCAATTTTTTTCTATTCGCATCACACAATTCACAATATATGATGGGTCAATAAATGGAATGGTAGGATGTAGGAACGTTAAGACAATATGTTTTCGATATGTTTAAGTTGTTTCATTCGAGTCATTCGATAGACCTTATATGAGTAATGCTGCTTCCAAATCTATCCTAGCAATTAGTAGTATTCAACAATTTTTCCAGGATACTTTTAACTATTTTAGATTATTGCAAAAAGACTAAAAGATTTTAAAAGGGCTTCAAAATATGTTTTATATACCAACACTTCAGTTAAGCTCTACACGCTGGTAATCTCTTGGAAGCTGTCAAAAAAAGAGAGTTGAATTTATATTTTATATTTATTTAGTTATATTATATCTATTCATTATATGGGAAACTTTTTTACATTTGGTACATCTTTTTGGATACTTTCTGAAAATTCTCAAAGGTAACACTGGTGTAGTGGTATAGTAAAAAATAATATTAGAAATCTATACCATTATTGAAGACGTACAAATTATGTTGTTTGTCACGCAGAATCTCAGAAAGCACTAAGCTAATTTATTTGAAAAAAAATTTGTAATATTCCTTATTATTATGAAATTGTTTATGGCTACTTTTTTTTGAATAATGTTTTTTATTTAAAAAATTGCCCATTTTCGTATAGGTTATCTTAAACAATTACTTATATCTTTTCACCTATTTGATATTTTACAAAGATGAAAATTGTTCCATAAGATCAAAAGGAAAGCACAAATTTTAAGCTATTTAATCATTTTTTAGTTACCTATACAAGCTGATAAATAAACAAAAATATGTTTTAAAAATATCAACTTTTTATATTTATTTTACCCACAAATTAAATTTCATTGCAATATTGAGGTAGCTGCTTTGTTTCGATGCTTCTTCAAACTTCTTTGTTTTTTCTCTTCCTTTCATGCTGTGTTACACTATACATTTAAAGTTGTGTGTTTTGACTTACCCCATATGAAAAAGAAACAAGAACGACAACTGAGAGAATAATTCTCTCTTCGCCTACAAACTGAAAAATGCCCCGTTAGTGACATATGTGTACCGGTCCCTGTACATTTCTTATGGGACTACTAATACGTTTGCATTTTTGGGGTCACGAAACGTATGGCTGCTTCTCACACGTATTCACATACACAAAATAAAATTTCAAGGTTTGCAAGCATGGTCGGTGATGTTCAAAGAGTAGATATGTGTGTGGTTACAAGCACCCGCAAATCACCCCTGTCTATCAACTCCTACTCTCACCTCCACGTGGTGATCATCGGGTGCCTAGTACCTCAACTGGAGATTGGTTCCAACCCCTTTGGAAGGTTGTTGGTGGCAGCAAACGAGAAGGGGGGGGGGAGTGTTACCACTAAGGCACTACTCCTTGCATCCTGGCGGCAGCGGAAGAATTCTCTAGATGGAATCAACGGTGGCGTCTACAGTTTCAGTCAGGTTGAACTACTTAGTGAACACCTTATATGGGCTACTAAGACGTTTTCGGAGCTCAGGCCTATAAGGAACGGTTTATCCGGCTCTTCGTCGAATTTCGGATACGTACGTGGAATGTTAGGTCCCTAAGGCAGACATAACCGCCATCCAAGAAATGCGATGGGACGGGCCGGGCAAAAAAAAGATGAAAAACTGCGATATCTACTATGGAAACTGCTATACACAACAAAAACAGCGCTTATTTGGATGTGGATTCGTCATTGGAGGCAGGCTCCGGCAAGAGGTTTTGAGTTACAAATGTGTAAACGAGCGCCTCATGACAATCCGCATCAAGGCTAAATTTGCCAATATTAGCCTTATATGCGCGCATGCCCCACAGAGAAAAAAGATGATGACACCAAAGAAATGTTTTTGAGTTCCTGGAAAAAACATATGAGCAACGCCCTAGCTATGAAATTAAAATTGTCCTAGGCGACTTTAACGCCAAGCTAGGGAGAGAAGATGTTTTTGGTGATACAATCGGAAAACACAGCTTGCACGACACCACCTCCGATAACGGATTCAGGCTAATTGACTTTGCTGGCGAAATATTGTAATAGCAAGTACCAAGTTCCCACACCTCAACATTCACAAAGGACATGGAGATCCCCTGATCAATCCACTGTCAACCAAACTGACCACATTGCGATCGATGCAAGGCACTACTCCAGTATGATGGATGTACGAACTTTCCGAGGGGCAAACATTGACTCCGACCACTACCTCGTTGTAGTCAAGGTACGACTTAGGATATCACTACCCACGCCAAGAAGAGGTAATACTGTGAGGAAGTTTAACGTCGGACGGCTGCAATCGCAAGAAATCTCCAGATCCTTTTCTGGTCGAGTTTCAAATAACCTCCAAAGGAGTCCTTTACCGCCAGCATCAAGTATTGAGAACTAGTGGCAACATTGCCAAAATGCCATCAGGGAAGCCGCGACTGAAGTGCTGGGTTTTACACGGCCACCACAACGAAACCCCTGGTTTGATGATGAGTGTCGCCAAGCACACGCAGCTAAACAAGAAGCATACAAGGCGGCGCTGCAAAGAAGGACCAGAACTACCCGTGCACTCTACGAGCAGAAGAGTAAAGAGGAACACCGCCTTCTCAGAAAGAAAAAAAGGGAACATGAGAAGCGATCGAGGAAATGGAGAGCTGTTATTGCAGGAATGAAGTTCGAAAGTTGTACCAAAAGGTACAAAGAAACTGTCAAAAGTACAGAGCTCGAACTGAAGCTTGCAAAGGCGATCAAGGGAACATCATAGTAGAATCGCAGTCGATGCTGAGAATATGGAAAAACCATTTCTGCAGACTGTATAATGGCGATGACGAAACGAATTCCGCTGTCAGGCAGATTGGTCCACTTTATCTGGGCGGAGTAGACCAACAATTCCGACCAACACATCTGGATGAAATAAAGCTAGCTATATCTAAACTTAAGAGGAACAAAGCCACCGGAACCGATGGCCTAGCTGCCGAGCTCTTCAAAGCTGCAGGCGATGACTTGGCTATAAGTATGCACCAACTCATAAGCAAGATATGGTTAAAAGAAAGCATGCCCGATGAATGGAATCTCAGCATAATTTGCCCGATCCTTAAAAAGGGAGACCCTTTGAGCTGCACCAACTATAGGGGTATCAGTCTCCTCAACATCGCCTACAAGATCTTTTCTTCTGTATTGTGTGAACGCCTAAAGTCATTCGTCAACAACCTGATAGGTCCATATCAGTGCGGTTTTAGGCCAGGAAAGTCCACTATCGATCAAATATTCACATTACGGCAGATCTTGGAAAAAACTCAAGTTCAAATCGATTCCCACCACCTTTTCATCGATTTCAAAGCCGCGTACGACAGCATTTACAGAGACGAGTTATATAGAGCAATGTGCGGTTTTAACATCCCTGCCAAACTCGTCCGCCTGTGTAAAATGACGATGGAAAACGCACACTGTTCCGTGAAGGTCGGTAAAGACCTCACCGACACATTTGAAGTCAAAAAAGGATTTAGACAAGGCGATGCGCTGTCATGCGACTTTTTCAACATCATACTTGAAAGAATAGTGCAGAACTCTCACACCAACACCAAAGGCACGATCTTTCAAAAGTCCGTCCAATTACTCGCATACGCCGACGATATTGACATAATCGGAAGAACGCAGCGTGATGTCAGTACCGCTTTTGTGAGTATTGAGACGGAAGCGGCAAGGATGGGTTTAGCAGTCAGTGAGAGCAAAACCAAGTATATGCTGTCATCAAGAAGAGACACCCAACATCGACGTCTTGGACAAAACATCACAATAGACAGCTATAACTTGGAGGTAGTTAGGGACTTTGTCTACCTGGGCTCCGCTATTAACTCAGACAACAACACCAGCGCTGAAATCAAACGAAGAATAACTCTTGCCAATGGCTGCTTCTTCGGGCTTAGAAGGCAATTGAGTAGCAAAGCCCTGTCACGGGCAACTAAACAGTGCCTTTATAAGACCCTCATCCTCCCAGTCCTGCTCTATGGTGCAGACGCATGGACGCTGTCAAAAGCGGATGAGGAGACTTTAAGCTGTTTCGAGAGAAAGATTCTCCGGGTGATTTTTGGTCCTATATGCATAAACGGAGAGTGGAGAAGAAGATACAATGAAGAACTTTACCGGCTGTACAGCGACACAGATCTAGCCAAAAGAGTAAAAAACGTCTCAGATGGCTGGGTCATATAGAGCGGATGGACATCAATGCTCTGGCCCGGAAAATATTCGAATCCACCCCAGAGGGACGGCGCAGTAGAGGAAGACCGAGACTCAGGTAGCGCACACAAGTGGAAGAGGACCTCCACCGACTCCACGTGCGAAACTGGAGACAGCAAGCTATGGACCGAGCTGGCTGGAGAAGCTTGTTGGTTGAGGCCCAGGTCCACCCGAGACTGTAGCGCCACCTAAGAAGAAGAAGAAGAAGGCATGGTCGGTAGACGTCGCAGTTCTTTTTCTTAAGTTATTCAATTCCAGTGCAGTCCAGACATCTATGTATGTCTTCATTCTTTGATTTTATAATCGCTGCGACAGTGGCAGCTTTAGTGGTTTTTTTTACTAACCAAAGTGCCAAGTGCACTCTTGCACTTGATTTGAACAGAGTAATAAAACAACTTAATTATTTTCTGGAATGGCTGGTCATCACTTATGTTCACATGTCCTATTGCAGAGGACGATACATATATTTTTTTCTAATTATTCAAGCTGTGCATTTTTTTGTCTTTAAATTTTGTGAAGCAACACGAGTACGGATCTGCTAGTATTTTTATAAAAGCAAAAATATAGGGAATATAGACTAGGGACTTAGTCCGTTTAGATCTACTAGGACCTAATAAATGTATTTTATTTTTTTTTAAATATGCAAAATATTGAAGGATGGTCCTGGCATTGAAAGTTGAGGCGTCCTTTTCGATGTCATATCTATCTTCTCTTTCAATCTGTTTTCCGCTTGTTCTTATCCGAAACAAATTCTTTTCATTCTGTTAGTGAAACAAAAAAAAAATTATAAAATGCTTAAAAATGCCTAATCTTAAAACATCTGTACAGTACCCTAAGTCATTTGAATTTCAAGATGCGCAGTCATGGAAAAACTTGACCCTTTTTTAAAACTATTAGCATCGTCGTTATCAATATTTGCTAAAAGTGTTTTTCAAAGGAACAAAGTATTACAGTTGATTGTGAGTTTTTCTACAATTTATTCCAAACTCAAGATTCAGTTTATGTTAGAATAATAATGAAGCGGTGCTTAGCTGCATTTCTTATTCTCGTATTGTATTTAATTCGGTTAAGTTGTCAACAAGATACCGTGAGTTGTTTGCATTATTATTCTTTAAGTATTATTTTGGAAATTCATGTGAAGGCTGTTTTATTGAGTGATCCAAAAACCAAGAGCACAGCTTCATGTAATCACTAGGCTACACTAACTAGCTAAAGGAAGTCTTAAATATAATTAAATATAAAATTACATACTTTGAAATAAAAGTGCGAAAATGTTATCAGTCAATGGGTTTTTAGTAAAAAGTTTACCACGCCGGCTGATAGGTATAGAAATAAATACCTCGGAGAATTTTCTTTTATTATTTTTTTTTAAATAAAAGTTGAATATTGTACTTCAAGGCAAATCTTCTTATAAATAAATATCAAAGTTGTAAATACAATTCAAAATAGATACATACTTATAAATGTTGAAAGTTTTAAGCTATATTTTTGGACAGGAGTCGTGTTTTAACTGATGAAGTTACATTTTTAAAATTGTATTATTCGTTAAAATAAATATATATAAAAACCTTAAGTTCTTCCTGATATGCGTGATAGATTTTTCTTTGGATTTTGTTTAAAAGCCTTCAGACCAATGATCTATTATCTCTTCGCCCACAAACTGAAAAATACAAAAGATATGGCTGCTGATTGGCTGCTTCTCACATGAATTCACACGTTTTACATACACAAAATACAATTTCAGGGTTTGCAGGGCATGGTCGGTACGAGTCGCAGTTCTTTTTTCTTTTTACTTGCGATTATAGGGACTATAATGCAAGTTATGCATTCGTGCAGATTAAAAATTTTAAGATAACAATCAAACATGACATTTCGATGATAGAGAAACATATTTGAGTTACTGGAAAAATTCTGTCCGTCTGTCTGTCTGTGTATCTGTACGGATGTATTTTGACCTACAGCCTAAACGGCTAGGCCAATCATCTTCAAATTCAGAACATACGGTTATTGTCACATTCTACTGAGGAGTTTTTCCAAAAAAATTTTAGCTCAAATATCAACGGTACCTGCCATAAAACCGTTAAGTAAAAGCTTATTTTTCTCGGAAACGGCTCCAAGAATTTTTATGAAAAAAATCTGTGTATTATTGTAGGTGTGAATCATATTTTGGTGAAAAAAAATCAAACTGTGGGCTAAAAACGGTACCTCCCATAGGACCGTTTTTTTTCTTCAACTTTCTCGAAAACGGGTTATCCGATTGCAATCAAAATTGATATCAAAAATGATGTAGGTAACCTTAGTAATTTCAATGTAAAATATTTTCGAAAACTTTTTTTTTGTATTTTTAATCTTTTTTTAATTTTTTTTTTAAATAATCAATATGTATTTTGAAAACTTGTAGGCCCTTTTTTTTAAATTTGTTTTAAAGGGTTGGTGATAATTTCCCCCCAAGATGTAATCCCCAAAATAAAATCCCCAAATTCATAATCCCCAAAGTGAAATCCCCAGCAGCAAAATCCGCAAAGAGAGAATACCCAGGGCGAAAATCTCCAAGTGAATATCCCCAAAACAATTATGTTCAAGTAGTGAATCATGATTCACAAATTGATGAGCGTCTCGGAATCTGCCGCCTCTCGAATTTGGCACTAAAGTAGAAATTTGCTCCAAAAAGTCGGAGCAGGAAGTACTCGGAGAATCATTAAGAGGGCCATCAAATGATGTTTTACCACTAAGACCTGGGCAAATTAGAGGGGAACCATGGCTTTCTAATATACTGCTTTATGAGCAGTAGCACCAAAAAAGGGGTAAAACATTTTTTTATTAAATCTGCCATTAGAATCTTTTAAAATATCAAACTCTCCATGTTCCCCATAAGTCGTGCGTAAGTCCATTTCTGGGATTGATTACATAATTCTAGCACTTTCAGAATATTTTCATGGAAATTTAGTTTTCAATGTACCAGTTTTAATTTAATTATTTATTTTTTTTTTCAATTTTTAGAATGTATGCCCCATTGGATATAACTACTTTAATGGCAAATGTGTGAATTCTGTTTGTCCAGAAACTCATTATCTGGTTGGTGGAGCATGCCTTTTGAAACCTACAGGAATTGAATCTTGTAGCTATGGATTTGACTTAATCAATGGAATGTGTGTTCAGCAGAACTGCCCAGTTAATTTTATTATGGTAAATGGACTATGCCAGCAACAGTTCAACAATCAACCCCCCCTCTACTGCCCTAATGGTAAATTTTGTGTGAATAATGTTTTCCTATCTGTTTTTTTATTTTGTATAATGTTTGTGGTTTTATCCTAAGGTTTTTCGGTTCACAATGAAATGTGTTTTCCAAATCCTGGTATTATTACGCCAGCATTTTGTCAGCCTAAACCTTGCCACACGGCATATTGTCCATTTATTTGTGATAGACCAATAAATATGCATCCAATTACACCCACAACTTATTCGCCTATTACAACAACAACAGCAACAACAACAACAACAACAACAACAACAACAACAACTGCTGCTCCATGTGCTTCGGAACATGTGCTTATTGATGGAGAATGCCGCTTTGTCTATTGCTTGAAAGGTTCGTTCTACAGAGGACGTTGCCTGGAGCCAGTTTGTTCCGACGGTCTTGTGTGGACAGGATTAACATGCACCTATCCGGAAGTAATTACTACTGTTTTGGAAATTGAAAATAATTTTATTAATGACACAAATATTACTGGTCCTGATTTACATGCGTCTAAGCCCTTTAATAATATTATTTATGTAAATGAAACAGAATCAAATGCAAATTTAACAGATTCATGCATAACAACAAACACAAAATGCTGCACTATCATTACACCTCGAATGTGTAAGAAATACAACTCAAAATGGGTTTGCTTCAATCGTCAATATCGACAATGTGGTGAAGTATGTGGAGCATATTCAATAAAATACTTGAAAATTCCGAAAGTTATTAAAAGTTCAGGAATGATAGTAATACCACCAAATCCTTCTTTACAAAATTGCATTGGAACTGAATGCACAAAAAGTGGTACGTATATATACAGTTTTTAGTACAATGTTCAGGTTCAATAACATATATTTATAACAATATTATTACCTACATACATATAACAGAGGGCATGAATTCAGAACGTTTGTAGGTAAAGTTATGGGTTGTAAAGGGTGTTTTTTTAGAGGTATATAACTTTAAGTTGGCAACACTATTTTAACTGGTGGCCATTTTGTCAACTGTCAAGTGATTTATTTTTAGTTTAGTTTGGCATTTGAATATGAATAGACTGACGCCTGAACAACGCTTCCAAACTGTGCAAATTTCTTTTCAAAATCATGGTTCTGTTCGAATTACGCATCGCGCACTACGTCCATTTTACGGTCAACATAATCGTCCAGCAGAGCAATTAATTCGATTAACTATGGAAAGTTTTCGCACCACATTTAGAGTATAATGATAATAAGCATCCACAGAGACGTCGTACAGTGCGTACAGAAGAAGTCATTGCTGCTGTAGAGCGTAGCGTAGAGGCAGACCCGAATCAGTCTATCCGCCACCGTGCACAGGAATTAGATATGGTGTCAATCCACTTTATGGAAGATTTTGCGGAGAAATCTTGGTTTGCGTGCTTACAAAATCCAACTTGTGCAAGGATTGAAGCCACAGGATCATCTAGCAAGGCGTAGAAGTAGATTCGGTGAATAGGCCCAAAACAAGAATGCCGTTAATCCCGATTTTCATAAGCGAATTTTGTTTAGCGATGAAGCTCAATAAATAAAACTGCCGTATTTGGAGTGACGATAACTCTCAAAGGTATGCTGAGACACCGTTACATCCGCAAAAAAACTGACTGTTTGGTGTGCTTTATGGGTTGGTGGAATAATGGATCCGTACTTCTTTAAACACGATGCTGGCCAGAACGTTACAGTCAATGGCGACCGCTATAGAGCCATGATTACTGAATTTCGTTAATCAATTGAACAACCATGATGTGCAGAGGCTATGGTTTGAACAAGACGGCGCAACATGTCACACAACTCGTGACACAATTGATTTATTGAAGGAAATGTTTGGTTACCGCATAATTTCATGTTACGGATCTGTGAATTGGCCTCCAAGATCGATTTAACGCCGCTTGACTATTTTCTGTGGGGATATGTGAAGTCGCTAATCTACGCCGATAAGCCCGAAACAATTGACCACTTGGAGGACAACATTCGCCACGTTATTGCCGATATACGGAAAAAGTCATCAAAATTGGGCAGCAGTGGCGGTCATATGCCAGAAATCATATTTAAATTATAATGCCAGAAAACACCCTTTAGTTAAAGTTCGGTATTCTGGTTTTGCTATAGCCATGCAATGCAAATTTCAAATTACAATTTATTCGTTTTTGCTAACAATGTAGTCTTCGGTTTTTGATTGATTGTGGATTGATTTATTTCTGACATAAGTACATATTGACAAGATCGATTTTTGAGTAATCATAACATTTTATTACATATCCCTTAATTTTTACCAAGAATAATGAGTGCCTACTCTTGCTCGCAACTTTTTCAATCATACTACCATTGATTAATTACAATTGTAATTATTCAATGATACTACCCTTTAATTTCGCACAATGATTTCCCTGACTTCTGAGTAAAAAGAAGTTCAAATTTGTCGTAGGCCCGTTTGACAGATAGATCTTTAAAAATTCACTCGAGGCACTCGATATTTGTTATAATGAAATACTTCCAATTTCCTTTACATTTTTTCAGTTTTGGCTGTGATAACAGCCTCTTCAACGCTTCGTCCCAAAACATACATACATACATACATTTCAAACATACATACCTCAAATCTAACAATGACTGAAGATCATTCGAAGGATTTTAAAACTGGGACTTGACAGCTTTCAACATTTACCGTTAACACGAATAACCAAACAGTCAATAACAAGTTCGGCTTTAAGACGGGATATGACACAATTCATGCCGTGTCTAAGCCAATATCTGCTGTCGAATGGAAGGATGCTAAGAAACAATGCACGGGTGGCTGTCTGGTTGATCTGGAAAAGGCTTTCGACATCGTGGTTAGAGGGTCTTTATCTGAAGTTAACCAGATGGGTCACACGTAAACCACTGTTATATATGCTTTACGACATGCTTATTGGAACAAAGTTTTTTGTCAAGGGTGGCAATGTGACTTCTACCACAATATTTGATATTAAAAACGGTCTGCAGCAGGGAGCGCCGAAGGATCGAACACCCAGCGATCTCATTGGGAGTCTACCTCATGCAATTAAATATGTAGACGACTTAATTGGTTATTAGAATTCTCTTGCAACGTATTTCATATTTTTCATATTTTCATACATTTATTTGAAAAGATTTATACAGTAAGATACAACATCTTTAAACTTAATTAGGTATTTCATTTAGATGTGTTGTTAATTATGTTTTGTAAAGTGTTCAACAATTTTTGTTTATTGAAGGGATTGATGATGATGATGTTTAGAACCCCTTTGGCTGGGGCCTTTAGGGATACGAGAAAGAACTGGCTTCATGTGGCTGGGCCACATGGCCATCCACTGGCGATTAAAAGTGTAGTAAAATACCTTGGCATCTGGCTGGATCAGTTTCTACATTTCAATCGACATGTAGAGGCTGCTCTGGCCAGAGCTATGGGAGCGTTTGTCCTGACAAGACGGTTGTTTTATGGCAGCCGCCTTGATAGCAGGGTGAAAGTGATTTGCTACATGGCCCTCATCAGGCCGATTATTTCCTACGGATGCCCTGTGTGGTTCAATGTTGCACCATATCTTATGGAAAAGATTCGGGTGTTTGAGAGACATTGCCTGCGCACTTGTCTCGATCTTTACAGAACACCAGAGTCGGAGTACAAACACTATTATTCCAACGAGGTCCTATTTAAACAGGATAGATAACGTTTTAATTAAACTCATTCGAGGACACATTGTAAGGTAATATTTTGATCAGGTGCACCAGTTTTGGTGGCTTACAGGCTGATACTTAGAGTCGACATTGTTGTCTATGGTCGGCTTTCATAGTTGTAAGGTAGACTTAAGCTAGGTAGGGGTGGGCAGTTGCGGTGGCGTCAAAAAATAAATCGCAACTGGATCACACATACTTGCTCATAAGTGCGGTCACATTGTAGAATAAAATTTAAGAAAATTAAAGTGAACATCAAAGCATTTATTCGATTTTTTGTGACTTTTGACTGTTCGAATAAAGTACGTTTAATTGTATTGAGTGAAATAATTTAAGCGCCATATTTTTTCTTTAAGAAATGTTAAAAAGTGTGATTTTTTTTTAAATTGTAGGAGCGGTTTTGAAATAAAACTTTTTTAAGAAAAATTAAAACAAATAATTCAAGAATACATGACCTAAGGAAAAAATAACATACATACATTTAAAAACAAAATTTAAAAAAAATCACTTACCCGTTTTCAAAATATTTATTTTTCAAAATAATTTTTTTTTAATTATTAAAATCCAAAAAAAAATGTCCAAAAAAAAAATTAACGCGAAATTAATTAGGCTACCTACATCTTCTTTAATATCGATGTTGATAGTAATCGGCTCACCAGTATTCGAGAAAGTCGAAGAAAAAAAAACCGGTCCTTTGGGAGGTACCGTTTTTAGCCCCCCATATTAATTTTTTGTTCACTAAAATATAATGCTTACCTACAGTAGTACACTGGTTTTTTTTTCATAAAAATTCTTGAAGCCATTTTCGAGAAAAATAAAATTTTACATAACGGTTATACGACAGGTACCGTTAATTTTTGAGCTAAAACAAATTCCTCTGTAAGATGTCAAAATAACCTTAAGTTCTAAATTTGAGGACGATTGGCCTAACCGTTAAGGCTACAGTCCAAAATACATCCATACAGACAGACAGACAGACAGAAAAACAAACAAATAATATTGTAAAAATTTCTGTGGTGGCTGTTCTAGGTTTAAGAAGATTTAGTTAGTTTAAAATAATTTTTAGTTTATTATAAGTATCAACATTATACGACTGGATCGCACGTACTTGCTTCTATGTGCGTTTACATCTTCGCCGTCGAATAAAATTTAAAAAAAATAAAATAATACATTAACGTAGAAAAATAACACTATCTGAACCTAAAAAAAACCGTCAGAACCCCAACACTTAACGGTTTTCAGCAAAGATGCAGTTCACCGAACACGTCTTGTATAATAACAAATTTATAAAAAAAAGTATTTCGAAAATTGAAGGACGGATTTTGATAAAATCTGTTTTTTATTTTTTATTTTTTGAATTTTTTTTTTTTGAAATTTTGGTATGCAGCTTTTTAGAGTTTATTAATAGAAATACATGCGATTAATAATAATTTTAAGTAAGTGTTTGATCATAATGAAATTAAATTTGTTCAACTGTTTAAATCAGTCGTTTTCGAGTGTCTGGTTTTCGTTTCGAACCTTGCAAACCTTGAATTGAATTCTAAACTATTAAAATCTTACCACTGGTGGGGGGATAATAAAAGCAAACAACTCAATAATAAACACTAATAAAAACAATCTTTAGTTTTGACGTTTAAAATAGTATTCAGTCATTCTTTATTACATTTCTACCTTTTATACCCATAAATTAATATTAAACTGCTGACATTGCGTCTTGGCGCAATTGACAACTGATATCAATCCGGTAATTGGAATCATCGTTCTGAACTTTATTTTATTTTATTTTATTATGTGTATATTATATGTATGCATGTATGTACAAACTCGTACATTCTGCCGGGCCAAGATGGTTTTCACCTGGAAGTCTGAAGTTAAGTATCTCCTTTTTGGTCGTACTGGAATCTCACGGTTGTGCAGCTCGATAACAGGTGTTGAAGCTTTGCTTCCGCGCCTTTTCATGATTAAAGCAAGGAGGATCATACCGATGAAGAGTCCCGCAATTAAACTGTAGCTTACAGTCTGATGTATTTTGTGAGATGTTGTAATTGTGGGTAATTGCTCATGAGTTTTGATAGCTGTTATCCATTTTTGCAGGGTCTTTATATCTTCACCACCATCTGCTAGAAATACCTCTGGCATCCTCATTGGAGTTGACGTGTTATGTGGCGTTTCCTGTAGTAGCGTGGTTATGTTTGTAGCCGGTATGAATGATCTATATAACTCGCTTGAAAGGATGTTATGTGCTGTTTTAGTCATGGTATCTTGTTTTAATATGCAGTTTTGTTGCAGCGTCAACATTCCATCGTCCTTGAGTGTGATGTCTGAAACTAGGTTTTTGCAGATCAGATTACACGTGTAAGGTTTGTCGAGCACATACATCCAACTGTTTGCCTTATTCAGTTGTATCCAGACTGGTGATGGTGGTATTCTCCATAACTTACAAAATGCTGACAGCTCCTTCTTGTGCGTTAGAAGGTCTAATTCACACCTGCTTACATTTGATCTCCGATTGAAGACAGGGTGCTGGCATAAGTATTTATTGTTAAAGCGACTGCACTTACTTATTTCAGGTTTTTTCATCGTATAATATGCTTCTCGAAGAATTTTTACAGCCAAGTAGTCTGCTGAAGGTTCGATGTACACAAATTCGTTCCAATGAGCTGCTGGACTGGAATTGTTTTAAAGACTTCGAAATCCTCAATCGTTATTAGAGGAAGTCTAATATCAAAGATGACACTTCAATTTGTTATTCGTCCTCTTGCTATTAGTAGCCTGTATAATGGCAAGAGGTCATTTTTGTCTCCAGGTACATTCAATTGTGGAGGCAAGTGATTTCTTATAACTGCTACATGGGCGCGCAGTTGATCCGGTTCCGGTGTTATTATTAGTAAATTTATCTTTGAATGCTGAAGGTCCATCATCACATCAAGCAATGCATTCTGAGTTTGTTGAAAACTTAGCATTGCAAGTGTAGCATAAGCTGAAAGCGTAAGGAAATGTTTTTCAGGGGCGTTTTCTTCGTTGGTAGTTTTAACGTTTGATGACAACAAATCTAAGTTATTTTGGAAGACACATGTCTGCTGCGCGACTGCTTCTTCGTCTTTGCGTATGATATTGTCAGTGGCCTCTGCAATTAGCGTTTGGTTTTTTATAAGCCCAAGTAAGTGATTGTCATTAGTTCTGAGGATATCAATTTTTTTTTCGTACTGCTCTGCAAACTCTTGGTCTAAGACACCGAACAGTCTATTTGCCACAGTTCCAAAGAAGTCAAAAGGTGGTCGTTTGGCTCTTTTGATCTGACTGGTCTTGTTTTTGTTGGTTGAATAACAGCTTATTGTTGTTTCGTATTGTTATAAATTGGTGATTGAATTGGCTGACCAAATTGATGCAATGATTGTAACGTTTCAGCGTCATATCTACACCCTTTTTTCTACAATAAGCGCTCATGCCACCAACCAGGTCTTCAAATCAAATAAAGATATCGTTTGCAATATGCTAGAACTCATTGTCTTTTTTATCAGTTTCGCCAGTAACACCGCTCCACATAATTCTAGCCTCGGTATCAACACTTTTTTAATTGGTGCAACTTTTGATTTTGCACATGACAAGTTTATAGAAATCTCGCCATTTTCTTTCGTGACCCTCGTATAAATGACTGCTGCAAATGCTCGTTCCGATGCATCACAGAACCCATAAAGTTCAACGTGGTGTTTTGATTGATGCTGATTCCACCGTGGTATTTTAATTTGTTCTATGTAACGCAGCTCGCTTTTAAATTCTTGCCAGTAGTTAATTATTATTTCTTCTGGTAGTATTTCATACCAAGATTTTTCTGTTCTCCAAAGTTCCTGTTGTACCAACTTTGTTTTTATTATGATGGGAGTCAACCATCCTAACGGATCAAACAACCTTGCCGTCTCAGACACCATAATTCTTTTTGTTAATTTTACGATTGTAAATTGTATGTTTATATTCGGGGCTTATATTCTGCATTATCGATTGTGAATTTGAACATCATTTACGAAGTTTAAATCCTCCAAGTCCCAAAAGATTTGTTAGCTGTTGTTGGGCTTCTACTGCAGCTTCTATCGTATCTTCACCAGAAAGTAAGTCGTCCATATAAAAGTCTTCACGTGTTATTTTTGATGCCAGTTTGAAATTCTGTTCTTCATCCAGAGTATATTGATGAAGAATTCTTGAATTGAGCTGACGATGTGCCATACGTAACGGTTTTTAGTCTGTATTCTTTAGTTTTCTCTGTAGGCTTTTCTCTCCAGATAATTCGTTGGTAATCTTGGTCTTCTTGAGCGACAAGTATCTGCCTGTACATTTTTTCAATGTCTGCTCGGAATACGTATTTGTGTTTTCTCCTCCTTGTTATAATGCTGAACAAATCCTGTTGTATTACTGGACCCGTAAGCATTTTGTCGTTTAGGCTTATTCCTGAGCTTGTTTTGGAAGATGCGTCAAAGACAACTCTTAATTTTGTCGTTGAACTTTCTGGTCTAAGGAGAGCTTGATGTGGAAGGTAGTAAATTTCGCTATTTGGTTATTTTCCAGTTGTTGTATGCTGCTTGACCCACGTATTTGAGTTGGGAGTGAATTCCAAGAGCGTACAGCAGTGATGAAAAACTGTCTCTCTGGTGTGGACAAGAGAACTTAGGAAGTATCATTGTTTTTGTTCTGTTTGATGCCCCAAATTGAAGAATTTCGTAAAGATACTGCGGTTGTTTTGTTTGTATAATGGTGAACAGTGTTTTTAGCGAACGAAACTTTATAAAATTATCGAGGGACATGTGTAGAAGGTTCTCAGCTAGATGCGATACATGGTCATATTTTCACAGTCCATAAATATAACGGATAGTGTTGTTTAAAGCTACTTTAAACTTTCTTTTGCTCGCAGAGTCACAATTGTTGTATATTTCATAGCCGTATGTAAGATTTGGGATTACATGGGTTTTGGCAAGGACCATTCTAGTGTTAGGTGGTGTAAAACCCTGAATTGCCCATAAAGATCTTAATGATGCGTAAGTTTTCCCTACTACCGAATTAATGTGATCGTTCCAAGTTAATGTCCTATTAAAGATTATGCCCAAATTTTTTGATTTATTTGTGAATTGTAAGGGAGTTACATTGATGACTACAGATGGAAAGTAGGATATATCAAGGATTTTTTTAGATGCAACTAAACATTTGCATTTTGATGGGTTTAGCATAAAAGCGTTACTTTTCGTCCATGTAAAGATTCTTCGTTAACAGTACAGACACAACCTTCAATAAGTCCTATGGGACAACTTCTGTATATTTGTATGTCATCTGCATAGAAATGTTTAGAGACATTCGTCAAAATGGATGCTATTTCGTTTATGTTTAGGGAGAATAATAAGGGTGAAAGAATTGATTCTTGAGGGACACCGTTCTTAATTGAAAGGAACTTAGAGTGTTTGTTATTTACATACACCGATTGTTTTCTACCTTGAAGAAACGACGAAATAAGTTTAAGGGCATCTGGGGAGACGTTATATTTACTCCTTAGTTTGTTCAAAAGTTGCGAATGATTAACCATGTGGCTTTTCAGAAATCTAGAAGGACAAGGAAGGTAACCCTGTTGTTATCAATTTCTCCCCTTGCCCTTATATATTCGATGACCTTAAGAAGGGCTGAGGTGCAGCTAAAGCTATGCCTAGGACAAAAACCAGATTGAATGCATGCTAAAAGGTTGTGGCGTGCAATAAAGTCGTAGAGTTGTTTTTGCATAATTGTTTCAAAGCTTTTGGATAAAAAAGGCAACATTGATATTGGACGAAACTCGGAACTGCTATAATTTTCGCGATTTTCCACTGATGCGGAAAATTTCCAGTTGTAGTTATTGTAATAAAAATAAGCGTTAAAAATGATAACACTATAGGTGAGACGCATTTGAGAAACATGGGGTTTATATCATCAACACCCGTTGCGTTTGATTTGATCGATAGGATAATTTCAAGTACACGCTATTTATACCAGCAAAACTAAACGGTGGAAAAAAAAATCAGCAAACTCTTCTGTAGGTTCTTGGTCAGTACTAGGAGCAATGGTTGGTAGGGAAGATAATTTAATATTTAGTTCTTCAATGTCAATGTCGTTTTGTAAACGCGTCTTTTGTTTCAATATCCCAAAATCCTGTAGGTTTTTCCAGAGCTTGCGACTATCGGCTGATATATCGACGCGAGTTGAATAAAAATCTGTTTTTACATCTCTTACCACTTTTACAACTTTATTGTGTAACGTTTTGCAAATAGGTTGCCTGAAAAATGTTACCCCAGAATATGATTAATTAAAAATGTATTTTTTTTAACAATGCACTGCATTGTTTAATAGATAAATTACATACCAATTGAAAGTATTTTATCCGAATAAAGTTTTTCTTTGAGATTGTTGTCCAATTTCTACATTTCCTTAGTTTAATTTTTCGTTATCAGCCGATTTTTCCTCTGTGTATATAAATTTTGGAGATCTCTCAATCCTGTATAACGAAATGACACATTAAGTCGATGAACACTTAGGCCCAATGCACACTTAGCAACTAGAAAAAAACTAGACCGGTTGGCAATTTGGGTTACAGACCTGTTAGGTATACTCAGCTGTGACTTGACTCCACATACGAAAATAATCAAAATCTCTAGTTCGTTCAGTATTTCAGTGTTTCTGGATGTTTTTCAACCTCCCCCCACGAGCAACAGGGGCCAGTTTGATAGAATATATGTATATACATCACATACATTACATACATTTTGAAATCATAAATACATCACATACAATTTTCTGTTTCACAGATCTCATTGGAAGAATTGTTTGTAGTGAATATTTGTTGTATGAGATGTATTATTTGACAGTTAAGTTTAATTCGAAAAACAAATAAAAATATATAAATATAAAAAATATAATTTGCATTGAAATTGATGTCATTTAAAAGAATGACATTTATTGTTTGAGGGCGATAATAATAATGTTTTAGATGTTGAAGTAAACATTCCAAGGCGTCGAAGGACAATACTTGAAAGAGTCAAGAGCGGCACCAAAGTTATCGTTTGATTGTGATGTCAATCTTGAAATCTTAACTTACCTAAATAATAGTAAGGTACCCACATCACAAGTAAGACGGACAAAAACTCGCACACTTTTTATTTTATTTAGGTTTTATGGCTTTGACTTTGATATTGAGTAAAAGTGGTTGCTTTTGAGTTGGTGATGGTTGAGTTTAAGGGGGCCAACTTTATAAAAAGTCAATTGGGGACATTATTTTGGATAGGGGGTGGGAATGTGTGTTGAGATTGTGAGTGTGAAGGAATGTACTTAAATAACGAAACAAAAAGAAACGTAAATTGTTGTATTATTTATTTTTAAAATCATATTTTATACATGAGTGACATTTTTGAACTAAATCTGGATTTTGATTAAGGATGTCATAAAAATTTGAACAATTGCCCATATTAAATTTAAGAAAAAGGATTGCGCGTAGCGTATCAACTTAAAGTGATGATTTTTCAGATGTCCATGAGGCATTCATAAGCGATAATACACGTTCTGTAGGTGCATTTGTCCCTGGCACACAAAGGTACTGGATGATGGCCAGGCAGTTTTTGTACGGTATTAATTTTTCTTCAAAATTTTGGAATACGTCCATCCATCGTTTTTCTGTATTGACCCTTATTTCTTCCCATTTATTTAGAACATCTTGGTTAACTAACTTAGTTGATGTTTTGCGGTTCGTTTGAACGACACCAATTCCGTATGGTACCTTATATGGCACTAAAAGGAATAATATTGGTTCAAGATATGTACATATGTACATATATGTATATAAACATTTATTTACCTCTCTCTCAATATTGCTAACACAATTTTATCGGACTCGTCGAGAAGGTCATGGTAGCTTGCCCCTCCAACATCAGTCTTCTTCATACGATCTGTGTTTGCCTATAGTTTTTAAGAAATGTTAGAACTAAAACTAATACTAAGCATTATTTATAAAACAAAAAAACTTACCAGTGAAGTACGTCTCCAATTTTGCCATGTATTTCGTTTAAACTTTTCTTCGTTGGAACTAAAATTGACATTCTAATCCATAGAAAAAAGAAACAAGAACGACAACTGAGAGGATAATTCTCTCTTCGCCTACAAAGTCCCCCATCCGACTACTGATGCTTGATTTCGCTGATCTCACGATGTGAAGCGATGCTTTATCAGAGCCAAGACCCGTTGATAGGTGTTGATTAAATTCTATGTTGGAGCTAAAATTGAGATTCTAATCCATAGATAAAAGAAACAAGAACGACAACTGAGAGGATAATTCTCTCTTCGCCTACAAAGTACAAACTGAAAAATGCCCCGTTAAGCGACATGTGTATGTGTATTGGTCCCTGTACATATCTTATGGGACGTTTGCATTTATGTGGGCACGAAACGTAATGGCTGATTGGCTGCTTCTCAAACAAATCTCACACGTATTCACATACACAAAATGAAACTTCAGGGCTTGCAGGGCATGGTCGGTACTGGTCGCAGTTCATTTTGTTTTTACTTGCGATTTATAGGGTCTATAAGGCAAGTTATGCATTCGTAAAAAAAAATCTAACAATCAAATATGACATTACGATGATATAAAATTCAAAAACAGTGGGTCCGGAAATTCCGTTCGTCTGTATGTCTGTCCGTATCGATTCCTACAGCCTAAACGGTTGGGCTGATTTGATTCAAACTTGGTATATAGTATTTTTAGAGTACTCTACCCGAATGTTTTTCGAATTGGCATTCTAGCTCCAAAACTTACGGTACCTTCCATATAACTTTTAATGAAAAACTTATTTTTCTCGAAAACGACTCCTACGATTTTAATAAAACTTTCTGAATGGTGTTTTCTATGCAAAATCTATCTTTTAGTTTTAATGGATTTTTTCAGTTTTATAACGCTACCTCCCATATGACCGCTTTCTTAAATCAGATTTTCTCGTTAACTAATTAACGGATTTTGATGAAATTTTAAAAATATGTAGAGTTTTATGATCTAAATAATATTGCTTTTTAAAATTTTCAAAAACATTTTTAATAATTTTTAAAAAAAAAAACTTATTTTGTTTTTTTTTGAATATTTTGAAAACTAATCTAAAGATTTTTTTAAATTTTTTCTCCTAGCATAAACTATAAATTTCTTTAAATTGATTTACTCAAAAAAATTTTAAAATATGTTTTCGAAAAGTTTTTTAAAAAAACCGTTTTTTTTTGAAAAAACTGGTCGAACGATTTTGAAATGAAAAATTCATAAAATAGAAAACAGCAAAAGAAAAAAGATGGCTTACACCATTTTTTTCCAAAAAACGTTATGAATAGTGTTTTTTTGATTTCATAAAAATTATATGTATATATGTTTAATATTTTCCCCCAAATTTTATTTTATATAGCTCGGTTAAGCCCTAGCCACTAGTCTAATGAAAGCTTCGTTATTTGTATTATTATATATTTATCGTTATTTATTTTAAGCATTTCATGATCATAGCAGCATACAGCATACAGAATAAATAATAAGGACGCCTATGATGAACACATAAACACGCAAAAACAACTAACAAATAAAAAAATACTCGATTACCTACTGAATGCAAACATTTCAATCAAGAAAACAAAATTGTACACCTGCATACAAACAACAACTGTGTTAAGTTTTAATATTGTCGATTAATAAAGCAGTAGTTATTCAAAAATATTTGTTATACAATGAAGAAAAATGGGCACGACTGGGTCGCACGTACTTGCTCTTATGTGTCTAATTACATTGGAAAGCAAGATCTTTGGCAGAAGCAAGTAATATTTCGTTAAAAATAACACAGTTTGAACTTATAAAAAGTATTAAAAACCACAATACTTAACGGTTTTTAGTAAAAATGAAGTATGCTATCACACCTCTTAAATAAGAAGAAATTTATGAAAAATATATTTCAAAAATTGTAGGACCGGTTTTGATAAAATCCTGTTTTTTATTTTTAGTTTTTTGAAAAAAAATAATTTTTTAAATTTTGGCTTGCAGTTATTTAGAATTTATTAAAATACATGTGATTATAAAATTTAAAATAATTTTTTTTTAAAGTTTTCAAAAAATTAATTTCTGAACATTTTTTTTCAAAAATTAATTTTAATTAGAAAAAAAAAAGTAATTCAAAGTTTTGATATGCAGAATTAATTCGGCTACCTAGTTCTTCTTAAATATAAAATTTGACAGAAATCCAAAGAGCCGTGACCGAGAAAGCCAAAAATTAAAAAAACCGTTATATGAACAGTCCCGTTAATAGACTTTTCTGGTATATGTAGTACTAATCAAATGATAGCCAATACTAACAAAAAAATTCTCAAAAATTTTGATTAAAATCGTTGGAGCAGTTTTCGAGAAAAATAAGATTTTCCTAAACGGTTATATGGCAGGTACCGTTATTTTTAGGGCTAAAAATTAAATTTCAATTTCCCCTCTGGGGAATGCCAAAATAATCACACACACCAAGTTTGAGGATAATCGCTTAAACCGTTTAGGCTGCATGATCGTAATGTCATGTTTGATTATCTTTGATTATATCTCAATTTTTTTGATATTCACGAATTATAGTCCCTATAATCGCAAGTTAAAATAGGTTTTTATATTTTTTTTTTTTTTATAATTAACGCGCGCACAAGGGATTATGTGTTTCCCTTTTAATGTAGAACACACTGCGCGGGCATTATTATAGCATATTATTGGAATTTCGATTTCCTCCTCATTCGGCATGAATAATGCATTACGGCGGAACATTTCTTATAATATTTAGATACTTTTAATAAATACAAGACACAACTTAAGGAACACAAAAGGGACCACGATTGCTAAATAGCTATCGTGCAATTGCTATCGTCAAACCGATAGTGTTTGACAACTTCTAGTGTTACGTGAAGCAAACATCAAATCATTCAGACGATATAGGATATTTATTGTTACATGAAGCTTGTCTATCGCTGTCGATATCGCAAACGATATCGCCAACCTTACGTGATGAGGGTCCTGGGCACTTCATAACGGTTATATACGGACTTCGTTAACCCAATCCTTCAAAAGTTCAGCGGTAAGTTTAGGATCGTTTGTAATATTAGAAAATCCATCGAAACGCCATTTTTTCTCAGCATCTGGAAACTTGAGGTTTTGAAGGATTTTCCGATACATGAAACGATGGATTAACACCGTGAATCCTATGAATTGGACTGACTCCTTTAATATATGATTTTTTTCTGTATGTACTATTCTATATCTAGCCAACCGTAACTTTAAAAAAAAAAATATTTTAAGACTAAAATTGTAGAAAATTTATTTTTCTTACAAATTTTGCCTTTATTATTATTGTCAGAAATCAAAAAAGGCGAAGTTATTGCCAAAATATTTTTTTTCATTAAATTTAAGACGGCGGCTAAAGCTCCAGAAAGAAAATTGTACGAATTATTTTTTTCCATTTCAAGTATTTAACTCGACTGGACTTCCTTTCGTTTTGGCGTGTTGCAATTAAATTGATTTAAGCATTTTTTACAAAGTAAAACATTTTTTTTTTCTTTTTCAGATTTCGTGGACTGCTCTGGTTGTCTGACATATCAAAAACAATCCTGCTCACCATATTGTTACCGATATCGATGTCCTAATAACAGGTGCACCTTTGTCGATCAATCTGAATACTGCACGAAGTATGGATATAGTCCAGGATGCAACAGCTTTGATGGATGTTTCGAAGACTATTGCAACACAGGAAATGAAAGCCCCAAAGGATGTGTTTAGTTTATTTTAAGATAATTTTAATATTTTAGTCAATTAATATAGTATTGTGTTTGTTATTTTCCATAAAACTTTAAAGCGAATAAATATTGTGCAGGGTCATGCCACTATATGACTATATGACAACTATAGATTCTTCTTATCAGTGTAAACATATTGCGTTTACACTGATAAGAATGATAATTGTAGAGTAAATTTGCAATTATGAGCAATAAACAATAAACACAACAATATCTGATAACATGTCAAAGTCCTTCACATTAAAAACGCACTTTAATGTGCTCTAATTCGAAGGCTTCAATTAAAAAATATATATATTGAGTAAAGATAAGCCTAAAGAAATGGGATTAGTAGTAATATGATATACATATGTATTTATGTGACCAGTTTTAAACTTTAAAACCTTAATAATAATATGAAATGTCAAAAATAGAGTTATAATTGTGTATGGTTTGGGTATCAGTAAGTTAAAAAATAGAGATCAATAAGTTCGAATTTGTTGGTATTAAAAGTTATGACATCACATTTTAATTAAAAAATGGGCACGACTGGGTCGCACGTACTCTCCGGTAAATTCTGAAAAAAATTCGTTCGAGACATTTTCGAGAAAAATAAGCTTTCAGGTACCGTTATTTTTAATGCCAAAAGATACACCCATATCAAATTTGTAGTCAATCGCTTAAGCCGTTTAGTAGTTTAGTCTGCATTTGGTTATACATACTGACAGACAGAGGCAGAATTTTTTTTTATTCACGAATCCTAAACTTGACTCATATAGTCCCTATAATCGCAACCCAGATAGAACAAGAAGGTCTAACATACATATAATACATGTATGAGTATATGTATATAATATATGTATATACGTCTATGATATACCTGAATTAGACATATACTGAATGGATATTGTAGATCTAGTGAAAGAATTGTATATATATGTATAATTTACGTACATTATACAATAAACATTTGACATCGAATTATATGCATTTATTATATGTATACGAAAAATGGACTAAACGATAAAAATTAATACAACTGCATTGCTGTCAACATGACGTATTTATATACGTATATTGTAAGTGTTTTATATATAAAAATATATATTTATATATATTAATAAATATAATTTATATACATATATAGTAAAATAAGAGAAAAAAGTTTGTTTTGTTTTTTAGAAGAAAGTTTCTAGTTTTTTATTTAATAGTTTTTTACTTGCGTTATAGGTACTATAATGCAAGTTATGCATTCGTGCAGAAAAAAAAACTCGACTAGATCGCACGTAGTTGCTTATAATGTGCGGTCACATTGTAGAATATAATTTAGGAAAAAATAACTAAAAGTGAACATCAAAGCATTTTTGTGACTTTTGATTGTTCGAATAAAGTACGTTTAGAGCCATTTTCTTCACCTAAACATCGTTGCTCGTTGGCAGGTATAATCTGACAATAAGATAACATAATAAATAAAAGTTATGCACTTGACTTTCTTTTTCAGGGATCCACGCACGACCAACTTATTTTCAATTCGTCAACTTTTAGGCTTAGAAGAGGGTGAATTTGAGCACTTCATTATTATTGGCGACTCTGGCTACTCAAACACTAATTACTTGGCGACGCCTTTTCAAAATGTTTCAAACGCTGTTGAAAATTTATATAATGAGTCTCAGATTCGCACTCAAAATTGAGTCGAACGTTCTTATGGAATTTGGATAAGAAGGTTTCAAGTATTGGCCACTGGCTTAAGATGCAGAGTTGAATTGAAACCCGTGCAGTTGATTATAATGGCTTGTGCGGTCATTCACAACATAGCAATCGATGGAAAGGAACCACAACCTCCACCGGAAATGCCCTGATTCGACATATGTTGCGTCATACACATGTTCCACCCTCTAAGCAATATCAACAACCCTCAAACACGGTTGGGAACGCCAGATCTCGTATACGAACTTATTTCCAGTAAATTTTAGACCAAGAACAATAAAACCAAAATTGAAAACATATTTTATGTATGTATGTACATATGTATGTAAATTAATATTTAATAGTTTTATAATAAAATAAAAAGCTTTCCTTCATCCAGATTCACCCTGATCCTACCAATCCGCAAACGAGGGAAGCAGAAAAGAACACTTCACTGTTCTTTCTACATGTAGAAACATTGTAGAAAGAATAGTTGGAGTTTTAAAATCAAGATTTTGATGTCTTGATTGCCTTGGAGCAAGAAAACTCCATTTCTCACCTGAAGCCTAAACGGTCGGGCCAATCGTCTTCAATTTTAGAACTTAAGGTTATTTTGGCGTTGAAATTATTTCACTCAATACAATTTAATTTCAACGCCATATTCTTTCTTTAAGAAATGTAAAAAAGTATGTATTTTTTTTGAAAATAGTAGTAACGGTTTTTAAATAGGTAAAACAAAAAAAAAACCGTTTTATTTAAAAAAGCTAAAAAAATATAAAATATTCTCTGTACAATGTCAAAATAACCTTAAGATCTAAAATTGAAGACGATTGGCCCAACCGTTTAGGCTACAGTCCAAAATACAATATCTAAACTTACGAGCAACAAAGCTCGACTTGGCTATAATTATGCATCAACTTATAAGCAAGATATGGTTTGAAGATAGCATACCCGATGAATGGAATCTCAGCATAATTTGTCCAATCCTTAAAAAAGGAGACTCCTGAACTGCGTTAACTACAGAGTTATTATTCTCCTCAACATCACCTACAAGATCTTTTCTGCTATATTATGTGAAAGCCTAAAGTCATTCGTCAACAACCTAATAGGTCCATATCAGTGCGGTTTTTGGTTTTAGAAAAGTCCACTATCGATCAAATATTCACATTACGACAGATTTTGGAAAAAACCCAAGAACTTCAAATCGATACCCACAACCTTTTCATCGATTTCAAACTCGCGTTCGACAGCATTTATAAAAACGAATTATATATAGAACAATGTGTAGTTTTAACATCCCTGCCAAACTCGTCCGCCTGTGTAAAATGACAATGGAAAACGCACGCTGTTCCGATATCAGAAGTACACAGCGTGATGTCAGTAGCGCTTTTGTGATTATGAGTTTAACAGTCAGTGAGTTTCGTACGAATTCGCAGATTAGGAACAGACTTTATATTTTTTCGTGTTGGTAATAGTTTTGTTTATTTTTAAGTACAGTAGCGGCCACATTGAATGCTTGTTGGAGTGTGCTTTGAATTAGTACAAATATTGCAAGGATTTTTAAATATGTTTAATAATCTACGCCGTTGTTGATAATTAACATCATTGGGCGATGGGGCAAAGATTTACGGTAAGCTAGAGGTTATTTGAGCAGAGGAATTAGATGCAACCAATGTTGTACGGATACCATTGGGAAACAAAGTCTGGTCCATTTTGAAATTTCGCTCACGTAACATTTTTAACTCGATTTGGATTTCATTAAAGTTTGTAGCAATTTAACAATTTGCTTTCTTAAAAAGTTTGAAACATTTTTTTTAACAATATGTTGATTTCTGCTTTTGGGAACAAAGTCATTTCATGTGTATCAAATTTTGTAGATACAAGATTTTCGAAAAACAAAACAACAGGTCATCAATATCAGTCACATGTCAGCGATATCTTAGCTTAGAGCATATTTAATTTGTATTTATAAGCCTCTAGACCTCAAGGCAAGCACTAAAAGGATCAATGACATACACCAGAGAACCCAAAGCAAAATAAACATTGCTAGAGACCGCCTGAGGACCAGATACGATGCGTGAGCGACAGCACCTGATTTCAATGAGGGAGATCTGGTATGGCTTTACAACCTACATCGCGGAAAGGGAAAATCGCTTAAGCAGGACTGGGAAGGTTCCCATCAAGTAGTAGCGCATTAATGGCGTTATTTTCCGAATCCAACGAGGACCAAGAGCAAAAATGATAACTGTCCATGTGGATCGCCTGCATTGTTACCACGAAGACAATGATGATGTGCTTGTTCGGGACGAACAAAACTAAGAGGGGAACAATGTGATGTGGCAACAAAATGTTAAGATATTCGGAGATTACATTTTGTTTCCAACTTAACGACATCTGCAGGATGCATTGTGTACAACAACCATTTTTAACATATATTGTGTACAACAACCATGCTCCTAAAAGGCTGTTATATATTTGCAATATGTTTGACTGAGTACTAATTCGAACTCGAATTAGTATAAACAACCGAAAGCTTAGATTGTGCCAGAACCAGACGAAAGCTTCCAGAAGTTTGTAAATTTGTATAAATACACGAGTAGATGGCATTAAGAGTTTACTTTATTTTTAAATTGTTAACAACTGGAAGCGTTAGTAAAAAGTGATTGAATTGAGATTAAATAAAAGGTGTTGAAATATAAAAACGTATTTGAATCGTGAATAAGTGGAATAAGTTGAACTTGCTGTTATTTAAACTGAAAGACGTTGTGTTTCATAAAATATAGAGATTTGTTGTATTATTTTGGAATTTCGATTGAGTTTTATTTGTCGAACCCCAGGCCAAAACTTAACAGTATGTTAAATTAACAACATTTCCAATTAACAACTAGCCAATAATAACGGACTGCAACAAAAGGAAAAAGAATACGTATGTAGATATGCTCATATAAATCCAATTGACGGCACTAAATATAAATAAATAATACATCTACGATCTCTGAACTTTCTTATCGACAAACTTTAAATTCAAGGCCAGATAAGGATGATTGTCACAGAAAATAGAAGATTCAAAACTATAAATGTATAAATAATACAAAATAATAAACACATTATTTTTTATTTTAATAATACATAGACCAATCTTGCGTGTATCCATCTACTTGTCTACATCCAATTGCCCCCGGATAGCTGCCACAATATGTCCTTAAATCTAAGGATCCACAAGAATTTTTCATACACCCTGTATTTTGACAATATGTTTGACAATAGCTGCTTTCGGTAATCATGTCTCCCCTGCATCCATAGCAATCTGGGTAGAACGGCTCTGTAAAAATAAAAATATTTTTTTTTAGAGTAAAATTAAGTTCTATTTAGAACTTACGCTTTAAGATTCTGGGTTTTTCTGCTATTTTTATCTTTTATAGTCTTGCATTTTTTTGTCTTTAAATTTTGTGAAGCAACACGAGTACGGATCTGCTAGTATTTTTATAGAAGCAACAAAATATAAGTCCCTAGTCCGTTTAGATCTACTAGGACCTAATAAATGGATTTTATTTTTTTAAAAATATGCAAAATATTGAAGGATGGCCCTGGCATTGAAAGTTGAGGCGTTCTTTTCGATGTCATATCTATCTTCTCTTTCAATGTGTTTTCCGCTTGTTCTTATCCGAAACAAATTCTTTTCATTCTGTTAGTGAAATTTATTTCTTCAATTTTCACAAACAGAAAGTCGATATTTTAAGAAATTGAAAGTAATTTAGTTCAGTAAATAAATACATATGTACAGTGCCTTAAAGCAAACAAATCCACCACACCTTATATATTTTTTAAACGCCTGAGGTGGCACTGCCAACGTTTAAGAGATTTTCATACATAACGGATTTTGTTAGTGCCAGAACTTTGTCTGGCTTTTAAAAAATAACCGAAACAGTTGGCTGTGGCTATAAAGATTTACGTGCTGTGCAAGTTAAACTATTTTAAACAAAATAGAATTCCATAGAGAATCTTTAACTCTGAGCAATTTGTTGTTTTTTTTGCAATTTTTCACCAAAAAGTTGTTATTTTTTCGCTGAAAAATAAGACCGAATCAACCGAAGATCCTGCTTCCACACACCATTGGGCACAATATCAAATTTATAAATTTACGGTGTTGTATGTAAGTATTCCTTTAAGTTTTATAATTATATTTATGTATTTAAAAAAAAATATATACATATTATATAAAAAAGAAAACATTCCATGTCGAATTCCCATTAAATGCATTGCATATGAACTGCAATGAAAGGCAATGTTTATACACTGATTAAATGCTGGTGTCGTTGCATTTATTTGATCCAGGATATTTTGTGCCTGTCTTTCTACCTCTCCCTCCTCGCGTTTGTTGAAAGTTGAAACCAACAACTTGTTCTACGCTCACTTCCTTTAACATTCACTAAAACCACCCACATTGCTTGCCTGTAATCTAATTTCTGTCTGGTTAAAAAAAATTGTGTAAAGAAAAAAAAATATCTTATTCATTTCATTTCATTTTCCTGAATTTATATTAACCGCAGAAACAAAACATCGAATAATTTTATAGTGTTCTCATCAGGCACGATATCTAATAAATAAACGATAGTTAATAAACGTAGTGTTCTTGATTTGAAAGTTTTGTGTTTATTAAAGTGAAAAAGGAGCAAAAATTAACAAAATATCAAATTTTGTTGTGTTCTCATCAGGCAAGATATATACGTATCTTAATTTTAGTACTTACCTTCCTTCCAATCTTATTATAGGTACATAATATCCTAAATAAATTCAACGAAAATCTACCCACACCAAACGTTTAACGATCCATCTTCATTTGATTTAAAAAAGTTAATTATTGTTATATGTACCTATAGGTACCTATACCTAGCTTAATATAAACCCGCTTTTTTAAAATCCCGTTTCTTATTATCTCGCTTTTAGTTTTGATTGCAAAATAATGTCATGGACATTATGTCTGCTTCAAATAGGCACCATGTCCATGGACATTGGGGATTTTAAAACTTTTTTTTCGGGATTTAAAAAAGCGGAATTCCGATACGCTCCCAATCGGTTTCCTTCAAGCGCTATAAGGAACCAAAGTGAAGTTAGCTCCTGGCAGTTCATGAGTCCATATCTATTAGGTCCATGATTGTCAACATGGTTCTAGCTTGCACTAAGAGTTAGAAAACTTAATTTTCACCCTGAGTCTTTGTATATACACTGCATATAGAACTATCATGAAGCATCATTTTTTAGTTGCCAATCAAGTCGCAATGAGGCGCGCTGAAATCGCCAATTGGTGTGGATATAGAATGAATTAAACAGGATTTATAAGCATATAATTTGAATTGAATTAGTTGTTAGGCTCAGGACTTACTCTATGGTGAATTAAATTGTTTATGAATGTGCTGTTTCCAGCATTTGGAACTCCTATGACGGCAACATGCAAAGACGTTTGTGCATTCTGATCAATTTGTTTAAGTAAAGATGATGAAATTGACAGTTTTTTAGATCCAACATAAACAAGAAATGTTGGATGATTGCATTTCACTAGAATTGATGGGAATTGAAACAATTTTTTAAATAAAATCGACATTTTTCTGTTAACTTTGAACTGAACTTTGAAATGATGGTGATGACAATGGCCCCGTTCGGTATCTCATAGAAGCGCTACCAAAGTATTGCATTGTTGTTGTAATACGTTTAAAAAGACAGCTGATCAACAGCTGATGACCATAAGCAGCTGTTGATCAGCTGTTTTTTACACGTATTACAACAACTATGCAATACTTTGGTAGCGCTTCTATGAGATACCGAACGGGGCCAATGATGATGACGAGACAAAAGTTATGCAGATTTGTTTTCATTTTTTTGACGCTTGTGTTTTTAAACATGTCAAAATTGTTTAGAACAGTCAAATGGAGTGATTGCCAGACTAACAAGTGAAGTAATGAAAAACTAATGATGAATTTGTACAGTCAATTCTCTGCATCTGTGAAGATGTGATATGTGATAAAAAATACCATTTTTTTTAATTGTATAACTTTACAAGCAAATTTTATGCTATGAAATCTTCGATTTCTGCTTGTTTACAATTCCGTTTAGACTGTCAAAACTCACGACAGAAATGATAAATGATGAAAGACGACAGGTATTGCTTCCGTTCGGGAATGCACTTACTTTTATAGTCAACGCATAAAATGCGTACGTTCACGTATGTATCCTTCGGATTAGATTCATATTTGTTGAGCTTAAAGTTGTAGAAGAATATTATTCGACTGTCTGGCTTTTGTCATGGTACATTTTCATTGCATTGTGTTTCATATTAATAATGTCATTTAATGTACATATAAACAATTTCTTTGGGTCTGATGTAAGAGACGTATTGTTTATCGTTGGGGGTTTTGGTTATGATTGTGCGTTAGGATAAGTGTAAGGTGTTGTTGTATTTGAGTTTGGTGTAGAGGATTTAGGATGATTAGAAGATGGTAGTGCGGTTGCATAGGATGAGCTTGGTACAGTGGGAGGTTTCGTAGGATTAAGCCATTGTGCAGTTTTTATGTTTTGGGCTTTTTGAAGAAATTTTTGTTTGCTTTCAGAAATAATGATTAATTAAGAAGGTCGAATTTGTTCTATTGTTTCGTAATGTTTTTTTAAGAAATGGGGTTCAAGTTTAGTTTTTTTTTTGGTCTTTGAATATTTGAATATTATTTTATATGAAGTTCATACGTTTTCAATAAAATTCAATTGACAATTTTATAATCTTAAAAATAGGTATCTTTTGTGTATTATACAAATGACAACTTTTTTTATAAAACTTTTTTTTTTTATTTTTAATTAATGGACAACATTATTATTTACAGGAACTTAAAAATCTACAACAACAAAAAACAAACAAAACCTACAAAAAGTTTGCGGTGGGAGTAAGACTTTTAAAAAAAAATACGTTTAATAAGTTTCACAAGTAGTATAGATATTTATTATATTTTAAATTTCATAAATTACTTCTTTAGTTTTAGTTTTTATCAAAATTTTTTAAATAAGTATTTAAGTACATTTTAAGTTTTTTTTTTTGAATTTAATATACATATATAGAATTAGTTTAATTTTGGTGTTCAGGTTCATATTGGACTGTATTTAAATAACAATCATGCCATGTAAAGCATGTAACGGCACTGACCACTCCCGTGCTTCTTCTAAAAAGTGTGTGAATTATATTCCACCTCAGAAGAAGCGTTTCCACAATACCGACGATGGTACAATTGTGGAAACATGGACGGTGAAGGTGGGTTTCAATAAATTTTGTAAAGAAAAGGAACTTGCGGAACAAATTGAAAAAGACGTGTTGGAGGTATCTGCACTTTGCGTGGAAGCCTCGATATATGTGGTAATAATTTTCCACAAGTGTTTACTTTTAACCATTTGCTGGATTTTTATTACCACTTGCAGAATAAACGGCAAAAAAAGAAACGTGTTGCAAAGAATGACAAGTTTTTCGAGTTGCGAGAAACTCAAAGAGTCTATGATGGTAGCAGACGGTCGTATCTCATCCAAGATATTGCAAAGACGCACGAAACGGCGATGAAAACTGCATAACGGTACATTTATTTAAACGTATCGTGAGATATTTGTGCGAGAAATTTGCCGAAAATAAGCTTCGGACTAAATACGAATGGACGCGTATAGTTCACGAAGAACTGTTTTCGGCAAATATACAATTCGCACACTGCCAAGAAGTGGCAGAATTCCTGGAGGAGTTCAAAATGGAATATTTTAAAAAATTCTTAAACTTGGATGAGCAGTGGTGGTCATTAGTACCATTCACTTTTAAGTTGGGACAATGGTTCACCCAGAAGAATATGCATTCCTTTAAGGTTTTCCCAACATTCCAAAATGGCCGGAAACACGTTCGCTACAGCTGCCAAGCGCTTAGAGAATTACTTAGTGGAGCAGGAAAATTAACTGGAGTTAAAGCTGCAGAGTTTTCAGCGTCGACTCCAAAATACTGGTGGAAATATTTTAATTTGGAGCATTCGCGTTATGGAAATCTGGATGAGTCAAAAAATCAGATTGAACCGAGAAACGGTAAATCGTTTGGAATGACATTTTCGACGAACGGTGTAGATTGTTCAATCACCATGAACAAATACACGAAGAAAACCCCAGCAGGACCAGCATCGAAGAAGACAAGGAAATCAACGGGACCACAACAGCAGGGGGATTATTCAGGTTATAAGTATTTGTTAGGTATTGATCCAGGCGTTGTTAACTATGTGGGCGCTTGCTTTTTGGATAAAACCAAAAAGACTGAAACAAATTTTGTTTTAAAAGCGGCCACATTTAAACAACAAATGGGAAAGGAAAGAGCCCGTCGAAGAAAAAGAAAAAGAATAGCGGGTAGACACGAAAAAGAATTGTTAGAGTATAGACAAAATAATAACATTTCTTCTAAATGTTTAATAGATTACAAAAATGAATTTACAAAGTATAGGTTAAAATTTAATGAAGTAAGTCAGGGTATATACGCACAAAAAAAATATTGTCGGTTAAAATTTGATTCCTATATTTGTAATCGTCGGGCTCAGGATATTTTAGTTAATAAGTTATTGGTAAAAAATAAGTCTGGTGATAAAGTATTGGTATGTTTCGGAGATGGTTCATTGGAACAAGGGAAGAGTTACGGGCGTAACTTAAAACCAGCCGTAGAAAATTTAAAAAAAGCTTTTTATCGACGCAAAGTTATTTGTCGGGTTATCGATGTTGATGAGTATATGACGACGCGGTCTTGCTCAAAATGTTTTAAAGTAATGGAATTTCCGCCGAAACATCCCAAAACTCAATCACCGCAACAGGAGAATAGGAAGCGTCGGCGTCACGACCATCGGTATCAAATTTGCAAAAATTGTGGAATACCATGGAATCGTGAAGTCAATGCTGCTCGCAACAGTAGCTTTAGGTATTTATAACTTTAGAAGTAAGGTTTTAAATGGGGGGGATCGTATAACTAATTCACAAATATTTAATATAGAATTTAGTTATCCGAATGCAAAAATTACAACCCCTGTGGTAACCACCATTACCCAGAGTGAGAGGTGGGAGCAACAACAACAAAGGCAACAACAACGGACGCAGAGGCAACAACAATGGAGGCAGATTCAACAACATAAAAATCAACAAATTAGTTAGGCAGCAAGGTAGTTAAGATTGATAGTTAAGGTAGGTTTTAAGATTTTTGTCTTACATTAAGTTAGTTTATTAAAAATCATTAAAAAAAAAACAAAAAAAAACAAAAAAAAAACAAAAAAAACAACAAAAAAAAACAAAAAAAAAAACAAAAAAAAAACAAAAAAAAATAAAAAAAAAGTGAGAGGCATAGGGAACTCACTCTAAACAAGCACCCTTAGGTTCAGTTAATTTAATTATTTATTATCATTTATTCAAGTGTATATAGACACCTTCAAAGTGAGAGGCATAGGGAACTCGCTATAAACAAGCACCCTTAGTTTTAGTTTATTTTAAATTTAAATAATTTATAGGATAGGGAGAAAACCACCGCAGCTCCGCAGCATAAACGGCATTACGACCGTTGCTTTCAAGTTTGCCCAAACTCTGAAGTGGTAGGTCGTGATGTTGTTGCTGCAGGCTAATATAATCGTCGGATATACTGATTGTTTGACGGATAACCAAATTTTATTCTAAAACTGGCTCTAAAGTCTTATTTTAAAATTTGGTTATCATAAAGCTTAGAGCAGCTTAAGAACAATTACTATATACTCGAAGAGTTTTTTTGCCCAAAACGTTTTTAAGCGAAACAAGATACTCAATTATTTCATGTTCGCCTTCGTGTTTTCCTGCCTCACATTGCACATGCGCAGTAAAGTAAGCACAAAGCATAACACTAAAAACAACGCTCTTTATTCGTCTCTCTCAACTTAGGGGCCAGTTATAGCGATAATTAAAATTTAATTTAAAAATTTTCAATTGGATATTTTTGTGTGTTAGAAAAAGATTTAAAACAAGAAACTTATGCCAATCGATGGCAAATCAATTTAAATAGTTTATTTTGACAAAAAACAAACCCGGGAAACAGTATTGTTTATTAAAAAAGCATTTATTTATTTTAATGATGAAAATTGGTTTTACTGGAATAATGGAAGATTTCGTTGCAGTGTTTGTGGCCCATTTTTTTAATGTTCCAACCCATCGTTAAAAACTTTACTGAAGCATTTTGAATCATTAAAACAAATTTGAGGTTATGGCTGGTGTGGTTGGCCTGTAAATTCTGACACAACTTTAATGATCGCTATAACTACCCGTACGTAAAAAATTCCAGTTTCCAGCAGTTTCAACTTTTAATGATGGATTTTTATTGATCGCTATAACTGGCGCCTTACCCAGTTAGTAAACGCACGAGCCGCTTGGAACCCCACGGTCCACATGCCGTCATGATAGTACTATAGCAATGTATATACAATGGTACAGACCTAATGGAAGAGAGCTTTCAAACACACTGGTACCTGCAAGTGTTTGCATCGCACTCAACTTAAGAAATAGAGACTTAAATATATGTAAAAGAGAACCCTGAAATACATTAAAATTGCTGTTGTAGGTTTGTTCGATGTTCCCCGCCCCAATGCTTACTGGGGAATGTCAGTGCATTTCGTTTAGCTGTCAAAAAACTCTGTTTCTGCTCGGGGTTTGATTTAACATCGAACAGCTCAGTGCAACAGTTTTAATTTTTTGACATTTCATTCATGTATTAATTTTCTTTACAAAGTCTACAGTTTTTTCCATTTCCATCAGATAGAGTATATCTCGGCATTTTATCTAAAATCACAAAAATAACTAAATAATTGCAAAATAATCTACAAAATATCTTATATTTACCAGATATTGCACTCCAAGTTTCTAAAATAAAATTTGTTTTAAACTTCTACCACCAAGCATCAACAGCTGATTGAATTTTGACAGCACTGATTTCTTACACCGACCAAAAACCTGGGGCGTGAGAGTGTGCACTCAGTGCGTGCTCGGGGTTGACATCGAACACAGTGCAAAAACATTGGGGCGAAAAAAGTGTCACATAAAACACCTCAGTGCGAATCCAGTACACCAGTGCACCCCAGGCAGACATCGAACAAAGCTTTTGGTTTTTGTTATGAAAGTTCCAGAATTGAAGCTTTCTTAGAGCGAATGAGAGCATATTTTAAGTTTAAAGAAAAAGGTGTTGTTGCTTTGTTTTTTTTGCTTACATCTTTCGTTTTTATTTTTCTTAAAAAAACGGTTAAAATAAAGATACATAATGCAAAATGTGTTGGCATTTTTTTACTTGCGATTATAGGTACTTTAATGCAAGTTATGCATTCGTACACAAAAATAAATTGAGATAACAATCAAACATGACATTACGATAGAGAAACGTATTTTAATTGCTGGAAAGTTCTGTTTGTCTGTCTGTACGGAAGTATTTTGGACTACAGCCTGAACGGCTTGGTCGATAGTCTTCAAATTTATAACATAAGATTATTTTGACATTCTACAGAGGCCTTTTTTATTTTTTTTTTTTAGCTCAAATATTAACGGTTCCTGTCATATAACCGTTAAGTTAAAGCTTATTTTTCTCGAAAAAACCTGCAAGGATTTATATTAAAAAAAATGTGTGTACTTTTGGAGGTGTGGTTTATATTTTGGTGAAAAAAATAAGTTGGGCTAAAAACAGTACCTCGGAAACTCGCTATCCGATTACAATCATAATTGTTATTCAGGAAGATGTAGGTAGCCTATGTAATTTTACTTCAAAATATTATCGAATATTGTTGTTTTCATAAAATTTGAATAAACATGTTTGTGAGAATTATACCAAATTATAATGCCCAGTATGGCAACAATTTGAGAGCTTTAAAATGGAGATAGCTTAGGTATGGTGGACCTTAGAGAAAGGATCAACGACATACACCAGAGAACATACAAATTGCGACTGATCGCATGAACCCCAGATACGATGCAAGAGCAACAGCACATGAATTCAATGAGGCAGATCTAGTATGGATTTACAACCTATGTACATAGTAGAAATGGAAAGGAAAGTCACCCAAGATTTAGAAGGACTGGGAAGGTCCCTACCAAGTAGTTACGCGCATGATGTCGTTTTTCGAACCCAACGAGGACCAAGAGCAAAAATGAAAGTTGTCCATGTGGATCGCCTGCATCTTTACCCCGTAAGAAATGATGATGACAAGCAAAACTGACATAAAAGGAATGCAGATTTGAATTAGTCGCATGTTTTGGAATCGTTTATAATATAATAGGGGTAAACAAGAAACGACATTGGTCATAGGGTTTTATATTTATACCCATCATCCTTATGATTTGTAACGTTTTAAGCTCTATCAAAAAAAATTAATATAAAGTTTTTATTAAGTAGTAAGATAACACATATAATTTTCTAGTTATAATTAAACATTATTTTTATTTGTCTGGATTCACAAATAACTTTTATAATAGACTTTATATTTTTAACAAGTTGTAGATACATACATAGTTTTGAATTGAATAGAAAAAATATAATTTGTGCTAGATATAAAATTAGTGCAGGTATATTTAATTTAGAGGGACAGATGGTAGTATTTATGTATGTATTTATAATATAACTGTTCACATTTTTCTTTTACTTTTTTGTCAGATTTTCATAAAATATTGCAGTAAATCTAAGTTCTTGTTAACGACTACATTGCCTTGCTTCTTTTGGCTTTTCAAAAATGATTTATTGGCATAAAGTTCTAACAAAAAATATGATTTTTGTACAAGTATTTTGTTATTTTTAGGAACATTCTTGTAATACGATTATTAATTGTCATATTAAGGACGAACAGAGAATGAAACTAAATTACTTTATAGGAATATGATGAACATTGAATGGCGTATTAGGTTTTAGTTTGTAATTCCGAGCTCTTTCAGCTCGTGCTCCTCATCAACGGAATCTTCATCGTCCGAACCATGTACAGATGGAGCTGGAGTTGTGTGCCCTGAAAGAAATCAAGTGAATATTTAATATACAAGGACTAAACATTAGATAGACTTACTTGAAGATGAGGGACTTGGAGGCTCACTATATGGCCGTGAAAAACTTAAATTGTTACGCGATCCATACATGGAACTTTCGTCTACATAATCTGGGTAGACGGCTTGAAGGGCCTTGACACGTGCTTGTCTGTAATACTTTAAGAAAACAAAACTTAAATGTTGTATTAAATAAAGAAAATATTGTACTAACAATGCCCAGCTGCCTCCAGTCGAGTAAATCACTCAAGCGTTCTGTGCGGTTTCTCTGAATAATACGCTGGCGACGATTTAAACGAGCGAATTCCAACATAAAGTTCGAGAGTTGTTGAACGCTATTTTCAAGACCAATATAACGTCGATCGACTATATAGATGCCATAAGATTTCGGGTCTTGAATGTGCTCTTCCATAAAGCATCCGAAGCCCGATAGATTGGTGGTAATACTTGGAATGCCCATTACTGTGCATTCGGCTGGGGTATATCCCCAAGGTTCGTAGTAAGATGGGAAAACACCTAAATGGCAGCCACGGACAAATTCCTCATAATCAATACCGAAGAGGGGATTTGTTGACGTAAGGAACTCTGGATGAAAAACTATTTTGACACGATCGTTGACTGTGTTGAATAGCTGGCAGCGGCGGACGGCGTTCAGGACAGGATCATTCCAGTCATCAACCTACAAAATAAGATAGCCACATTATTTAACTCAGCTTTGTTTGCCTTTGTTTACACAAAAAAATGCTATAAGTGAAAGTTACAAACACTCAAACTAAATGAAATTTAACAGTGGATTAAAAGGTATGCCTCAAAAGTTATTTTTTTCAGATATTTTTGAATCACGCTAATAATAATAAATGGATTTAAGGCAACGGGCGGAATGTGATACCATTCATTCAAAAGTTGTTTTCTTATTATTTACTAGCTTACCCACCCGGCGTTGCTCGGGTATACCATACAATTTCGAAAAACGACATCGGCGGCCGTGGCGCAACCTGGTAATCAAAATTGCCTTAGTTACTTCTTACAAAATAAGCTATCTGCTTGTGAAACGACACCAGCGGCACCAACGGGTGATTAAAATAGCCTTAGTTACACCTCACAACAATCTGCCTGTGAAAGTCCCATCAAAATCGGGGCATACAAGAATATTCAAAAAAAAAACATCCAGCGCTACCTAGGGTTATTTAAAATAGCCTTATTTACTTCTTACGATATCGGCTTTCTGCTTTTAAAAATCCCGTCAAAATCGGTCCGTAAATACGAATTTTCCACAAGAAACTACCCCAGCGCCACCTAGTGGGTAATTTATATATATAATTTGTAGGTTACTCCCTACAACATCAGCAATCTGCCAGTGAAAGTTCCTTCAAAATGAGTGCAGCCGTTCCCGAGATTACCCGGAACAAACAGACAGAAAGATAGACAGACAGGTAGACAGACAGAAATGGTATATTCAATAGACACTTGATTGGAACAATGTTCAAAATAAGAGGAGAAATGGTAAAGCTTAACTATAGGCCTCATCCATCACACAGAAGGATCTGATATCTGCACACTTTGCAATTTACAGGAGTTTGGAATTTGTCTAGTTTTGAAGGAGATAAGGCGGTTCTACTTTGGTAAAAGCACATTGCCAACTGAAGAGGTTTTCAATTAGCTACCTGAACGGACTCGATTGGATGGGCGTATATGAATATTATAAGGAGGCACAGTTATATATATCAAGAATTTACAATGAAAGCTTTTAAAGCAATAAAATTGTCTAATTTTAAAATAATTTGTATTATTATGATGCTAGATACACACGAGGAAACCGTTGCATCAACTCAGCCAAGTTGAAGCAACCGTTGCTTCGTGCGTAGGTGTGTTTCTCACTGATTTTCGTGTTAATGCAACCATTGCCAGAAATATCAAAAAATTTTGATATTTTCGGTCGGTTGCTGCAACCGTTGCTTCGTGTGTATCATTGTTTACTGCATTAACTCGTTCAGTTCGTCGGAAACAAGCGTATAAGAAGGTTCGTGCGGAGTGAAAAGAATAACAAAAAGAAAATGGCAACTTCAAACAATGAAAAATATATTAATTTTATTAATGAATATAAAACTTTGAGAGTAATGGGACGTCTTCTTCAATTCAACTTTAACTTTAACTCCGTCTTTACTCTATCACAGCTACACACAGAACTGTGTTTGCGGCAACGGTTGCCTCGTGTGTAGTGAACAAAGGAACACGTTGCTGCAACAGTTGCCTCGTGTGTATCTAGCATGATAAATATGGTCTAAAGTACCCATCATTTTGTTTTAACTAAACTAAAAGTCCACACCTACTTATGCAAAATTTATAATTAAATATTTAATCTTTCACGTTTTTTACTTGATTTTGTCCAAGATTTAATTTATTAAAAACTAAAATTAAAACCAAAATTAATGTATCATTATAATTATCATGTATTTATACTTATTGAAAAAAATTACTTAATTACATTAATATGTCATGTCTTTATGAATTATTCAATGATTTGTTAAAAACTTGTATGAACATTTAATCCTGAATTTAAGAATAAAAAATATCTATCTATCTATCTGTCAGACAGACAAAAATTTAAAAAAAATTGTGTTTTCAAGTACACAACTTTTTCGTTACTTTTTAGTGTGTTTTGATCTCCTTGTAACGAATTTGCATAAAGCGATTTTTTCTCTATAACAAACAAATTTTGTTGCTAGAAATCCAAACCTCATATAACGAATTTTTTCAAATAATTTTCTGTTAAAAATAACACCATGCGGAGAAATAAAAACATTATAATGGGATTTCCCAACATTTTAAGTTCAAGCATTCTATGTTCAGACTTAAGTGAAATAATTGAAAATGTCTCGAAGTAGCCTTTCTCTTGCGAAAAAGTTTTTTTGATAATTAATAAAGTTGAAGAAGGGCTAACTAAAAAAACAGATATTGCTAAGCAATTTGGAATTCCTGCCAATAGCTTTTCATTGGGACTATTTGTTTCCCTTTTTATGTATATAAGTACACTGGGCGATCATTAGGATGATAGGGAGGGGAGGGACAGAAGGCTTTCATTAACATTGGTTTTGAATGCTTGTAAATCAAAATTGAAAGGAAAAATCTTGCCGGGTAAACTATTCATAATTCGTGTTGTTCGGCTAAAAAAGAATCCCTAATTTTGACGGTACGTCCGAAATTGGGCTCAAGGGTGAACTGATGAGCATTCAAAAACAAGTATTACGAGAGAAACTTTTAAGGGGAGGAATGCAGCTGGCTACTTCGAGTGAACATTTTTTTATAAAAGAAACGATAAAATAAGGAAAGACATGAAACATTGCGTCGGTGTTCTAGAAAGGCAATTGTTTCAGACATTTCCATTTCCTATTAATTTTAACGCTCTTTTTTGGATTCTATCGAGCAGGTGTAGCAATTTTTGCCAAGCACCTGCCGAGGGGTTTGAGTTATACACGAGTATTGGGCGTATCAACGCTTTATAAATTATAGCCAGATCAGAAGGGAAAACAACTTTTTGCATCGATACAGAAAACCTAAGCACTTAACAGCATTTTTGGCGGTCTCAAATATATGGTCGTTTAAATGGAGGCCGTAGTTGACACACATACCAATTACTGAAAGCTTTTCGGTTTCTTCGATGCAAATGTCATTCATGGGCATTGGCATTTGGGGTATGTTTAGCTTTAACGACCAGAGACAGCATTGAGTTTTCGAAGCATTAAACTCCACACGATTCCTATTACCCCTAATCCAACGAACAGGAGTATCATCGATCTCAAAAGCACGCGTTTTGGATAAGAGAGCTTCATGACAAACTCTATCAAAGGCTTGTAAATATCAAGCGCAATAATCTTACTTTTACAAAAGCGATCTAAGGATTTGTTCCACTGTTCGGTGAGATATGCCATCAGATCACCAGTGGAACGATTACTGCGAAAGCCATACTGACGGTCATGCAGAAGCTTTCGGTTTTCGAGATATTCGTTAAGCTGACGGTTAATTAGTAGTGTCCCGTGACTTAGTGTGTCGGACTACTAAGCGAAGAGCCTGGGTTCGAGTCCCGCTCCGTTGTCGTTATTTTTGGTCGTGCGAAAATTTGGTTCTTTCAATAACGGAGTTGCATGACTTCCTTGCTTGTTTGTGCTTTTTCCGATTTTCATCTGTAGTTTTATTTTTCTGAGAGATTTTCATCCCTACACCTTAAAATTTTGCAAGCTGCCCATTTTAGCCCAAGTTTATATGGAACACCATTATGTCGCCTGTATATTTGACAGAAAAGAAAGTGATATATAAAATGTGTACCTGTCCTAAAACAAACATATTTAATAATACTTTAAACTATTTTGTTTCTTAGCATACAAATAAATATATTTTAATTACAATTGACATAATTACTTTTCTATTTTAAGCTAATACGGAAACCAATGGATAAAAGAACCATTTATCTGCACATTTAATTAGATTTTATTTTATCAGTACTTACAATGTTATGTGTTGTCACTGGTGGCATACAATCTCTCTGCATTGCAAACAAACATCTTTTAATTTTAACCAGGTCTTCCTTAGTTAAGAGCTCATCTGGCTCTGGGATACGTCCGGTAAGGCAGGTATCGAACATTCTCTTTCCAACTATTTGTTGAATATTATTTATAGTATCCCGCAGTTGTTTTACAACAGCGTGTCCTCGCAGAGAATCTACATTAAAGTTATTTGTCTTCGCAGGGAAAATCAAGAAAGCCACTACAGTGGTATCTGGCTTTTCCAATTTGAGTTTGGCATTAAGTCTAGCCAGCGACTCAATAAAAATGTCTGCTCCTTTGTTTCCGAACTCATATCGACCAGCGATAAAGAAGTACAGTGTTTTGTCCAAGTCGAAATTCATATGCCTTTGGAAAAATTATATAAGTCCAAATTTCTTAGACAATATTTAAACTTACCCATAAAAATGTCCACGAACAAATTCGTTAATTTTCTCCTTCGCCATGGCATGCAAATTTTGAAATTCATGAATAGCCGAGAATTTCTTAACATTCAAGCCATTAGGTGTGATTATGTCTGGCTTTCTTTTTAACAAGTGTTCAGCTTCAAAGCCCGTTATTTCGGATACAGTTGTGAATACATGCGAGAGATGTGTAGCTGCACGTTCTATACAATATCGGTGGTAGATTTGACGTTTTCCTGCCTCATCGTCGACATTGAATTTGCTTAGGTTGTTGTAAAAGTCTGTATTGCCCGCACACAAGTACCGCCCCAGAAGTGTCGCATGAGTTGTAAAAACTGTTGCAATTTCAACATGACGTGTTCGCAAGGCAATGAGGCCAACTCCAGCTTGCCACTCATGGAAATGAGCACAAATTCTTGGACTTAGAAGATCATTCTCTTCTGAGTATTCAACAGCACAATTTCTAAACTAAAAAAAAGTTGATTATTATGCTATCTGAGAAAACAAAAAACAGTTAATTATTGGACATACTTCTTCCAGAAATTCTGCAATCATATAACCAAGAATGATGGCATCGTTCGTCTCTACATCCATGTGTGGGACACCTGATAAAAGATGAATTGAAAATAGTTGTTCTACTTAACGGAAAAAAAACATATCAACTCACCAACATGACATTTTTCCCAAAGTTCTGTTTTAAAACTATCAATTTTCCATGCTGCAGATCCTATGTCGAACAATATCAATTGGGGGTTGCCATCTACCAACCAACGTCCCGTATGTACCTTATACCCTCGAGATCTTAAAGCATTCACAGCCTTTAAAAGAGGATTGCCACGTGGAAATTCCATTTCTTCTATTTCTGTGCGGGCACATGTCTCTTTGTACGGTCCCATCAGGCAAAGTTGCTCTCCCATTTCCTCTGTAGATACATAAGCTTTTGATCGAATAACAGTATAGATTCCACCAACTTTATTGGCGACTTCCCACGCAATTTCGAAATTCCATCGGTTCTCCCTAGACGCAATATCACCACGATCAAAATAATCCTTAAGGTCGCCAGTGGACTCAACACGTGAATACCTTCGCATCATCTAAGTAAATTGAATAAAATATTATTTTTTTGTGTGTTTTAAGTTTTAAGGCAAAATATAATAGATCACCCAACATCCTTCACCCATTTCTCCGTCTTCTAAGCGAAAGGAGAGTAAACGTCTTAACATATTTTTTCTGATCTACTTATAATCCCACAAATTCATCTTACGTCTGAGAACTGTTTCAAGTTCTCAAAATAACAAATCGCTTATTGCTGCTGATAAGAAGATCTCAATTGAGCTCATAATCAGTTTTGGGATAATATTACGCAAAGTGTTTTTTTTGTCTTTCCCTGGTTCCATTCTAATATTGCACATTTGGCAAGGAGAGATAGTATTGAATTGATTAAAGGTATTGAACAAAAACATGTTTTTGTTTGCTTCTTTGAATCGATGTAATTGGTATGATAAGTTTAGCTATTTTTACATGACAATTTAATCTAAAACCTTCACTTAAGAGTTATATGACTTTACGAGGCACTTATTGGTTTTAAGATCAAAATAAATGTTTGTAAGACTTATTTTTTTTAAACCGAAGAAGTAAGTAAGTAAGATCACAGGTTCTTTCTTATAGCGAGTTTCATTCAAGAAAAGATTTGCTCTTTCTGTCAAAAGATTTGATCTTTTTCAATTTCGAGAGTTTCATTGCAAGAAAAAGAGCAAATCTAGATCAAATCTCAACTTGAAAGATTTGATCTCTGATGGGTTGGCAGATTTGATCTGAATGCACACATTCATGTAAATAGTCTTTCGGTCAAACGTCAAATGGAAAATATTTTGTTATTTTTGTTGGTTGTTGTGAACTTGTGCCAGCCCGTGCTTAGCCAAAAAATTAACAAATATCCATTAAATATACTAAACAACAAATAAAGGTGTTTTTGAAGTGATAAAATACAAGTATGGCGTTTTGAATATATGGACTGTACATGCCTGGTATTTTTGTGTGCGATATCAAATACTGTGTATGCTCGTCAGTGAATGACCAATACTAGGATTAAATGATGAAACAAGTTTCATTGAAAAGAGCAAATCTTGATTTTCAGATCAAATCTTTGAAATTTAAATAAAACTCGCTATTAGTATAATTTGCATTTGACCACTGTCTTTCTTTTTGATTTAAATATTACGGGAAGATACTCAATTGTAAGACAAAAACTCTTTTGTGAATTGTTTAAGAAATAACAAACATAAGCTTTGTTCTACATGCTTCCCAAAACTACGAATTTTAGACAATTTTTACGAAAAACACCCAAATACTGTTCCACAAGACACAAAATTCGTAGTTTTTGACAAAAGAGAGTGCTCACGAGAGAGTAAAATATTTCTCTCTGCTGACAATCTCAGCACAAGACAATTCTTTAGACAGAAAAATTTGCCACTTCACATTTCTAATCCCTCCGAGATCTCCGTTTTCTCAGAAACGTGAACACAATTTCTCAGAAAAAAATCTCAACTTGCTGTCAAAAAACAAATCCGACCCCTTTTTTATTCGCTTGCTCAGCTTTAGGTTGTCAAAGAGAACTATGTTAGAAGGAAAGAGATACAAAGCTTTTTCTTCACATAAATATTTCAGTTCCATTAAAAGTGACTGAGGACATTTCTTGAGCACTCCAAAATCTCAAGAAATGTGAACTGGCTAAATGAGTTTCATGTTACGTCAGTTTGAAATTTAAAAAAAGATCAGCTGGGATATTAAGGCTCGGGCAAACGGAAAAGATTAAAGATTTTTTCGCGGTAATCAACAGGCGGGATAAGACCTTTTAAGCTGAGCGCCGTTTTAAATCTGCGTTTAAAAACCGCAAAAGCTTTGGCAAATTTTTGAATAATTTTATATCCGAAATGGACAAACATAAAAACAAATAATCGCCCATTTCTTTATGATATGGGCAAAGAAAATTATAAAAGACACCGTTTTAATAACAGTTTTCTATACTCTGTTCAGTTTATATATTTCGTACAGACTTTATGGAAGAGAGCTTTCAAACACACTGGTACCTGCAAGTGTTTGCATCGCACTCAACTTAAGAAATTGCCACTTAAATATAAAAGAGAACTCGGCTGCGGCGACCGAGGAGACTGTTTTATCAATTTGCCTCTCGCTTATTGTGTTAATTTTTAAAAAAGCACTACTGCAGAGTTACCATTCGCCATTAATGGAAATTATAATACCTTTTTCTTTGTTTTTTGTTATGAAAGTTCCAGAATTGTACCTTTCTTAGAGCGAATGAGAGCATATTTAAAATTTAAAGAAGAAGGTGTTGTCACGATGTTTTTTTGATTACATCTTTTCGTTTTATTTTTTCTTAAAAATACCGTTAAAATAAAGATACATAATGCAATATTTGTTGGTATTTTTTTACTTGCGATTATAGGTACTTTAATGTAAGTTATGCCTTCGTACACAAAAGTAAATTGAGAAAATAATCAAACATGACATTACGACTGAGAAACGTATTTGAGTTACTGAAAAATTATGTTTGTCTGTACGGATGTATTTTGGACAACAACCTTAACGGCTTGGTCGATCGTCTTCTAAATTTGAAGATTACATGAGATTATTTTGACGTTATTTAGGAAGATGTAGGTATCCTAAGTAATTTTAATTTAAAATATTTTTGAATATTGTTATTATATTAATTTTTTTTTAGATTTAGTTTACGGTCGACATGTTTCTGTTTTCATTAAATTTGAATAAACAGTTGGTAATCATATCTACATTTTCGTGAGAATTATACCAATTTATACTGTCCAGTATGGCAACCATTTGAGAGCTTTAAAATTGAGGTAGCTTATTGAAATCTATAACAGTAAGAGTGAAAGGCAAATATCCTATCTTCCTGTACTGAAAATATAAATTGGACAGAGTATAATGAGCGGATACTTATAGAATTCAACACAAATTAATTGCGCCGGATCGGCCATATGACCAAGTATGTGTTTTGCGTTTGTGGCCGCGCGCTATCTACTGCCTAATGCTGCGGTTCTGGTAATGATAGCGAATTTCACTCGCACGAACTTGCAAAGTTAGCTAAATTCATTCATTTCGGTGTCTAAAATTTACTGGCGCGAACTAAGCGAATCAAGTTTCGGATGATTTTATTTCTATTTTGCTCGAGGGAGTAAAGCGAATTTTTGTTTACTTTTGAAGGATTTGTACTTGTATTAGTAGTTGTGTGTATTGAAATTCGGAGAACCTTTTTTGGCACAATAATCTAAAATTCGCTTCCACCGAAACCGCACCCTAACACACGCACTTGTGTGTTTTGCAAAGAAACTCCCTGGCCGCTGCGATATGGCGGCTGTAAACAAGAAAAGTAAATAGAAGTTGATAATTATTTTTCTATTGGAAGTAAAATTTATCAACTTCGATTTCGCTTTGAAATTTAAATAGAAGTTAGTTTTCGCAACTACGACTTTTTCACAAAAAAATCACAAACGCAAGTGTTGCGGCGTTTTTCGTCCGTCTGTGAGAGCCCTAATAATATGAATTTAACGTTTAAAAAGTGGTTAACTTTTTTGTTCAATGCGTTCCCGAAGATTTGTGTAGCTTTATTTTTCTGAAAGAGATTTTCATCGTTAATATCAAAATGTTGAAAGCTGCCCATTTTAGTCCAAGTTTAGTGGAACAAACCTGTCATTGCGAATGCCGAATAGGTATACATATGGAGGTACATTCATATATGAATCGAAGTAAACGTGTGAAAAAAAATAAAACGAAATTCCTCTAACTAAATCTCATCTGTGTGGCATTGGTGCAGTAGAAAAAGATGTTTTCTTGCTAACCCAGAGATCTTAATTTCAATAAACTCAGTGTGGGAAGCAACGTTTCTAACTCTAAGTGCAAGCTAGAGCCGTACGCGAGCAAATGGACACCTAATTCTCGATCTATTGCAAAGTTGGGCTCAAGGATAAACTGATCGAGCTTTTGAAAAGCATGAGTATTACTGTTAAATTATTTCAGGGGAGGAATGCAGATGGCTATATCATATGGCTAGAGCATTGTTTATAGAATAAGCGATAAAATAATGAAAGACAAAAAACATTACGACGGTAATCAAGAGATCTTAATGATTCTGTTATTGTCCGGTCGCCTATCATTTTTAAAGCACTTTTTGAATCCTGCCCAAAATACTGAAGTGGGTTTTGTAAGCACTTGCCTAAATATGTGAATTATACTAAAGTTTAGTACAAACTATGTACGCTTTATAGACTGTAATCAGATGGGTTGAACATTTTTTTAAGGAAACCTAGACATCTCATTGCCATTTTTGGCAATACCGAATATGTGGTCACTTCCCAAAACGGTGTCTGTAATACACATTCCGGGAACTGAAGGGTGGTTGGTTTCTTCGAAGCAAGTTTAACTCTTAGATAGTGTCATTGGAATTACGTTTTGTTTTAAAGACAAAACAAATCTTGAATTTTTGAAGCATTGAATTTGAATTGCTCATTCCCCATTGGTATATATTGTCAATATCAGAATTTAATGAGCTTAAACTAGGAGACTGCCGACATTTTCTGCGGGAACATACATTTATCTTACATAACATAATCTTTTTAATTTATAAGAAATAAACTTTAAATGGCATGGAAGAGCATATTTTCACAGCGTCATCAAAAGTGTTGCCACTTATTTCCGCTTTAGCTACCATTGACCCAACCAAAACATAGAAAAATCACTGTATATAATAAAGGGTGTTTATTAGCTGTATGAGAAGTTTTGATGGTGGTTGTCTATGGTTTGACAATTGAGAATGTCAAACTGTGTTTAAATTTCTTTTCAGTAAGGTTGAGCAATTGATCGTGAATCGTTTAACGCCAGAACAACGCTTCCAAATTGTGGAAATTTACTTAGAAAAAAAAAAAATCTGTTCGCGAAGTTTATAGAGCACTTCGTCTTTTTTACGGTAAACATAATCGGTCATCATTTCTGGTTAAATGGCTTCGTCAATAAGCATAATTACCGTATATAGAGCGAAGATAATTCTCAAGCCATTAACGAATCACCATTACATCCATTCAAATTGACTGTTTGGTGCGGTTTACACGCTGGGCCGACATTAGTCCTTATTTCTTTCGTAATGAGGAAGGAGCTACCGTTACGGTGAATGTCGAGCGCTATTGAGCCATGCTGCCTGATTTTTTGTTTTGTATAGCAACTTGCCATACGGCGGGTTTATACATCAATTAATTGCAAACTCAATTTGGTGACAACTTAATTTCCAGATGTGGTCCTGTTAACTGGGCCCTCGTGACTTAACGCCTCTCGATTACTTATGGGGCTACACTGTTAAGTCATTGCTTTATGGCGACAAGCCAGCAAAAAAAACTCTTGAAGCATTGGAAGCCAATATTCAAGCCACCATCGACGCCATACGGGCAGATTTATTGAAAAAAGTAATCGAATGGACTATGTAATTTGTAGCTGTGGCGGACATACATATGCCGGAAATCATATTTAAAAAAATAAATGCCATGAAATTATCTACCAGATTATAATATCAAAAAATTAATTGCAACAATACTTCTGTCCTGTATTATTATCTTTTTTTTTCAAACTCTTAAAAAAACACCCATTACATAGATATCAATGCCTCGCTAGTCCGGACACGCGCTAGCCCGGACACTTCATTAGCCCGGACACCTCTATATTTCGGACACTTTCAAAATTTTACCTGTGTGCATTTATATTTATTGACTCTGTTCTTTGGAAAGACGTTTGTTCATACGATTACGGGGAATCCGCTACTCGTTTTGTCGCTTGTAGTTGGCTCTTGAATCTAGAAATTTTAACCGTTTAGTCATTGGAAGTTTATGTTTGTGGTCGTTGATTTTTCATACTTTGTTACATTTCATTGTCAAATCAAATCAAATCAATAAGGCAAGTAGTAAAAATGTTCAAAGTCTCAAAGTCAACTGGTCAAACACAGTTTGAGACTGAAAATGAATAAGATGAAAATTCGGAAATTTGTATCTAATACATTCCAAGGATCAGGTAAGCTAAACATTTAAGGTCTAAGAATATGAACCCATTTTTCAAGGACATTTAATAATTGCTCCAAAGAGAGAGAAAAATTATCAGGCAAGGTGAACCCCGAGCGGTAGAAGAAGCATTGATGACATGGTTTATCCAACAAAGAAGTCATCATGTGCCAATTTCAACAGATATTACTCAAAACAAAGCCAAACTCTTTTACAAAGAGAGGAAGATTTCGCAGCAAGTTCTGGTTGGTTGGAAAAATTTAAATTGCGACATGGCGAAAAAGTATCCAGCGACATTGCTGTTAAGCCTTTTGAAGAATTTTTTTTAAGAGTGATTCAAGAAAGAAGAAAGAACAGGTTTATAATGCTGATGCGTTAGCTGCCTTTTGCCTTTCTGCTCCTGGCAGAAAAATATCCAAAGATCGCGTTACTTTTATGCCATGTTCCAACGCTGCAGGAACTCATAAGTTACCCCTCTTAGTTATCGGACAATCAGTTAACCGAGGGCTTTTAAGAACGTTAATCTTCCAGTAGCATATAAAGCTACCAAAAAAGGCTAAACGTCTACAACGATTTTTTTTTGATTGGTTCAAGAATAATTTTATTCCAGGTTTGAAAAAGTTTTTGACAGAAATTAACATGCCGTTGAAAGCACTTTTGGTTTTGATGACAATATAAACTTTGATCACAACTTCAGAGTCTTATTCTTACCGCCTAATTGTACAGAAGTATTGCAGCCGATGGGTCAAAATATAATCCAGAAAATAAAGGTAGCATATAGAAATCAGCTGTTGGCCCACATTCTACTGGAAGATGACAAAAACATCAAAAAAATTCTATTTGCGAGATGCTGTTTTTTTAGTTTCAGCTTGGAAAGGTATTGAAGAGAAAAATATGAACTGGCATCCCAATGGGATAATGAAGACCTTATACCACTTTCACAATTACGCCAACAAATTGACTCAGATTCTTCGCTTCCTGATTTAAATAGAATTCGTGGCATAATAAGAATCATTGATCCAAATGGAAGCACATCCACAGATGAAATCAATAAATGGGCAATTGGTCAAAATGAACTCTTCTACGACTTTTCTGATAATGACATTATTCAGTCGGCAGCGAAGAAGATGAATATGTAAGCAAAGAAGTTTCGAAAATTTCAAACAATGAAGCGAGGAAGATATTTGACAAGGCCATTCAGTGGGCCGAACAAAATAATGCATCTCAAATTGATATCCTTCTCCTAAAGAGGTTACCCGAAAAAGCTGAAAAGATGTTTTTAAATAAAGCGTTCCAACCAAAATTAACAAATGCTATCCTACCCTTTAAAAAAGTTAAAATGCGTACCTATGTACATATATGTATAAATGTATTTTGTAATAAAAAGGTTTTGAAAAGATTTCGGTTGTGAATTGTATTTAATTTTTTCTCTATAGTCCGGATGCGGTCGAAACTAGTTTCCGGATTAGCGAGGCTGTACTGTCATATAACAGTCAAATAACAGTCAAAATGTTATTAAGTTCTAAGCACTGCTTTGTGAACTTAGGGCAGTACATACTAGTGATGTGAAAACAATTCCGGGTACCTACTTTCAGCTATGATCGACCATCGCATCTTGCACCTGACCTATCTAGATCGGATACTGAGTTAGTTTAGTACTTATGCGAAGAAATAAGGCTATAAATATATACATATATATATTTATATATTTTGGACCGCATAGGTTGAGCCTTAAGGTGAAGCAGTGATGTAAGAGTTTAGTCGCATTTGACAATTGCCAAATAATAATAGAATATAAGACTCAAGCACAGGAATGCTCGTATGTAAGACATTAGTTATTGATGTTATCCTCAATCAGGAGTTGCAAACGTGTTTTGGTATTTCAACTAATAATCACCTAAACATATCATCTATAGGTATATTATATTTTGACTTTTACAAATATCCACAGGAATTATTCAAACTGACCATTCGCAATAGCTTCTTGAACTTTATCGTTAGATTCCGCACAAATAAAACAAAATTGTTATCATTTTTTTGTACAGTAAAGATAAAGATAAAGTAGCTCTAACAACGATTAATAAGTAAGAGTGGTAATGACATGTTAACTTTTCCAAAAAAAAAAAAAAAACAAACCGCAAGCAGGTGATAAGATCTATAAATCTTGAGATCAAAATTTTGACCAAAATAGAAAATTAAATAAATATGTACTATTTCATGCAGGCTGTTAAAGTGTCCACTCCAAGGTCATTGTATAAACATGTGTCTAATAAACATGTGTAACGCAGCGCTGCGTTGAAGCAAAGCGCTAGCGCAGCAGCTGCGTTAAATGGGCTGATACACTCAGCTGCGTTAAATGGGCTGATACACAGCTGCGTTAAATGGGCTGATACACTCAGCTGCGTTAAATGGGCTGATACACAGCTGCGTTAAATGGACTGATACACTCAGCTGCGTTAAATGGGCTGATACACAGCTGCGTTAAATGGGCTGATACACTCTCTCGAATAAGAAGCGCTGCGCGGATACACAATACACTTGATGTATCTACAACGCTTTTTCGTATAGGATGTAAGAAATACAAAAAAATGAGCTATATATAAATTTAGTCGTGGTGTGGTTGCTCGTATCTGGTAGGGTTTTTTGTATTAATTAATGTATTGAATGTAAATCTTACGTTAAGTGTGAGTGTCGGGTAAGACAAATAGTATAGAAAATGGTAGAGTGTGATTGTATTGTTTTTTGATATTAGTGATATTTTTATTAGTTCAACATTTTGAAAAAGAATACAGGGTGTTTCAAATTATCATTATTTTAATTATATTATGACATGATTATTATAAATGACATTGGAACTCAAAATCGCAAAAATGTTAAATGGTAGATATTTAGTTTAGAGGAATAGGTATTATAGATGAAATTGAATAAAACAAAAGTGTGTTTCTATGGAAAAAACTAAGTTCACATATTTTTATAATTTTTTCATATTAGATGTTTGTTCATAAATTTAACAAAACTTGCAGGGTTATGGTAAAATAACCATAAGTAAATCTTTGCGGTACAGGGTGTATAGAAAAGGCAATTGATTTTTTATTTCGACTAAAGTTGATATCTAGGGTGTTTGGTGATAGATTTCTATGAAACTCCAAATATTTGTTTTCTAGTGAAAAATGAAAGCAAAAGTTAGTCTTTTAACGCAGGGTGCACCGAAAAAGTGCTTTTCTTTTGTTATAACTTGGACAGTAAAAATAAAATCTGGGATGTTTGCTCATCAGATTATATAAAACTTGCAGAGTACATACTAAAATAGCCAGACATTATTGTTTGCGCTACAGGTTGTGCAAGAATGCAACTTCTTTTAATTGCTGATTTAGATTTCAAAGATGATATATTTGGTATTTGGTGATAGATTTCAATTAAATTCCAAATACTTATTTATATTTGAGTCAAAAATGTAAGTAAAAGTAATATTTTAATGCAGTGTGCATCGACTAAACTAATTTCACTTTTGTTATAATTTTGACAAATCTGGGTCGTGTGTTCATCAAATTAAATAAAACTTTCATAGCATATACTAAAATAGCTAAAAGTAATTATTTGCGACACATGGTGTGCAGAAAATGCAACTGCTTTTGATTTTTTATTTGGATTTAAGTTATAATATCTAGGGTGTTTGGTGATAGATTTTTTTGAAACTCCAAACATTTATTTGTTTTCTAGTGAACAAATGTAAGCAAAAGTTAATATATTAACGCAGGGTGCATCGAAAGAACTACTTCACTTTTGTTATAATTTGGACAAGTAAAATAAAATCTGGGATGCTGGTTAATCAGAATATAAAAAAAACTATAAGAATTAAATAGACAAATATTATTGTTTGCGCTACAGGGTATGCAAGAAATGCAACTTCTTTGTATTACTTATTTCGATTTAAATGATGATAGGTATCTTTGGTATTTGGTGAGGGAGTTTAATAAAATTCCAAATATTTGTATTTTAGTCAAAAATGTAAGCTAGAATTAAATTATAATTTCACTTTTTTTATAATTTTGAAAAATAAAATGAAACCTGGGATGTTTGTTGATAAATTAAACAAAACTTGAAGAGTTTCAGGTAATAAAATAACCAAAAGTAGTTATTTGTGCCACAGGATGTGCAAGAAATGACATTTTTTCATTTCTAATTTCAATTAAAGTAATGATACTTTCAGTGTTTGGTGATAGATTTCCATGAAAATCCAAATACTTGTTTTTCAGTCAAAAATGGAAGCAAAAATAATTATTTGAATGCAGGGTGCATCGAAAAATCTAACTTCACTTATGTTATAATTTTGACAATAAAATAAAATCTGGGATGTTTCTTGATTATATTAATAAAAACATACGGCAAACATGTGTTTTATACTTAAAACACTCTTGTAAAACAGGACGATCTTAAGTATATAATAATAAGAACAAATTGAAAAATAGGTATTAAGTAAGTAAGTAAGTAAGTCAGTGAAAATTCATTTATTATTATTTGTTTTCAATACATTTACAAATTTTTTTTTTATTTTTAATGAATATTAAAGCTTTGGTATTACCGTCAGCTCGGTTGGTAAAATAAAATAAAATACAAAATTGAACTTTTTAAGCTAATTCTTTGTTAAATGTTTAAGCATATTTTGATAGCAGTAGCATCCTATAGGTGTAACTAACTTTAAGAAAATTGGCAAGATTTATCCAGTCTGCTCCATTTAGTAAGTCTATTGTTTCCTGCATTGAAAGTGTACGTTTTCCGAAGTATGTTATTCTCTGTTGCTTGAAAATGGGGCATATGCTTAAAAAATGGAAACAGTCTTCCTTCGCTCTATGATTGCAAAGATCACAGAATTGATTAAAACCTCCATTATACGGACTACCATTAAAATAAAGGACCTCACTCCTCGCTTTAAATATTAACGAAATATCTTTGAAGTGTAGAGAGTCTCGAAAATAATTTTTGTCACATAGATTGAAATTTAGTTGGCTGTATAAAATCCTGCTTTCTGACTAACATGCTTTTTCGATCAGCTGATTTCGTACATTATCTTCCGTTTTTTGGATTATTTTGTAAAGCTGCTCCTTTAAGAAAAGAATATTGTTGGGGTTAATCTGCAAATTTTCTCCACAAGCCTCACCAATATTTTCCCATTTGCCCAACCACCAGTCTTTGTTCCTTATTTCATAAAGCAGCATAATTTTATTCAAACGATTTTCTCTTTGTCCGCAAACTTTAATTATGTAGTCAGCTTGCAACTTTAGCGTAGTTGTATATAACTTCGGCAAACCAGTTTCTAGATATATAGCATATGTAGGTACAGTGTTAGGAAGACTGAATATTTTTTTGACGAAATTTCTCTGCAGCTTCTCAATTTCTTCGTATTCATTCATACCCCAGACTTGCGCAGCATAACATAGAGTAGACTTTACGACTGAGTTGAAAATAGCGTATTTTGTTGAAAGGTTTATGTGTTGGTTTGTAAAAATTTTCTTCCATGTAAGATTTATAAGGCTTTGCGAGACGTTGGCTTTTTCCGCTAGGTGTTTTTCGAAGTTCAGTGTTGGGTTAAGCTTTATTCCCAGATATTTATATTCCTTCGTTACTTCCAAATATCTTTAATTAAGCATCCAGTTATATCTTACTTCACCTCGAGTAGTTCGTGAGAAAACCATAACTTTCGACTTTTCTGTGTTTATAACAAGACCCCATTTTGAACAATATTCTGCAAGTCTATTTATCATTAGTTGCAGATTTTCTGGCGTCTCAGAAAGTATCAACAGATCATCGGCATATAACAACACGTTAATAATGGTATTTGCAATTCGGATTCCACCGGCGAGATGATTAACGATATCGTTTATGAATAAAGAAAATAGTAAAGCGCTGACAGGACATCCTTGTTTAACTCCAGTATCAGTTTTAAAAGCTTCAGAATAAAGTGCACCATCCCAAACTGCAGCTTCCGTATCGGTATACATATTTCTAATAAGTTTGAGAAATCTCGTGGAAACTCCAAGTTGCGACAGCTTGTATAGCAATGCATTCCTATTCACCAGATCAAATGCGGATTTGAAGTCTATAAATAAAGCATAAACCTTCTTATTTCTAGCACGAAACGCTTGTACTATTGATGAAAGAGTAAATATGTGATCGACTGTTGAGAAATTTTTTCTAAATCCAGCTTGGAAGTCTGTGAGGATGTTGTTCAAATCAATCCACCTTTCGAGTCTTACAGCAAGTACTCCGCAAAATATTTTTGCTATAACGTTCATAAAAGATATTCCTCTATAATTTTCCACTGCATTTAAAGAACCTTTCTTATGGATTGGAAAAATAACAGACTTCTTAAACGTAGAGGGTATTTCAGCATTCATGAGGATCTTGTTAAAAAATGAAACCAGATAGTTATGCAAACTTGGAGAAGCATATTTAAAAAATTCATATGGTATGCCATCTTCTCCCGGCGCTTTCCCGTCTTTTGCGTTACGTAAAACAGAGTGAATTTCAGAAACCGATATTTCAGAGTCCAATATGTCATCACAAGTAAGTGGTTCAGCATATGAAAAGTTTAAGGATTGATTATTTTGCAGAAGATTTTTGAAATATATAGAGAGATCATCTGCAGAGACACTTGAGCCAATCATGTGGTTTGAGCCATTTATCTCTTTTGCCATATTCCAAAATTGTTTTGTGTTCTTGGTTTGACCAAGCGCTTGAGCTTGCATTGTTTCATAGTTTACTTTCTTAGTGGAACAGAGGATTTTATACTTTACATTGCATTCGAAGTACCATTTTCGTAGTTCTTCACTAGGAGAGATCCGAAATGCATTTAAAAGAGCAAATGATTTATTCCTTGCATTAAAACACTCTCTGTCAAACCATTTCTGCTTAAATGATTTTGCTATATTCAGATTACAATTTTTCGTAGAGTTTCTTATAAAATCCGTTATTTGATTTGAAAGAGCATTAGCTGACTCGTTTAGCGTAAAAGGAATTCTTGAAATAAGATTGTCCAACGAGTGATGAAATGTTTGCAGATTTAAGTTTCCCCATTTGAGTCTTGGAATTAAATTAATATGTCTCTGTTGCGGTTCACTTTCGGATTTCCATTCAACCACTAACGGCATGTGATCAGAAAATTGTTTGTTCAAAACTTGGAATTTAGAAATGAGATTAATCCATTCATAGTTAATGGCGCGGTAATCGTTTACAGAATTTCCTTGACCTCCGATAAACGTGTATTGAGCCTCAAGATCTCCTTCTGTACAGCCATTTAAAATAATACTGTCAAACATTTGTAACATTTCGAGAAGCTGTTTTCCATTTTGGTTGCAGACAACATCTTTGGACGTTCTATTGTTATTCGCTTTGATAAGTGTATTGTTGTTAATATTTATTAATGTTTTGACTTGGTTGCAGCTAATTCTTGCATTCAGATCGCCGATCAACATAACACTTTTACTGGCTAGGGAAGACATAACGCTACTCAATCTATTAAAATCCTCGGTCCACTTATTACAATTGACATAAAAGGGTACAATAAACATATCATTTCTTTTTAAGAGTTTCAGTACAACAGTGTTTTCATATTTTACAAAATCGTAGTGTTTAAGTTTCGAAGATTGTATCCCATACAAACATCCACCACTAGCGCGTCCTCTTAAAGATGTTTTGATTGCTGGGATCCAGAATAATTTAAATCCATTAAAGTATTGGTTGAATTTACTTGAATTTTCTATGGTGATATGAGTTTCAAATAGAAAAAAAATTTCAAAAGTTTTGATAAAATTAAAAAAATCTAAAAACATGATCTTATTATTCAGACCAGATATATTATAGGACAATATTTTACAAAGACTAATACTATGCGAGCTGACGGCGTCTAAACCTCAAAGTCTAACCACACTCCTATTTTCTTGCTGAAGTGGCATCCCTGGCCTGCCATCAAATGTTGTTGATCTACTCCATTCATTCCGATTTTGACGTCCTTTTGACATACTCCTGAAATTTTTGACAGCTTCGAAGTTTATGTTTCCAAACATTTGTTGAAGTTCATATTCTCCATCATTTTGGTTACATTTAAGATTATTATTATTATCTAAATAAAATATTTTGTTTTCTATTAAAAGTGTGTTATTTTTACTTGCGATTATAGGGACTATAAGGCAAGTTATGCATTCGTAAAAAAAAAAAAAAAAATTCTAACAATCAAACATGCCATTACGATGATAGAGAAGTCAAAAAAAGTGGGTCCGGAAATTCCGTCCGTCTGTCTGTCTGTCTGTCTGTCTATCTGTCTGTCTGTCTGTCTGTCTGTCTGTCTGTCTGTCCGTATCGATATCTACAGCCCAAACGGTTGGGCCGATTTGATTCAAACTTGGTATATAGTATTTTTAGAGTGCTCTACCCGACAGTTTTTGGAATTGGCATTCTAGCTCCAAAACTAACGGTACCTGCCATATAACTTTTAATGAAAAACTTATTTTTCTCGAAAACGGCTCCTACGATTTTGATAAAACTTTCAGAATGATGTTTTCTGTGCAAAATCTATCTTTAAATTTTAATGGATTTTTCAGAAAAAGTTTTATAACGGTACCTCCCATATGACCGGTTTTTTAAAATCAGACTTTCTCGTTAACTGATTGACGGATTTTAATGAAATTTTCAAAATATGTAGAGCTTTATGATTTACATAATACTGCTTTTTAAAATTTTCAAAAACATTTTTTTTTAATTTTTAATAATTTTTTTTAAAAAATATTTTGTTTTTTGAATATTTTGAAAACGGTTTAATAGATTTTTTTTTAAATTTTTCTCCTAGTATAAGCTTTAGATTTCTTTGAATTGACATACTCAGAAAAAATTTAAAATATGTTTTCGAAAAGTTTTTCAAAAAAAACATTTTTTTGAAAAAACTGGTCGAACGATTTTGAAATGAAAAATTCATAAAATATAAAACAGCAAAAGACATAAGATGGCTTACAACATTTTTTCCAAAAAACGTTATGAATAGTGTTTTTTTGATTTCATAAAAATTTTTCCCCCAAATTTTATTTCATATTGCTCGGCTAAGCCCTAGCCATTAGTCAAATAAAAGAAGGTGACAACCTTCATACATACCTACGTATTTTAAAGCATTTCAATATCATAAAAGCACACAGAATAAATAATGAGCCTATGATAAACACACAAAAACAACTAACAAATAAAAAGAATTATTCGATTACTACTGAATGCAAAAATTTCAATCGAGAAAACAAATGTTTACACCTTTCTATAAATAAACAAAACCACTGTGTTAACTTTTAATATTGTCGCTTTACATACTCGCTTAACAGTAGTTGGAACGTGTATCTTATATTTAGTACCTACCTTCCTTCCAACCTTATTATAGGTAAATAATATCCTTAATAAATTCCATTAATACCTACCCACATCATACGTTTATCGATCCATCAAACATAATTCATAGTTCAGCTATTTTAATTAATTTGATTTCAAAAAGTAAATTATTGTTATTGGGACCTATATAGGTCCCTATACCTAGCATTATTGCCCTACTGCTGATTCCCACGAATCTTTATGCCAGTTGTTCAATTTTTTCCATACCAAAACGAAAATTAAACTGAAAAAAGTCCTTTATATCTTTCTATTAGCAAATTATATTATAAGCACTAAGCAACAAGTGGAAAGATAATACACTAAAAAACTGCAAAAGCTAACAATCCTATATATTTATGTGTTTATCCCTTTATCGTGACGCATGTTCGTTTGAGCTTCAAACCACAACGATTCTAAAGAAGTTGCACGTCAAAAAAACATTAAAATTAAATCTTTGTCAAAAAGACGCCTGTACCTAAAAAGGATTAGCACACGGGAGTAAGTACGTGCGACCCAGTCGTGCCTTTTATTTATTTTAATTACTGTGTCTGACTTATTAGTTTTGATTATTTTTCTATATTGAAGGAGTATTCGATGTTTCTGTTGCATGCGTTTGGACAAATCACGTTGCAGAAAAACACCTGTGTTCTTTAGTTTTGGTGCATTTTTCAGCATTTGCAAGGCAATCTCATTGGAGCCGGTGTTAATTTTAAATTTAGTTGTAGTGTTGTTTACACTTATTTTTGTTGGTGGAGGGATGCTTTGCACACAGTTAGTACCAAGAAGAAGACGAGTGACAGAACGTATCTTTTCTTCTGGATTTTCTTGCGCATCTTCGTTCGGAATAGAGATAATGATGTTCTTGCCTTTCAATTCTCGACTTTGCGACTCAAGTTCTTCTTCTAGCAAATTACATCTTTCTTCGAAATGTTGAACTTTTTTTGTTAAATCTTCGTTCTGTTTTCGGAGATGATTCATTTCTATGTTGAGCTTGCTCAAGTCTTCCTTAGTGGCCAAGTTTGCAGTAGCCAATGCAAGTTCTGTATGGAGTGAAGAATCAATGATTGTTTTGATTTTGTGCAGGTCTGCTGAGGATATGGACATCTTTTCGTGTTTAAAAATTTTAGACGTACTTTTGTTTTTTGAAAGATGTATATTCTCTTCAGGAGAAGTTTCGCCGAGTTTACGTTTATTGTCAGTCATGTGACTTCGATCGCAAATAAAATTTTAGTTTTTCTGAGTCTTTTATGCCAATTTTACCTTTTTAAATCGTAGATATTTAATTTTAAACTCAAATTAAATTAATAAGGACACTTTTTTAAAAAATACACTGTTTTTAGCTAACTTTTTAAACAATATTATAAGAGCGATAAATAAGTTCAACTTTTCACTTTTAGAGCAGAGTTGCCAACCCATAATAATTATATATATATAATAAGACCTGCCTGATTATTTCAGTATCTAATTCTCAATTCTAAAACCTAAAGCAACTCTAGGAAGCAGATTTAAAATACACAGCATAACGTACTTGCTCTTATGTGCGGTCACAACTTGGTATAAAATTTGAAAAATATTAGCTTAAGAGTTTTCTCTGAAAAAAAACTAAGTTTTTAATAAAATTTGAAAAACCAATTTAATTTTTTTGGAAAATTTTAAAAAATTGAAAAAAAAAAGTTTTTCAAAATTTGTAAATGCAATATTAATTAAATTATAAATGACTTTCTGTGTGCAAAATATTATTGAAATCGGAATATTGGTTAACGATAAAACCGAAAACCGTTCTATGAGAGGTAACGTTATAGAACAAATCTCGAAAAAAATATTCTAACTGAAACATATTTTGTTTTTTAATAAAATAGCGCCCCGGCAGTTGTATAAAAATCGCCGTTTTCGAGAAAATCAAACTTTTTGTGAAAGACAGGTAATGTTATTTTTTGACCTAGAGCAAAAATGAAAAACACCCCCGAGATACTACCAAATAAATACTAAATACCAAGTTTGAAGCAAATCGGCCCATCCGTTTAGGCTGTAGAGGAGCGAACAGACAGACAGACGGACGGACGGAATTTGCGGAACCACTTTTTTTTAACTTCTCTATTATCGTAACGTCATGTTTGATTGTTAGAATTGTTTTTGCACGAATCCATAACTTGCACTATAGTACCTATAATCACATGCAGCACAGACTGCCCAACAAACATATTTTTTCTCCAAATACCCATAGTGCGCACCATGCGCAGTTGCGTTGAAGCAATGCGCTGATACACTTAACTGCGTTTGCGCTAGAGTATCAGCGCAGCAATTTTCGTTGCGTTACCCATGTCTAGTGTCTAAGCCTTATCAATAAGATTCACTGCATGTCAACCATAAGAAAGTGCATACACGTGCGCCCGCCAAAAGACACGGTTTTATTTTTATTTCGTGTCGTAACATTCAAAATAATTTATATTTTTTAATTCTCAAAATAGAATGCCTAGCCATTTTGATCTCACGTGGAGGAGAATTTTTCATTAAACAACATTGTCAGTGAAAGTTCGTTCGCAATAAAACAAATACTAAGTATGGTAGCAAATAACCGTTGCATTCATATGAACCGTTACGACTAATGCACAGCCTAACATTGACTTTTATTTAGCACATAAAAAAACCCTTAACTGGTCCAAGTATTGTATATAAATATTTATTAATTTATTAAAATCTCTACAAACCTTTTTTATATTTGTTTTTCTCTTCTTATTCTTCAAAGAACGAATGTAAATGTCAAATAGAGGTCAATGTTAGCCTCTCAAGCACCACACAGGGGAACAACGAGGATGAAAATAACGTACGAAACAGGGAAATAAATAACAAAGAATTTCTTCGAATCTGAATTTAAATATATCACTCTACCGCGTGTCAGTGCGATACGCTCTTATCAATTGAAATAATAAATTTTGTTAGCAGAAAAAGCAACAAATTATCTCATTATTGTGTTTAATGAAAGTCCACCGGCGAAGACGACAAACGCCTCTGACTAAACTGTAATGAAGAATGAGGATGTGAACTTCGAGGCAAGTTTCTTTTCCGTTGTGGCCAGGCAAGGCAAAGGCGAAGGCACAAAGTCTTGAAGAGAACTTCGCGGTGTATAAAAAATTGTGTATTTTTGGTGTTTTGCCTTTATTTTAATATTTCTCTCTCGTACGCACGTAAAGGGAAGAGACCAACACTATGATACACAGTACGGCCCAGAAAATAAAAAGAACTGCTGGGCTAGAAACGCACCTTATTTTACGCACTATTTTACGTGCACCGCCACGTTTAAAATATTTTAATAAATAAATAAGCAAAGTTACATGAAAATAAAATGTGTTTCTAATTACATAGCGTTAATCGATCAACGAGTCGCAACCTGGACATTAAATGCACTAAAGTATAACAACAGCGACTATGCGATCGTATCTCTCTAATTTATACATTTAAGTGATGCCGGTTTTCCTCTTTAACGTTTTGTGATCCCCTCTAAACATTGTTCATACTGCAGACTTCAATGCAACGAAATAACCGCAAACAACTGAGAGCAAAGTATATTTTATCGTGTTGTTAATAGTTTTGTTTATTTTTAAGTACAGTAGCGGCCACATTGTTGGAGTGTGCTTTGAATTAGTACAAATATTGCAAGGATTTTTAAATATTTTTAATAATCTACGCCGTTGTTGAGATTATTAACATCATTGGGCGATGGGGCAAAGATTTACGGTAAGCTAGAGGTTATTTGAGCAAAGGAATCAGATGCAACCAGTGTTGTACGGATACCATTGGGAAACGAAGTCTGGTCCATTTTGAAATTTCGCTCACGTAACATTTTTAACTCGATTTGGATTTCATTAAAGTTTGAGAGTTTGTAGCAATTTAACAATTTGCTTTCTTAAAAAGTTTGAAACATTTTTTTTAACAATATGTTGATTTCTGCTTTTGGGAACAGTCATTTCATGTGTATCAAATTTTGTAGATACAAGATTTTCGAAAAACAAAACAACAGGTCATCAATATCAGTCACATGTCAGCGATATCTTAGCTTAGAGCATATCTAATTTGTATTTATAAGCCTCAAATCATTTTATTTATTTCGTTTACTGTATTTTATGTGAATTGTATACTTAGAAAAGTGCGTACATTTCTCTTGAGATCTACGCATGGCCTCTCGTGTTTAGAAACTAAAAAATCAGCTGTTAAAATACACACAGTTTTCCGTTTATGTGGTATGTTCTTGTTCTTATCATTTATTGTGCGCAAAAACAACACAATTATTAAATTAATTTTTGTAGAGAAGGTACCTACTGCAACCAGCAAGAGTTCAACGCAAAGGTCAAGAAATGAAACCCGTCTTGGGAGGATATTAACCGAATCAAAAATTCGTTTAGGTCTTGTGTGGAGCCGGTTTACGTACATATATATATGTACATGTACATACATACCTGTTTGCATTCCAGTCGAATTAAAAGGGTGATGTCGGTGGGTGGTGTAGCAGGTTACAATTGGCTTCAAAGGCACCCACATATTTGTTGTGTTTACATACCAAAGTAAAGTCAATCAGAACTTTGAAGTTGCATATTTTGGGCAGAACAACATTCATATTGAACTTTAAAAAAAGAAACTTATCGCACCTATTTTTCACAATTTTAATAATTTGCTTTAGTTTTGCATTGTTTGCTCCATTTTTATGTATTCTTTTAAGAATAGCTTTGTTCGATGTCTGCCCTGGGGCGCACTGGTGTACACTGGATTTGCACTGAGGTGTTTTATGTGACACTTTTTTCGCCCCAGTGTTTTTGCACTGTGTTCGATGTCAAACCCGAGCACGCACTGAGTGCACACTCTCACGCCCCAGGTTTTTGGTTGGTGTAAGAAATCAGTGCTGTCAAAATTCAAATCAGCTGTTGGTGCTTGGTGGTAGAAGTTTAAAACAAATTTGGAGTGCAATATCTGAAAAATATAAGATATTTTGTAGGTTATTTTGCAATTATTAAGTTATTTTTGTAATTTTAGATAAAATGCCTATCTATCTGATGGAAATGGAAAAACTGTAGACTTTGTAAAGAAAATTAATACATAAATGAAATGTCAAAAAACTAAAGTTGTTGCACTGAGCTGTTCGATGTTAAATCAAACCCCGAGCAGAAACACAGTTTTTTGACAGCTAAACCAAATGCACTGACATTCCCCAGTGCGCACTGGGGCGGGGAACATCGAACAAACCTAATAAATCCGGTTCTTTGTTATTTTTTTTTTAAATAGGTTGACAACATTGGGTACGTTCACGAACATAACTTTCGGATAGGTTACCTTGCTTTTGTTGTAAGCATGGTTAAAATCAGCTGTTTTTTTAGCGGATTGAAGAACATATGGAAACGGAGAGAACATCCAAAGGTATCCTAAAATTTGCTGGATACTTTTCTCAACACGTGAACAGCTGATGAACAGCAGACTGTGTTTTTCTTATACATCGAATTTTGAGAGGTAACCTATCTGGTTGGATTTGTTCGTTCACAAAAAAAACCAAACACAAGCAAGGTAACCAAGCAAAAAGTTATGTTCGTGAACGTACGCATTGTATATAGAATCATATACAATGATGACAACTCAAATTTCCTGTCTGTCACTTTGCTACGTTCGGAGATGCAACTTTTTTAATGTCGAGATCGATTTTAAGAAAAGATATTTTTTTTGATCTGAGATCAAATTTAATGCTCGTTAAAAAAAATCAATCTAGATTAAAAAATCTAGATCACTAGTGAGATTTACATCAATTTTCGAACACTACATATGACATTTCGCAAATGTAAGTGAAGTTCACAGTACACATAAATAAGGTAGTATATTGCGCAGGTATACAAAATCTGATCTGTCACTTTGTATTAAAAATGGTGGTTTTGAAGCTAGTATTAGACGGTCCTTGTAATTTGTCACTGCAGTGACACTGTGACGTCACAACAAAATAGGTCCTACCACCGTCACTGCTGTGACAAAGGTAATCGTGTCACGGATATCTACAGTGACTATCACATGAATGACACATGTTTGTCATTGTTGTCCCAAAATACAATGAACGTCAAAGTGTGTCACGGTTATCTTTGTGTCTCGGTGTAACGGCAATGACATGCAAAACAATGACGATCACACGAAGTGACAACTCTCAAACAGCTGATCGTTGGCGGTGAGCCTAAACTGCAATGACATTTATCATTTTCAGCAGTAACGATCACACGGCGTCATTCTTGGTTGTTTTGGTTAAATATAGACGTGAATTTCTGAAGTGTTGCAATTACCTAAATTAATTTAATTAAAAAATAAAATAAATGATACATTTTCAATTACAATGAATAAAGGATGAAGTGAAAAGTCACATTAAGTATGTTCACACGAAATATGGTAAAGGTGGTGATTCTCGCGGCCTACATCTTGGAAGGTAGCCAGTGACGATGACTCTGATAACAACCAAAGGCCACCGCAAAGAATTCGCTCCTTATGGTCCAAAAATTGGTTGTTGCGACGTCAGAATGAAGGTTTCTGCGCAAAACTAATGCGAGAATTAAGAGCTGAGGAGCCCGAGCTCTATCGTCGCGGCAAACTGCCGCGCTTTAGCCTCAAGTTTCAATGACGCGTTGAAATATACCGCAGTATATATCCCATGTCACAAAAAGCGCGTTTTCAACGCCACGTCGAGTTCAACGTGGCGTCAATACGCAGCCTCAAAATGCGGCGTTGGGATAAATTACAAATTATTCTTTTGACGCCACGTTACAAGATTTTTTTTTTTTAGAATTAAGTCATTAAGTTATTGTTTCAACTTATTTTGCATCATTTTCATTTTTAATATAGTTTATCATGCAAAAACTGGTAGAATGTGTTAGTAAATAATAAATCGTATAAGAATATAGTTCTAAATAACGAGAAATGGCAAAAAACGAAGCCTTTATTTCTCAAAACAATTAAAAAAATAATCTGAATTCAACGCGCTGTTTAAAACGCGCTTTTTATGACATGGGATATGTATTTCGGCGTAAAAACGCACTCTGTTTGACGAGGCATTTAAACTTGGACGTCGTTTGAGAATAAAAAATCTAGGAACGTGCTTAAAATATTTTTTTAAAATTGAAAACAATTCAAAAACATGTTTTTTTAGTAGTTATATATATATTTTTTCTTGATTTAAAATTTTAGTTAAAATTTTGCAAAATTTCTTTGAAATAAAATGTTTTTTTTTTCATCGTCTCGCCGTCAACTCGTATTTTGGGTATACGAAATTGCAAATCTGATAGCACCACCAAAACTATTATATTAAAAGAGTGTTCAACTCCGAACGCCCAACCGTGACAAATAATGGCATGGCAAAATCAAATCAAAAATCAAAATCAAAAAATCGTTTAAACCTTCAATTAAAAAAAAATAATCTTCACTTAATAAATAAAATAATAATAAAAGAAGAATGTGACGTCATAAAATATCAAGATGGTGATTTATATGCGTCTACTTAGCATTCCTTGCATTTCTGTGTATCACGCTAAAAATGACGTGTCACGTTGCCTGTCACTGTTTTTGTCACGGCAATGACATGCAAAACAATGACGATCACACGACGTGACACTTTTAGGACAGAAAACTACGTCATACTGAAGTCACAGTGTCACTGCAGTGACATACTAGCTTTATGGTGGATTTTCATTGTTCTGCAAATTCTTCATCTGCAAAATCAAGAAAATTGGAACGGGGAGATATACGCCATTTTACAAAAGAGTGAAGGAATACACATTTTACGTATTCGTATTTCTTTGCTATAATTTTTTATAGCTCGTTGACAGAACTCAAAATCAAAACATCATCTCCGTCCACTAGGGATTCTTCCACCTCGTAGGGACGTTTATCTTATGAATTAAAAAAAATATGAATAATAGTTAATAAAAATAATTTATCATTACTTACTTTTAAATCTGTTCGTATTTTCCATTTCTTTCCTTGTAATTTAGCAATTATTGAAAAAAAAAATTGACAGTTGTTGGCTTTGTTGCGTTTAGGTTAATAAAATAATCAGAGGCAAAAATTTCATTTTTAAACATGAAAATTTGAAAATTGTTGTAAAAACGAGAAAAACTGCTCACCTGAAATATGGAAATTCTAGGGACCTCCAAATGCAGAAGGACCTGCTATAATCAAGATGAACATGTTCGTCTTCACCATAATCTTGATCTGGATTTCTCCTATTTCCTATAATCTTGATTTATCAAGATGTTCTTGATTTTTATCTTCCCTCACTATCGAACGAGTATGATTTTTATATTGTGATATGACAACAAAATGATTAGATATTCGGAGCATATCTCTTGTTTGTAAATTAACGACATATGTTGGATTCATGTGTACAACTACCAACCTTTATTGTGTATAACAACCATGCTAAATATTTTGCAATATGTTTTGACTGATTACTAATTCGAAGTCGAAGTACTAATTCGAACTCGAATTTGTACCGAAAGCCTAGATTGTGCCAGAACCTGATGGAAGCTTCCAGAAGTTTGTAAATTTGTATAAATACAAGAGTAGATGGCATTGAAAGTTAAGTTTATTTTCGAAAGTGGAATTGTTAACAACTGGAAGCGTTAGTAAAAAGTGATTGATTTGAGAATAAATAAAAAGTGTTGAATTATAAAAACGTATTTGAATTGTGAATAAGTGGAATAATTAAAATTTTTTGTTATTTGAACTGAAAGACGTTGTGTTTCATAAAATAAAGAGATTTGTTGTATTATTTTGGAATTTTGATTGAGTTGTATTTGTCAAACCCCAGGCCAAAACTTCACATTGGTGTCAGAAATTGGGGATAAAACTCATTAAAGTGCTAGAAAATTCCAAAGTGACATTTTCTAAAACAGTTCCGGTGACTCATATAATTGTGAAGGTGAAATTTTCCAGAAACTATTGAACTGATTGTGCTATAAAACTGTGAAAAAGAGTGTTTGAAAAAGTTTTTTCTAGAAGAGATATTAAAATAAAACTGACTGTGTCGCGAAAATTGTGTTTCGGTTATAAAAAATGGGTCTCAAATCAGAACAATTGACAACAGTTGAGTTGAAAGAAGAATTAGGAAAAAGAAATCTTCAGACTTCGGGGCTGAAAAAGGAACTATGGCTCTGACTTCAGAATGCTATCACTCAAGATGGTGGAGACCCCGATACCATGTTGATGAACCAGAGAGAGAAGGCGCAGTAAGTACAGCCTATGAAATGCATGCTTTCATGAAGCTGCTTCTGTCCAAATTCGAAGAACAAAAGAACGTTCTCGAAAAACAACAAACGTTCTCGAAGAACAAAGGAATGAGCAAGAGCATTCGTTAGAAAAATTTCGCTAGTAACTCAAATATGTTTCTCTATCATCGTAATGTCATGTCTGATTGTTAGAATTTTTTGTGTACGAATGCATAACTTGCTTGTAGTCCATATAAACCCCAAGTTAAAAATCATCTTGGTTTTATTCCATTTCAAAGTTGTATACCTCTAAAAAAACACAATTTTTTTAATTAGTTTAAGAGTTTTCTGGGAAAAACTAAGTATCCAATAAAATTTGAAAACTAAATGTCTATCGAGGAAAAAAATATTGAAAATCATTCGACATTTTTTTAAGTCGTTTTTTTAAACTTTTCAAAAAAAAAAATAATTTTTTTTTGTATGTCATTCATTATAAGAAAATCTGTTATATAAATAAATCTTGGAATTTTTTGCAAGATAGAATAAAACTTTTAACTCGAAGCAGAAGAATTCGTTGGAAATTCTCCAGCAGCAACTAAGTGATAAAATCGATACACAGAACTTTCTGCTCGACAAAAGACTTCAAACAATAGATTAGAAATTTGAAGCCAAAATAGAAAACTTGGAAGAAAAGTTCGTACATAAAGCAAGTAGAAAGTTTAGAGCAACAGTGCGAACATCTGGCTAAGGAATTTGATTTTTTGAAGAAGCAGAAGCTTTGGGAATATTCGAGCGACGGTCCACGAAGAATAGAAATGCAGCCCCTTGTCTTCGATGGTCAAACATCATGGCCAATTTATAAGAGGCAGTTCGAAGCTGCCGCATTGACGAACAACTGGGACAACGAAGACAAGTCAACTGCTCTTACGCTTGCGCTCAGAGAAACAGCTGCCGAATTGCGGCAGACCATTCATGAAGATGATGATGTTTGTATTGTGATTATGATGCCATGGTCAAGGCAATCGAGATGAGGTTTGGTGATGACCACATGCAGCAAGTTTACCGAGTACAGTTGCGCCGAAAGGTCCAGACGAGAAGTGATTTCCACCTAGACAGGTAAGCTGCCGACTTTGGGCAAGGAGGAGGCAGAATGACGAAGCATCTGGCAGAAATAACACTCACACTGCTGGACAAGCTTCTGATCAGCAGCAGGCGGGAAACGCCTAAGAACCAACTTTGCGGGGCAGAAGTTGGTTGATGGAATCGACGCCCCCAGGATTATCATTCAAGTTTCGCAAACTACACGCTGCAGAAAGAACTTGACAGTGGAGACAGTCATCAGAAACCGAAAATGTGTGGCCACTATCGACACGTGTCAAACAGCATCCATAATCAAAAGAGACCTTGTTTAGACGTCCTGGCTACAAAACACCAGGTGCTACACTCTGAAGACAGCTACCGGAGAAGCAGCAAAAGTATACGGGGAGGTATTTCTAAAGATAAAACTGGCATGTTTGTCCTTCTCAAATGCGTTCATGGTAGCCGACATATGCGAAGAATCATAGGAGTGGATTTCATGAAGGCACATGAGGTAATCATAGAGCTTCGAATGCAAGTGTTAAGGTATCGAACCGTTGAAAACTCTATGGTATACGGACACGAGAATGCTGTGAATCTTCGGGCGGTTATAAGCAGAGATGAAGTCCTACCACCTTCTTCAGAGACAGTTCTTTGGACGCGTTTGGAGGGTGATCCTGGGAACCACCGATCTATTTCGTTGAAGCAGATGATAAAGAGGACTTTTCAAGCTATATCGTTGGAACCAAAGAAAAACATGGTTCCGGTAAGGCTGATGAATCCGAACAAACACTCCGTCAAGCTCAGACAAGGAGAGGTGACTGGAAGATGCGTACCCATAGCAGCCATATACACAACATCTGAATCTGCGAGTCCGGTTTCTCCAACGTAATTGGCCAAGGTATGTAATGCTATCCTCGGAAACTGTCAGCTAAATCAGGAGCAGAAAACCATAGCCGAAAATCTCATTGGCGAATTTGCTAGACTATGGTCGAACACACCTAGTACAGCACCGCATAGACACCGGCGATAGCAGACCGATCCGACAACCAGCTAGAATACTTCTATTGGAAAAACAGGCGGAAGTCGATGAGATGATATCGACCATTACCCGTTGCACTAGTGCAAAAGAAGGACGGCAGCACTCGATTCTGCGTGGATTACGGGAGGCTCAACGATGTCAGCAAGAAGGACAGCTACACCTTGCCTCGAATAGATGACACCTTGGATACCGTTTCTGGAGCAAAATGGTTTTCTACCCTCGATTTGAAAAGTGGTTACTGGCAGGTACGGATCCATCCAGAAAACAAAGAAAAGACCACTTTCACAACGGGAAATGGGATATGGCAGCTTACCGTTATGCCATATGACTTGTGTAACGCTATAGCCACCTTTGAGGGTTTAATGGAATGTGTGTGACAGGGTCTGACATGGAAAGCCTGGTGTACTTGGATGACGTCATCGTTGTGGGAAAGACGTTCGCTGAACATCGCGACAACTTGAGGGAGGTGTTTACACGACTTCGAACAGCACATTTGAAACTAAATCTAAAGAAATGTGCTCTGTTCAAAGCTGTGGTGAAGTACTTGGGACATGTGATATCGTCAAATGAAGCAATAACTGACCCGCAGAAAATCAAAGCCGTGAAAAATTGGCCAGATCCCGCAGACAAACACCAGCTGAGAAGCTTTCTCGGTCTCGCCACACATAACAGGAGGCTCGTGAAGGATTTTGCCAGAATCGCAAAGTGTCTGCACCAGCTAACTGAGAAAGGTAGACAATTTAAATGGTCAGGTGAGTGCAAAAGAAGCTTTCAACATCTAAAACAGCGACTTTGTTAGGCACCAATACTAGCTTACCCCACCCCTTGTAAGACATTTATTGTGGACGTGGATGCTAGTAAAGTGGGTGTTGGAGCAGTTCTGTCGCAGATACACGATGGGCAGGTGGGAGCCTATTTCAGCAAAGTTCTGTCGTGACCAGAGAGAAAATACTGTGTAACCAGACGGGAACTCCTTGCTCTGATACTGGCGACAAAACATTTCCATAAATACTTGTATGGACAGAGGTTCATCCTGCGTACCGACCACGCCTCTTTAAAATGGTTGCTACAGTTCAAAAATCCTGTGAGGCAAGTAGCAAAATGGATCGAAAGATTGCAGACTTACGACTTCGAAGTACAGCATCGCATAGGAAGACTGGACTGCAATGCGGACGCGCTTTCCCCCAGACCATATGAGCCCAGTTGCAAACATTGTGTGCGAAAAGAGGAAAAGGACGAAGATATTTCTGTCCAGAGAATAAGAGCTGAACCTGTAGAGGGTTGGAGTGCCGAAGAACTTCGTAATGCACAAAAAGAAGACCCTGACATCGAGCCAATCCTTGCATGGAAGGGCGCAGTGGGACTCTCTCCATGGGGAAGATGGTGTTTTGCGGAGAAAATGGGAAATGCCGGATTGAAGATACTTTAAGATGCAGCTTGTGGTTCCACGACCGAAAGTAGAGGAGATCTGACGAGAAGTGCATGATGGAGTATATGGCGGTCACTTGGGATTTAACAAAACACTGGAAAAGGTACGGGAACGCATTTATTGGCTAAGCGCAAGAAACTATGTAGAGAGCTGGTGTCGAAAGTGCACAACATGCGTGGCTAGCAAAGGACCCAAAGTAAAATGCACCAGTACAACGTGAGCGCCCCGTTAGAAAGAATCGCCGTTGACATCACAGGCCATGATGATAGTTGACCACTGGGTCTGCAGGTTCGGGGTGATTATGGAATTGCATTCCGACCAAGGGCGAAACTTCAAGTCGAAGGTATTCCAGGAAGTATGAGCATCACTCGGGCTAAAGAAAACAAGGACAACACCTCTTCATCCACAGTCTGATTGAATGGTAGAACGATTTGACAAGACCTTGAAGGAACATCTGTCCAAAGTCGTGAATGAGAACCAACGGGATTGGGATCGGCGAATTCCTTTATTTTTTATGGCCTACCGGAATGCGGTTCGTAGTACAACTGGATACACTCGGCTTCCAAGTGAGCGGATTTCCTATGCGAAGAGGACTACGTGTTGAATGTTAGAGAAAGGATCAACGACATTCACCAGAGAACAAGAAACATTATAAAAGTTGCGAGTGACCGCATGTAGACCAGATATGATGCTAGAGCAACAGCACCTGAATTCAACGAGGGAGATCTGGTATGGCTTTACAACCCACATCGCAGAAAGGGAAAATCGCCCAAGCTTCAGCAGGACTGGAAAGGTCCCTACCAAGTAGTTACGCGCATTAATGGTGCCGTTTTTCGAATCCAACGAGGACCAAGAGCAAAAATGAAAATTGTCCATGTGGATCGCCTGCATCGTTTCCACGGAAACAATGATGATGTGCTTGTTCGGGACGAAAAAAACTAAGGGGGGGTCAATGTGATGTGGCAAGAAAGTGATTAGATATTCGGAGGATACATTTTTGTAAATTACCGACATCTGTGGGATTCAATGTGTACAACTACCAAATTTATTGTATGCAACAACCATGTTCCTAAAAAGTATGCTACATATTATCAGTATGTTTTGACTGAGTACTAAATCGAACTTAAAGTATTAATTCGAGACTCGAATACAAAATATACATAATAATAACGGGGAATTTTTTTGAGGTTAGGATTTTCATGCATTAGTATTTGACAGATCACGCGGGATTTCAGACATGGTGTCAAAGAGAAAGATGCTCAGTATGCTTTGACATTTCATCATGAATAGACTTACTAACGAGCAACGCTTGCAAATCATTGAATTTTATTACCAAAATCAGTGTTCGGTTCGAAATGTGTTTCGCGCTTTACGTCCGATTTATGGTCTACATAATCGACCAAGTGAGCAAACAATTAATGCGATTGTGACCAAGTTTCGCACTCAGTTTACTTTATTGGACATTAAACCAACCACACGAATGCGTACAGTGCGTACAGAAGAGAATATTGCGTCTGTTTCTGAGAGTGTTGCTGAAGACTGTGAAATGTCGATTCGTCGCCGTTCGCAGCAATTGGGTTTGTGTTATTCGACCACATGGAAGATTTTACGCAAAGATCTTGGTGTAAAACCGTATAAAATACAGCTCGTGCAAGAACTGAAGCCGAACGATTTGCCACAACGTCGAATTTTCAGTGAATGGGCTCTAGAAAAGTTGGCAGAAAATCCGCTTTTTTATCGACAAATTTTGTTCAGCGATGAGGCTCATTTCTGGTTGAATGGCTACGTAAATAAGCAAAATTGCCGCATTTGGAGTGAAGAGCAACCAGAAGCCGTTCAAGAACTGCCCATGCATCCCGAAAAATGCACTGTTTGGTGTGGTTTGTACGCTGGTGGAATCATTGGACCGTATTTTTTCAAAGATGCTGTTGGACGCAACGTTACGGTGAATGGCGATCGCTATCGTTCGATGCTAACAAACTTTTTGTTGCCAAAAATGGAAGAACTGAACTTGGTTGACATGTGGTTTCAACAAGATGGCGCTACATGCCACACAGCTCGCAATTCTATGGCCATTTTGAGGGAAAACTTCGGAGAACAATTCATCTCAAGAAATGGACCGGTAAGTTGGCCACCAAGATCATGCGATTTGACGCCTTTAGATTATTTTTTGTGGGGCTACGTCAAGACTGGTCTACCGAAATAAGGCAGCAACTATTCCAGCTTTGGAAGACAACATTTCCGCAGAAATTCGGGCTATTCCGGCCGAAATGCTCGAAAAAGTTGCCCAAAATTGGACTTTCCGAATGGACCACCTAAGACGCAGCCGCGGTCAACATTTAAATGAAATTATCTTCAAAAAGTAAATGTCATGGACCAATCTAACGTTTCAAATAAAGAACCGATGAGATTTTGCAAATTTTATGCGTTTTTTTTTTAAAAAAAGTTCTCAAGCTCTTAAAAAATCACCCGTTATAATATACATAATAAAAAACAGGCATGTCAGATAGTAAAAATTGCTGTACTTTTAAGAGACAGTAGCGCTTAAAATTAATGTTATGGTTTATTAAAAGTGCTTATGGGTGTTGTTTCTAATTATGTAGCCACCACTGTATATACATATATATATATTATTCTTGGTAGTAAAATTGATATTCCGTACTTCACCATTGTGTTCGAATGAGCTTCATTACTTATCTTCAATTTTGACGTGCTTCATTTTTGCGCTTCATACTTCAGCTTCAGCTTCACCATGGTGTTCAGCTAAATCAGGATTTCTGGCAGCACTGATTTTAATGATTCAATGCTCAATTTGTATCTATGCAACGACGATACACTTCGAATTCAAAACTAACATTCTTTGGCATAGCATAGCAACAATTAAACTACCTCACATTCCTACAAATAATAAAGCTTTACGAAGCTCTTTGAATATTTTAAATACAAAATGTCTTCTATTCCATCTGTGGCCTAGTAGTTGTACTAGTTGTATTAGAAGCTTTTAAGATTTTTCATGAGATATTCTCAGCTTCCCTAGGGGCGCTGCAAAATGCTAATGTTCTGTTTGCATTACGGTATGGTTCGTTATAATATTTCCAGGCTTTGAAAAATTATGCTTTAAAATAATTGCTTTGACTTAAGTACTTGGTTTTCTTATCAAAAAAAGCAGAATATCTAATTTTCTATTTTCCTGTTTTTTTTTGTTGGTCTTTCTCGTATATATGTAAATATAGTTATTTGTCTAAGATACTTTCGAATCCCAATTTTAACCAAAACCATTGTAAGCAATTGAAGATTATTTGTAGAAGAGAAGCAAACCACAACTGTTATGGAATATGAAACACAATCAGGCTCTAGTTAAAGTTTTGAAAGACGTTAACAAGTTCAAACATAGGAAATCAAGATAAAGTTCAAACATAGCAAATCCAGACAATGTCGCTTTGGCTTTAAGATGTCAAAGCTCAACCAGTTTCTACTTTCAGGTTCAGGTTTTAAAATAATTTTCCCAGATGAAAACTACAGATTTTCTTATAATGACATGACAAAAAATTAAAATATATATTTTTTCGAAAAGCTTAAAAAAACGACTTTTAAAAAAAACAATTTTTAATATTTTTTTTCCTCGAAAGACATTTAGTTTTCAAATTTTATTGCATACTTAGTTTTTCCGAGAAAACTCTTAAACTAATTAAAAAAATTAAAGAATTTTCGAAAAAAATAATGTTTTTATTTCAATATATATTATATGTGTAGCCACGTGCATTTTATTTAAATTTTATTCGACAATGTGACCGCACATATGAGCAAGTACGTGCGATCCTTTCGTGCAATTTATTTGTTTATGCTTTGTACAATCAAATAATTATTTTGTTTAGTAAAATTAATTGTTTTATGAAATTCTTTTTTTTTTATTTTCATTACATACTTGGATATGGGTAACTTGGATATGGTTGTATTAATTTTCAAAAAAAAAAAAAAAAATTGTCTTAAGAACCTGTAAAATTAAAAACATTTAACTTCTTCGCTTGTTTTTCTATAAAACGGCTCCAAGAATAAAAAAAAATCAGTGTACTGTGGTGTATGTAAGCATTATATGTATTTTGGTAAAAAAAATTAATATGGTGGGCTAAAAACGGTACCTCCCATAGGACCGTTTTTTTCTTCGACTTTCTTGAAAACTGGAGATCTAATTACTACCGAAATAGATATTTAAGAAAATGTAGGAGCATTTATTTTTTTTTCAAAAACTTGTTTTTTTATTTTTAACAATTTTTTTAATTTTTTTTTTTTGAAAAATCAATATTTTTAAAAGGGGTAGGTAAATATTTTTTTAAATTTTGTTTTTAAATGTATATTAATTTTGTGATTTAAAGAAATAAAATGGCGTTTAAATTGTTTCACTTAGTACAATTTAATGTACTTAATTCGAACCATCAAAAGTCACAAAAATCAAATAAAAGCTTTGATGTTACCTTTATTTTTTAAATTTTATTCTACAATGTGCCCATACATTATGAGCAAGTACGTGCGATCCAGTAGTGCAATTTATTTTTTTTATGTAAAAAGACATTCAAATTCGCGCGAATTTTAAATTAAAATAAGGACGAAATAAACGATGGCGAAGTAATCGAAATCGAAATGAACAATATAATCGACAAACAAAGTAATAAAAGGTTTAATGAACTTAAAACGAACTAAGTAAAAAACTTAGTTATTTTTTGTCAAAACAAATATAATCCAAGTAATTGAAAAAAATTTTGATTAAAATGCTGAAAGAACGAAAAGTTCGCCATCCCTGAATTGATTGAACCAGCAACAGCACCAGCACCGTCAACAGCAAACAGCACGCTGACCGGGAAAAGAAATTGAAACACATTGCCACCAGCACCAGCATCATCTTCTTACTTCTGTTTGACACTTTGTGTCATAAAAAAAGTATACGAAGTGTCAATATAGTACACATAGTGAATCTTCAATCTTTTATAAGATTTCCTTCTCTTATCAAAAAAGAAATGTATTTTCTCTTACCATTTCGATAAGTTTTTCTTCCATTATTAAAAAAAAATTATAAATTAATAAAGCACAATGACGACGAGCGCAAAATAAAATTGTCAATATTTTTGTTTTTTTCTGCAATATGGTGCGCCTGATTTTCACAAGTTCGCGCATAAAGCGCGGAACAGATTGAACCAGCAACAGCACCAGCACCGGCAACAGCGAACAGCACGCTGACCAGCGAAAAAATTCAAATAGATTGCCACCAGCACCAGCATCGTCTTCTTAGAACAATAACACTGACAGTTTTTATTTTTGGAGTATTGTGCCCTTGATTATCTCTTGTGTAAAGTTGGTAGCAATGGAACAGCAACAGCAAATTTAGGACTTTGGTCTAACGACGCTGTTGACGTTGCTGTTGCTGGTCTATTCTAGCTTGAGCAATTGAAACACATAGGTTCTAAAATAATGGCGGCCGCTGTTGCTGTTGCTGGTTCAATCTGTTTCACGCATAACACAAATTAAGAGAGCATGAGAGAAAGAATGATAATGATAATGAAATGAATGTAATGATAATGAAATCAAACAAAGCAGTTACCTCGCGATTGCAATTAAATTTAATTTCTGGATAAAATAAATATAAAAAGTTTATACTTTTAAAACATGTTTTTCTTTATTTATCAGCTTGTATAGGTAACTAAGAAATGATTTATAGCCTCAAACAAGTTGGTACCCGGCGCTTTGCTGTCGCTCTGTTTGTTTATATCAGATTTAAGTTTCTCACATCTTCAATGTTCGTCTTTCCTAACACATTTGCTAGTAGGACATATGTGCCAACTATCCTAATACTACGTTTTCATTAGGGTAAATGAGCTAATTTCGTATCGAATTTCTAAATTTGATTGCAAATCATCTCATTTCCCACTCTACTCGATCGTTCTTGCTCGTTGTAGGTAAGTTTCGAAATATCCCTTCTGAGCTTCTGACTGTCGCGCATGATTTGCTGCGACATTTCGGTGTCGCGTTGCATTCTCAGAACGCGCGGCGCTGACTAAGGACTAATGTCGCCATGACCACTTCTTTGCATCGTAACAAATATCGAACTGTTAATGTGGATGACGACAAGCAAACGAACAGAACTACAAGATAAACTAAACAGGACCACAAGATCTACACAAACAAACAGAACTAACGGGTGATTTTTTTGAGCATAGGATTTTCATGCATTAGTATTTGACAGATCACGCGGGATTTCAGACATGGTGTCAAAGAAAAAGATGCTCAGTATGCTTTGACATTTCATCATGAATAGACTTACTAACGAGCAACGCTTGCAAATCATTGAATTTTATTACCAAAATCAGTGCCCTAGAAAAGTTGGCAGAAAATCCGCTTTTTTATCGACAAATTTTGTTCAGCGATGATGCTCATTTCTGGTTGAATGGCTACGTAAATAAGCAAAATTGCCGCATTTGGAGTGAAGAGCAACCAGAAGCCGTTCAAGAACTGCCCATGCATCCCGAAAAATGCACTGTTTGGTGTGGTTTGTACGCTGGTGGAATCATTGGACCGTATTTTTTCAAAGATGCTGTTGGACGCAACGTTACGGTGAATGAACCGAACACTGATTTTGGTAATAAAATTCAATGATTTGGAAGCGTTGCTCGTTAGTAAGTCTATTCATGATGAAATGTCAAAGCATACTGAGCATCTTTCTCTTTGACACCATGTCTGAAATCCCGCGTGATCTGTCAAATACTAATGCATGAAAATCCTAACCTCAAAAAAATCACCCATTACAAGAAGGACAGCCAACTGTGCGCAACGAAAAACAGACAGAAGAAGGTCATTTTGTCACATACCTTTCGTATTTGTATGATCTTAAGAAGCGGCAATAAAAAGATGGCTCAAAGTTCGAATGAAGCCTTAGAAGATGACCTGGAAACTACTGCATGCGAGAAACAGGTATACATTCCTAGTGAACCACTTAAGTCTCTTTTGGTAGGCATACAGCAACTGCGTGATTCAGTCGAAGACTTGCGTAAGGAATCGTCGACTTACAAAATGCAAATAAATCTACTGCAAGCCAAAGTAGATTCCCAAAAATGACTCCTGCAGTCGCCGCCTGCCTCATTTGGTGCTCATCAAGTTCTCTTAGGCAGCAATATCTCAACGTATCTGCCAATTACAGGCCGACTCCACATGATATCTGTATTGCTAACTAGATCTCTGACATAAATATCAGACCATTTTGTTTTTTCTTCGCTGGGCAGTTCATGTCTTGATATTTCATTAAAGCAAGAGAGGCTAATGTGTTTGTTTCTCTGACAAAAGTCAAAAGATAGAAATTCTTCTTCTTATATTTGTTAATTTTATCATTTTAAAACATTTATTGCATTAAAAAAATATAGATGTTGTCTCATTTACTCTTGTTAATACACATAAACTAATAAAAATATTGTATTCAGGCTTTTTCACTGCAAACTAAATTTGTAAAGCGCACAAAAAGAGCAACTACCCGCATGAGAGACAAAAAATAATGAGATGAACCCCGAAAAAAGAAACAAAAAACACAAACGTCAAATTGTTACAAGCCGACTCCACACGATATAATTTCTCTCAGGATCTTCAACATGAGATGAAATATCCAATGGAGTCGCGTTGTTTCGGAGTCTGTTGGGATGTTAGACATCTCTCTCCGCGGTTCTATCTTGATAACAATTTGACGTTTGTGTTTTTTCTTTCTTTTTTTAGGGTTCATCTCATTATTTTTTGTCTCTTATGCGGGTAGTTGGTCTTTTTGTGCGCTTTAAAAATTTAGTTTGTAATGAAAAAGCCTGAATACAGCATTTTTATTAGTTTATGTGTATTAACAAGAGTAAATGAGACAACATCTATATTTTTTTAATGGAATAAATGTTTTAAAAAGATAAAGTTAACAAATATAAGAAGAAGAATTTCTATCTATTGACTTTTGTCAGATACAAACACATTAGCCTCTCTTGCTTTAATGAAATATCAAGACATGAACTGCCCAGCGAAGAAAAAAGAAAATGGTCTGATATTTATGCCAGAGATCTGGTTAGCAATACAGATATCATGTGGAGTCGGCCTGTTATCAAGACATCGATGTCAAGATAGAACCGCGGAGAGAGATATCTAAATTATATCGTGTGGAGTCGGCTTGTAACAATTTGACGTTTGTGTTTTTTCTTTCTTTTTTTAGGGTTCATCTCATTATTTTTTGTCTCTCATGCGGGTAGTTGGTCTTTTTGTGCGCTTTAAAAATTTAGTTTGTAATGAAAAAGCCTGAATACAGCATTTTTATTAGTTTATGTGTATTAACAAGAGTAAATGAGACAACATCTATATTTTTTTAATGGAATAAATGTTTTAAAAAGATAAAGTTAACAAATATAAGAAGAAGATATTCTATCTATTGACTTTTGTCAGATACAAACACATTAGCCTCTCTTGCTTTAATGAAATATCAAGACATGAACTGCCCAGCGAAGAAAAAAGAAAATGGTCTGATATTTATGCCAGAGATCTGGTTAGCAATACAGATATCATGTGGAGTCGGCCTGTTATCAAGACATCGATGTCAAGATAGAACCGCGGAGAGAGATATCTAACATCCCAACAGACTCCGAAACAACGCGACTGCATTGGATATTTCATCTCATGTTGAAGATCCTGAGAGAAATTATATCGTGTGGAGTCGGCCTGTTAAGGCTTGCGAGTTTACCTCTCAGCAGCGCTTAACTGCTTCTTCTTCTGCCGAACATTTAGCTCTCGTACACAATAACATGTCATCACAAATGCCTATATCGTCGTCGTCATCTCCATCTACAAGAATATTCCGTCACATTTTCCAGTTAAGTCGCCTGAATTTGCCTTGTCATCGTCACCGGCTACTATGCCGCCAATACCTCAACATCCAGTCATACACTCGCAAACTGCTTCTATTGCCACACGCTTAAAAACATACGTCAACGATGCCGCTGCTAATCTATATCCCTTGCAACAGTTTGGTTGTGATCCTGAGGATTGGCCGCTGTTTTTTGCTTATTATCAGGAGACAACCATTGAACTTGGATATAATAACCGACAAAACGTCATGCGTTTGCAAAAGGCGTTAAAGGGTGCCCCAAGGGAATCAGTTTCATCTATGCTCATACATGCAGACAATTTACCTGATATTATCGACGAACTTCAGTTTAACTTCGGGCGGCCCGAGTTGTTGGTAGATACACAATTGTCCAAAGTTCAACAGTGCACACCAATAAGCGAAAATCATTTAGAAAAGATTCCGCCATTATCAAATAGAGTTAGTAACATGGTCACATTCTTTAAGGCAGCTAATTGCCAACATCAGTTAGGAAACCCAATATTACTGCGTGAACTCGTCAACAAATTGCCGCCCTCAAAACAATATGAACGGGCAAAATATGCTGCAACAGTCTTACCGTTCCCAACTCTGGAAACATTGGCAATTTGGATAAAGGCTCCTGCCAGGGTTTTGAGTTTGATGCCTATTAAGGTCGCCAACAGATGAATAGCCAGCCCATCCACGTCACATTTGCGCTAACTTGGTAATGCATCCAATAAAAAGCGTATGTCCTTAGTGTGCTCAATAACATAGTTTAAACGAGTGTCGAAACTTCAACGCTTTGGATGTTAACGATAAATGGAACTAAGTCAAACAGCATCGTGTTTGTTTCGCTTGCCTACAAAAAGGGCATAATCTGACCAATTGTTTTCGTGGAAAACCATGTAGACTCAATGGGTGCACTCGATTTCATCATCAGAGTCTACATCAAGATGAAAAGGGGGTCCACAAAGACCCATTGCAGCTAGAAAAAAAACCACAAAGAAGGTTGGATTACGTTACGAAACTGGTCTTTTGTGACGCAAAGACGGCAACTTCTTCGAGTTTCACCATGGCGAAACAACGTCTCTTAAATACTGATGACAAAATGCATAGAAATGAAGCTTATGGTACCACCTACAGAGCTGAAATAGACAAATACATTTCTAAGGGGTATGCCAAACTCCTGTCGCCTGAAGAAGCTTCCGTTGACAGCCCAACTACTTGGTATCTCCCACATTTTGGGGTTAGCAACACTCATTAGCCAAAGAGAATACGCATAGTTTTTGACGCCGCTGCCAGGATATCCAACAGCTCGCTTAATTCAAACCTCTTAAAGGGGCCAGAACAAGCTCACGATGACCTCGTTGCAAGTCTCGACTCGGAAACGGAAGCGGAGCAAGTAGTCTTGGAAGCAGTCAACATTAACAATGCTGCAAGTTTTCGATTACGCAATTTTGTTTCCAATTGTAAAAGTCTTCAAACAAAGTTGAATGCAGCCGATACACCACAAGAAGAACATGACATGAAGCGACAGAGTAACACAGACAACATTCTGAGTATGTTCTGAAATACAAGCGACGATACATTCGAGTTTCAATTTAAAATTAATAAAGAGAGGTTATAGAAATGGTACGACCACCTACAAAGAGAGAAATTCTAGGGATTAGAATGGCTATTTATGATCCTTTCGGTCTTTTGGCAAACTTCACGGTGTTTGCCAAACTGTTACTACAATCAACATGGAAACAAGAAATTGGTTGGGACGACCAATTGCCTTACCGATTGTACCTTCAGTGGAATGCCTGGTAGAAAGAATTCCAGAATGTGAAAAAATTTCGAATAAAGGGCGGAAATCAAACTCACATAGCCTTTGTCTCGGCTAAGACCAGATGTGCTCCAAAAAGAGGTATGACCATTCCCCGCCTGGAGCTTCAAGCAGCAGTGCTTAGAAGCCTTCTTGCCACATCGATTCGAGACTCGAATTAGTACCGAAAGCTTAGATTGTGCCAGAACCAGACTGAAGCTTCCAGAAACTTGTAAATTTGTATAAATGCAAGAGTAGATGGCATTGAAAGTGAAGTTTATTTTCGAAAGTGGAAGCGTTAGTAAAAAGTGATTGAATTGAGGTTAAATAAAAAGTGTTGAATTATAAAAAACGTATTTGAATTGTGAATTGTGAATAAGTGGAATAAGTTAAATTTGCTGTTATTTAAACTGAAAGACATTGTGTTTCATAAAATAAAGAGATTTGTTGTATTATTTTGGAATTTTGATTGAGTTTTATTTGTCGAGCCCCAGGCCAAAACATCACATTGGTGTCAGAAGTGGGATACAACTTAGTAAAGTGCTAGAAAATTCCATAGTGACATTTTCTAAAACAGTGCCGGTGAGTCATATAACTGTGAAAGTGGAATTTTCCAGAAACTATTGTCATAAAATTGTGAATAGCGGATATTTTTGATAAAAATAGTTTTTGAAAAAGAATGCTATCACTCAGGATGGTGGAAACCCTGATACCATGTTGTTCGATGTTGAAGAACAAGGAAGAGAAAGCACAGTGAGTACCGCCGATGAAATGCCTGCTCTCATGAAGTTGCTTCTGTCGAAATTCGATGCTCTGGAAAGTTCCTCGAAAGAACAAAAGAACGTTCTCGAAGAACAAAAGAACGCTCTCGAACGTAAATTCGACAAACAAAAGAATGAGCAGAAGAATTCTTTAGAAGTTCTCCATAAGCAACTAAGCGAACAAAGGGATGCTCTCGAAAATAAGCTCGATGCACAGAATGTTCTCTTCGACAAAAGACTCCAAATAGTAGACCAGAAAATAGATAACTTAGAAGAAAAATTCGGAAAGCAGGTAGAAATTGTAGAACAACAGTACGAACATCTGGTTAAGGAGGTTGATTCTTTGAAAAAGCAGAAGGTTCGGGAATATTCGAGCGACGGTCCACGAAGAAAGGAAATGCAGTCCCCTATCTTCGATGGTCAAACATCATGGCCAATTTATAAGAAGCAGTTCGAAGCTGCCGCTTTGACGAACAACTGGGACACCGAAGGCAAATCAATTGCTCTTACGCTTGCGCTCAGAGGAACAGAGGCGAATTGCTGCAGAACATTCCTGAAGACAAACATCATGATTATGATGCCATGGTCAAGGCAATCGAGATGAGGTTTGGCGTTGCACCGACGGGTCCAGGCAAGGGGTGAAACGCTACAACAATTGCAAGCTGACATCGAGCGCTTGGCAAATTTGTCTTATCCTAATATCAGCAGGGAAATCATTAACGAACGGGCAACCGATGCATTCACCAATGCCATTGCAGATGGAAAACTACAAATGGCTGTAAGAATGGCAGGTAAGAAAACACTTGCTGAGCATTTGCCCTGACAATGGAAGCAGCAGATCAAGCTTCGCAAGGTAGCCATCGCGTCAGGGAAATGGCTACGCTAAAATGCTCATGTTAACGCGTCGACATTGAAAGACAAAACCCAAACACTGCTCGAGGTCAAATGAGATGTGGAATTACAACAAGCTAGGACACCTGGACAAGCTTCTGATCAACAGCAGACGGGAAACGCCTAAGAACCAACTTCGCGTGGCTGAAGTTGGTTGATGGAAACAACGCCCCCACTATCCACACGAGTGCCACAGCCTCCATAATCAGAAGAGATCTTGTTCAGACGTCCTGGCTACATAACACCAGCTGCGGGAGAAGCAGCAAAAGTATACGGCGAGGTATTTCTAAAGATACAACTGGCAGGGTTGACCTTCTCACATGCATTCTTGGTAGCCGACATATACGACGTCGTCATATGAAGGCACATGAGGTAATCACAGACATTCGAATGCAAGTGTTAAGGTATCGAAACGTTGAGATCCCTATGGTATGCGGAAACGAGAATGCTGGGAATCTTCGGGCGGTTATAAGCAGAGATGAAGTCCTACCACCTTCTGCAGAGACAGTTCTTTGGACGCGTTTGGAAGGTGATCCTGGGAACCAACGATTCTATTTCGTTGAAGCAGATAATAAAGAGGACTTTCCAAGCTATATCGTTGGAAAAATTTTAGTAGAGCCAAAGAAAAACATGGTTCCGGTAAGGCTGATGAATCCGAACAAACACTCCGTCAAGCTCAGACAAGGAGAGGTGATTGGAAGATGCACTTTCATTGGCAAAACAGGCGGAAGTCGATGAGATGATATCAACCATGGAAAAAGACGGTCTAATCGAAAACTCAAAAAGTCCGTGGGCATCACCCGTTGTACTAGTGAAAAAGAAGGACGGCAGCACTCGATTCTGCGTGGTTTACCGGAGGCTGAACGATGTCACCAAGAAGGACAGCTACCCCTTGCCTCGAATAGATGACACCTTGGATACCCTTTCTGGAACGAAATGGTTTTCCACCCTCGATCTGAAAAGTGGCTACTGGCAGGTACAGATCCATCCAGAAGACAAAGAAAAGACCGCTTTCACAACGGGAAATGGACTATGGCAGTTTACCGTTATGCCATTTGGCTTGTGTAACGCTCCAGCCACCTTTGAGCGTTTAATGGAACGTATGTTACAGGGTCTGATATGGAAAACCTGCCTGGTGTATTTGGATGACGTCATCGTTGTGGGAAAGACGTTCACGACTTCGAACAGCACATTTGAAACTAAATCCAAAGAAATGTGCTCTGTTCAAAGCTGAGGTGAAATATTTGGGACATGTGATATCTTCAAATGGAGTTAAAACTGACCCGGAGAAAATCGAAGCCGTGAAAAACTGGCCAGATCCAGTAGACAAACACCAACTGAGGAGCTTTCTCGGTCTCGCCACATATTACAGGAGGTTCGTAAAGGATTTTGCCGGAATCGAAGTGTCTGCACCAGCTAACTGATAAGGGTAGACAATTTAGATGGTCAGGTTAGTGCAAAAGAAGCTTTCAACATCTAAAACAGCGACTTTGTGAGGCACCCCTGGCAAGACGTTTATTGTGGACGCGGATGCTAGTAACGTGGGTGTTGGAGCAGTGCTGTCACAGATACACGATGGGCAGGAGAAAGTGGTAGCTTATTTCAGCAAAGTTCTGTCTGGCGCTTTCTCGCAGACCATGTGAGCCCAATTGTAAACATTGTGCGCGAAAAGAGGAAAAGGACGAAGGTATATCTGTATTAATATTTGCTAAAAACGCGATGGTATGCAATAAAAAAAAAAAGATAATCCGCTAATATAATAAATGACCTCAGCTGAGCAGATCAAACTTGGGAAAATCAAAAAAAGTGTTTTTCCAGGAAAAAAGTACTTCAACAACTTCAACACCAAACGAGATCTCGTTATAATTATCGCTTTTTTCATGCAAAGAGCTCTAGTAGTCAATCTGGCGAACCTCACAGGTGGACCCTTAACAATTGTCAGGTTAGGACTAATTTAAATTACCTATAGTGATCGCATTCAGACCTTGATTAACATTCCGGAAGCCCACATAACATTAATACGCTATCTAAAGCCGTTTTTCTTTTATCTTAAAGTTCACTCTTCATACAAAATAGAAAACAAGACAAAACAAAAACAACGAAACTATGTCAACTGAGTTTATTTGACATTTCTTTCTGCCTGTCACTGAACTAATTTCCTTCATTTCAAGTTGATATCATTTCTCAAGGCAGTCAAAAGTAAAGTAAGTATTTTGTGAGAGAAATACATAATATGTATGCTCGTAATTTGTGCCCTGCGGACTGTTGCATTTTGCATTACACACAGGATGCAGGATCTCGCTTTCCAATTTTCTTCTTAAAACAATATCTGTGCCTCAGTGTCTTCTCTTGGACAAACAAATAAGACTTCTTGTCATGTCACCCCAGCAACTTGTCAGGAGTCTGCATCACTGACAGGCCACTCAAAAGAGGGCGTTATTGTTCACCAACTTTTAAATCTAATAAAGTTCAAACAAAGGGACTGCTTTTTGTATTCCTGATGTTAGGAGTTTTGTTCATGTCCATTTAAAGTGAGAAACTATGTAGGTATGACATCGCTTAAAAACTCGATATCCGATCTCAAAGCCACTGAAATAATTATGAACAAAGTTTTTAGGTCAAAATAATGGATGAAGTAAATCCCCAATTAAATGGAAATATTAAAAATCGAAAGGAGCAGTTTATTGGATACTGATAAGATACTGTTTAAAGGACCACGACAACTTTTTTATTTGTTTTTGTTTTTTTTTAATTTATCTAACTTAATCTGGGAGTTTTTTATTTTGTTAAGTCACTCTTCATGCACTACGTACAGCTTCGAAGTCGAAGTAAGCCTAGGGTGCAGAGCGTGTTGCATTGCAAGCTTTGCATGGTTCAGGCTCAGATGTTCAATGTACGCACATTGGTGAATTAAAAAGTAATATTTGTAGATAATTCATTAAGTTTTTATATTTGTAATAAGAATCAAAAGGGGCAGTGCATTTGATAAACAAATTTAATAACCTTCAAAAAAAAAAATAACGATAATGTTGAAAAGTCTGATTCCATAATATCGAGGATGACGAAGTCAGCTTCTTCCATAACGCTGTCCTTCCCACCTCCGGACCCATTGATCATGGATAAATCGTTGTTACAATCAACATACTGTACATTTTTTGACTATATACAAATAATTATTATATTATGTGTAAACCGGTTTTTCTAATCAGCAAGAGTTGAATAATTGAGTGCACTATTTACTCACAACAACGGGATTTTGACGGGATTTTCACAAACAGAAAGTCGATATTTTAAGAAATTGAAAATAATTTAGTTCAGTAAATAAATCGATATGAACAGAGCCTTACAGCAAACAAATCCACCACACCTTATATATCTTTTAAACGCCAGAGGTGGCACTGCCAACGCTTAAGAGATTTTCATACATAACGGATTTTGTTAGTGCCAGAACTTTGTCTGGCTTTTAAAAAATAACCGAAACAGTTGGCTGTGGCTATAAAGATTTACGTGCTGTGCAAGTTAAACTAGTTTAAAACAAAATAGAATTCCATAGAGAATCTTTAACTCTGGGCAATTTGTTGTTTTTTTTGCAATTTTTACATTTTGTTCACCAAAAAGTTGTTATTTTTTCGCTGACAAATAAGACCGAATCAACCAAAGATCCTGCTTCCAGACACCATTGGGCACAATTTGAAGCATCAAATTTATAAATTTACGGTGTTGTATGTAAGTATTCCTATAAATTTTATAATTATATTTATGTATTTTAAAAAAAATATATACATATTATATATTCCATGTCGAATTCCCATTAAATGCATTGCATATGCAATGTTTATACAATGATTAAATGCTGGTGTCGTTGCATTTATTTGATCCAGGATATTTTGTGCCTGTCTATCTACCTCTCCCTCCTCGCGTTTGTTGAAAGTTGAAACCAACAACTTGAATATGTCATATACGATATGAAAGTTGGAAAAATCTCTAACTATTTTTTTTTACTGCCTCTACCAAACCACTTGCACTAGAGATGTATTTGTAATGCTCATAGGTTGATAATTAAGCGCTGTTAAGAAAAATAAAAACTTTTTTTAAATAAAATAAGTTTTTGATAAAATCGCCTTGATTTAAATCAAAAAGTATACATTGATAACGCATATACACATGTACTTTAAAATAGAAATGCAATTCATTGATTCAAGGTGAGCCTAAGCGAGGTATTTTTATTTAACGAATGATTTCCTGAATTCACTGCTTTAACACGTTTCTCTTCGGATGGTGCACTCAACAATAACTACCATCATCATAGTTCCCAGCAAATTGAATGAGTCATGGGCTGGAAGACGATTGATAGAAGCACTTAATCAATTGCCACCTTCCAAATTTGCTTCATCGACAGATGTAAGTTTTCTTTTAATATAAGTAATACAAAACATGACTTGTTTAAGGTACGTATGTATGTATGTATATTGTATTTACAAAGAAATACATAGTGAGCAAACCGGCAGTACAATAATGGAAAATTCAAATAAATTAACTTTTTTTTATTTATTTATCCACGTCGCTGAGATGATTCCTTTTTAGCTACAGTTGATATTGTCAGCGAAATGGGTTTGTTAAAAGTTTCAACTAGATCCGATGTGACGCGTTCGGTTATTTCGTCACAGATTAGTTGCACAAATTACTTGCACACTTGCGTAGATGGTATCTAAAACAATATCTCAACATAATATCAAATGTTTTGAACAAATTTAAACAAATCCTCACTCTTTTCCTCACTGAAGTACTCAATTTGGCTCTAGATTGTATGGAATTTCTTGAGGCAAATAGTCCAATAGTCTGGCTCGAACACTTTATACGATGAGATCTACCGCAGGTTCGTCTGTGAAATAATCGCTGGAATATTTCCACGGAATGGGTTTGGCCTGGGGCGTAAGATAACTCTGTAAGAATAAAATAAGGGTTATGAAAAAAAACTAAAATAAAAGTGATTTCTTACTATGATTTCATTTAAGCCATCGCCAATGATAGACGACACCATGAATATGTCGGAAAAATTATCCAACCGATTTGACGTGTTTTTAAGTCGACCACTGGCCCAACAAATTCTCTTTCTTCGACTTTCCTCGCGGGTTTATTTCTCTTCCCAGACAGAGTATCATTTGTATGTAAGTTTCTTTACCAAATCAAGAAGAATCCTTTTTGATTTAAGAGTGTCGATTTTATTTAGAATCAAGAAGCTAGGTAGTGCAGGATATGCCTTTAATGTGTCCAACACTGTTGAATGAAGTTCGTTTCTTGTCCAAGCATTGGATACATCATGGACTACACCAATGATATTGGCATGTTGGATAGCATGGCGATAGGCACTCTTGAAACTTTGTTCCAAATTGTGTTTGTTTATTTCTTTTTGGGTCACTAGGCCAGGTGTGTCGTAGAATACCAGCTGAGTATTACCTGTGGTGAAAATGGCTTGTTTGCCTTGCGGGTGGTGTGAACTTGTGTTGATGTTGGACAAACCTTTTTTTAAACAGGATTTCTAAGCATTTAATTTGAATTGAATTAGTTGTTAGGCTCAGGACTTACTCTATGGTGAATTAAATTGTTTATGAATGTGCTCTTTCCAGCATTTCGAACTCCTATGACGGCAACATGCAAATACGTTTGTGCATTCTGATCAATTTGTTTAAGTAAAGATGATGAAATTGACAGTTTTTTAGATCCAACATAAACAAGAATTGTTGAATGATTGCATTTCACTAGAATTGATGAACAACAATGTCGTGTGATGATGATTTGTGTTGTTGTTGTATACATATAAGTTGCTTGTTAGTTATAAGCACTGCACAATATTATAAATAATAGAAATTCCAACAAAAACAAATGATGCAAGTATAATTATTTGCAATGTGTAGGCAATAAATTGTTTTACTTACCAATGTCCGACTCTTCCAGAGTCCAAACAAGCTGTCTCTCGCATAGGTCCATGTTTTTTGGGGAGACGCCAGTTGCTGGGATTGGGCTTTTTTAAAAACTTCATCCCTTTATCTAATTTATTAATCTAAAAAATGAAATCGAAACTTAAATATGTTCTAAATATTTACAATAATTTTATAAAAAAATACTTACTTTATTTTTTTGAAAACTAGCAAATCAAATGTATTTTTTCTTATCACGTTTAACACTGCAATTTTTTTTCTGTTTTTATTTTGCGGCTCATTTTGCGACTTCTATTTACTAATGCAAAGTGAAAAGTGATGAGACAGAAATGCAATGATGATTAAATGCTTTGTGAAACACTTTGCACACTCACTTTGCAGGAGAGCGCAAAGACTTTGCAAAGAGTGTTAATGAAAAGTGAGATTTGCAAAGAATATTGTCACTGCCAAAAAATGTAATTTGATAAGTGCAAAGTGAAAAGTTGATAAGTTTTTTGGAATAGGGCCCTCTGGTCGCATGAAGCTATTTACTTGCGATTATAGGTATATTTGTATTTGTTTTTATTATCATAAGTATATCAAAACATAGTCTTTTTATAATACTTATCATGTAGGAATTTAAGATTAAAATTAATTAAAAATATTATTTGATAGAAATGTTATTTAGAAGAATTATACAGTAAAAATAGGTGAGTTATGTATAAATAAAATTAAATTACGTGTAGGTACATTTAGGAAAATGAATTAAAATTTATAAAGTTTTAGAATTTTCAACAATGTTTAAGTATAGTTTCAGCATTTATATAGGTTTCTTAAGGATTTTTCAAAACAAGTGTAGTTATTTTGTCCTCTCAGGTTTGCCGGTAAGGAGTTCCAAAGACCAACATCATGTACAAAGAATTGTTGCTTAGAGTTTCTGTATTTATAGGTACTATAATTACTTGCGATTATAGGCACAAATATAAACAAATTTGAGATAACAATCAAACATGACATTACGATCAGAAGCTTAAAAAGGTGATTGACAAAAATGTCTGTCTGTCTGACGAACTACAGCCTAAACGGCTGAAGCGATTAAATTCAAATTTAGTAAGTGTGATTCTTTTGGCTTCCTCAGAGGGGAAATTGAAATTTATTTTTTAGGGCTACAAATAACGGTACCTGCATTATAACCGTTAAGAAAAAGCTAATTTTTCTCGAAAACCGTTTCAAAGATTTTGATGAAAACTTTAGAGAATTGTTTGTGGGTATTAGCTATCATTTTATAAAAAACAAATTTACGGGGAAATTCTACTAAGGGTACCTTCCATATTACTGTTTTTCTCATTTTCAACTTTCTTGGTAACGGCTCATTGGATTTCTTTTAAATTTTATATTTGTTGAAATCTAAGCAGCCAAATGATTTCTGCATACCGACATTTTTAATTGTTTGATTATTTATAAACAAACTCTAAGAACTGCATACGAAAATATCGAAAAAAATATTTTTTTTTTAAACTAAAAATTAAAAATCCATCCTACAAATTTCGAAATACTTTTTTCATAAATTCAAGATTTTTTAAGACGTCTGACCGTTAAATATTGTGATTTTTATATTTTTATAAGTTTATATCATTTGATTTTTCTATGTAAATAATACTTGTTTCTGTAAGTACGTGCGACCCAGTCGTGCCCATTTTTTAATGGAATGAATCTACGTACTGTACTTAACAGTACTTCCGAAGTTGGGCAGAAGGATTTTTTTGGGCTCAAGGATAAACTGATGGACATTCCTAGCAGTTGGAAAATTATTGTGAAATTCTTTTAGGGGAGGAATGCAACAGGCTCTGGGATAGGTACTGTTTGCAAAAAAAAAGTGACAAAACAATAAGAGACACGTAACATTACGGTGATGCTCGAGATATATAATTGAATCCGTAATTGTTCTATCAAAACCGGAAAAAGTTTCAACAAGTGAGCACCGTCGTAATGTAACGTGTCTTTCACTATTCTATCGTTATTTTTACAAACAGTGCTCAAGTGAAATAGCCAGTTGCATTCCTCCCCTTAAACAATTCAACCGTAATACTCGCTCTGCTAGGAATGCCCATCAGTTTACCCTTGAGCCCAACTTCGGACGTACTGTTAAGTATAGAGATTCTTTTTTAGTCGAACCACACGAATGTGGAACACTCTACCTGGTTCGGTGTTTCCCTCCCATTTTGATATGCAGAATTTCAAAACTAATGTCCATCGACATCTCCTTTTACATCCTTCCCTTCTTCCCTAATGCTCGCACGGTGTTTAAACATTATAAGGGTAGAAAAATAACCCCTTTCGCACGCGCCTGAAAAAGAAAAAATCAAATATAATCTGATGAAGGAGTTGGAGGCCAACTTTATAGGGAAGTAGGATAAAAGGATTTTCCCATAGAAGACCATTAAGAGTGTAGCGAAGATATAAATACTTCGTCCCGTGGCGTGATATGATTTTTTGTCTTAATGAGGACTTAGTAAGTATTGTCTAGTCGTTGGTTTGGTCTGAAGTTCGTGTCGTTTTGAAAAGTTATGTCTTGTGTTGTGTTATGTCTTAGTCAAAGTTGGTGTCATGTCTTTTGTCATGATTTAAGATTCTGTCTTGCTGTTGTCTTTGTCCAAACGTTAGGTCATGCCGCATAGACGGGTCACTATGGCCTGTCAAGGAAAGATCTAAATTACTCAGTTTAGAATACACCTCTGGCTTTTTCATGGCATCGGTCAAACCGTCTGCCATAAAATTGGTTCTGGTCTAACTTTTCTTAACAATCAGAGAGGCAACGAGGCTAAAGTTGCGTCCGTTCGTTTAATTTTTCAATGTAATAGTTGAAGGGCGTACTTTAACTACTCTGTCTCTTCCATAGGCTCGGTATTTAGTCTGTTCATCTCTTCTATTTGAACTCATTCTCAGTGTGTCTTTCGTTTGGTTAAGTATTTTGTCGCATTTGTTTAAATGTGTTAGTTTGTTTTGTGCTTTCGGGATTTCAGAAGACTCTCCAGTCGTCTGGTCCTGTAAACTGTTTGCTCTTATTTGTTTTGGTAGGTTGGAATTAAAATTCGTTTCTTCCTTTCACTAATGTATTTGTCCCGTATTATTTTCGTTATAGCTTGGAATGTCCTGTTGGAATAGTTGTCATTACCTTCCATGTTTTCTCCATAGTTTTTTTCTCCCCTCTGTCATTATTTTAACCAATCCCTACAGTTTCACTGTTAAGGGAAAGAGAGGAAGGATATCCATTAAACTTTTTTTTAATGATGGCGAAATGGAAAAAATGTATAGAGATCGTTAATAAGGTAAGCTTAAGTTTCAACTATAATATATCGATTGTAAAGGGTCTTATACAGTTCTATGGATGGGGGATAAGTTCCGATATAGTATTCAAAATAATGAGAAAACGTTTCCATAACTTATTCCATAATTTTTTAAAGAACACATCGATATACAGTAACACACCGAAATTAAGTGGGCCTGTTATGAAAATTTGCCTTACATGGGAACTAAGTCCACTTCACTTAAATGGATTTAGTCCCACTAAGTGAGAACTAGGTGTTTCGGTGGACTCAGTTCCCGGGGACTTATTTCCCTGCACCGTTTGACCTTGGAAAACGTCAACAAGCCTCCCGGTTTTGAATTGTTTCATGCCTGAGGCCAATCAAATGCTGGTGTTTTTGTATTTGTTTGTAAAAGGAGTGCATAACATTTCTCTCCTCTTTCGCGATTGTGTTAGAATGTTGTATGATATTGCCTTTTTGATGGGATTTTCTGAATCTCTTCTTAAAACATGACAATACCAATTTTATATAATCATGTTGATAATATGATACAGATAAATGCTTCTACTTAAGATAAGTTTGTCGTATTTTTCTTTGACCAAGTTGTGCTACTTGATTCTCTTAGAAGCCTCCGTTTGTTCGGTAGCCTTTCTCGTTGCTGTTGGTGGGTGTTCGCAGTCTTCATTGTTCTCGTTAGACCTCTCTGCATGTTAATTCGAATCGCCTTCGAAATCTACTTAGCTTGGTTGTGAATATTTATTTCACTAATTTTTAATTAATTTACATAAGTATATTAAAACTTTTGTTTTTTAAACAATACTAATTTCTAAGGTACAATTGTTTCAATAAAAAGGTTAATTGGAGTCGGTAATAGAAGAGAAAAAATAAATTAAAAAAAAAATATTTTGAAGAAGAAAACAATGGCTACCAAATAAAAAAATAATAAAAAAAATTATAGATTAAGAGCAAATAGAAATTAATTTAGCACCTAAAATGATTTTCTAAAGCCTTTCTAAACATTGCGCAGTTGTAAATTCTTCCTAAGTCGGCAGGTAAGGAGTTCCACAACCAACCAGGTCATGGAAACGCTTATTAATTATAAAATTAAGAAATATATTGAGGAACGAAAGCATAGGTCCACTGGTGATATGATGGTTTATCTCACCTAACGGAGAAACTAAGATTATTGCACTCGATATTTCTTAACATTTGATAGAGTCTGGCACCAGGCTCTTTTATCGAAAGTGAGTGCTTTCGGTTTCTATGTTTCTTTTCTTTGCTGGATTAGAAATTACCGTTCGGACCGTTCAATACAAGTTGTATTAGATGGGTTAAAATCTGATATCTTCAAAATAAATGCTGGTGTGCCCCAGGGCTCGTTCTGTCTCCGACTCTCTTTCTTTTTTTAATTATTTATATTTTAGCTAAGATTATTTACATTTTTTCTTCCTTAAGACTATATTGCACAATTTACAGACATATGGTATAACTCTACCTTACTACTAAAAAATAATATCATTAATTAATTTAATTATTACATAGAGATTGAAAGTTAAAGGAAAAGCTACAAGAAAAACTTCTTTAAATTGTCAAATCATACTATCCGAGAAAGGAGAGAATGGGAAGCTAGAAAAACCGAAAAGTATCTCAAATATGTATTTTTTAGTATAATATAATCAAATATTGGGAAAATAAATACAAAATTATACAAATATTTATAGAAAATTAACATTTAGTTTAAATATCAATTGGGTACATACATTAATAGTTAACAATTTAATAATTTGTAAAGTAAGGAATATGAACAAACAAATATTGCGATGTGGCAACAAGCTTAGATACTAACGACATCTGTTCGATTCATTGTGTAGAACAACCAACATTTATTGTGTACAACAACCATCCCCCTAAAAGTATACTACATATTTGGAATATGTTTTAACTGAAAAACTAAATCGAACTTGAAGTACTAATTCGAGACTCGATATTACAAGTGTTGAATTATAAAAACGTATTTGAATTGTGAATAAGTGAAATAAGTTAAAATTGGTGTTGTTTAAACTGAAAGACGTTGTGTTTTATAAAATAAAGAGATTTGTTGTATTATTTTGGAATTTGGATTGAGTTTTATTTGTCGAACCCCAGGCCAAAACGTCACAATATGTATATAAATAGTACTTTATTTTGAGTTTTTTGTAATCGAAGTATATGACTATTAGCACATTTTTCCCAAACAGGCGAACCATATAGCATTATACTTTGGAAGATGACTTTAAAATGATTAGCTTATTTTCGGTACTAAGCTTCGATTATCTATTGATGATAGGGTATAAGCATTTCAATAGCTAATTTAACTTTGTTTATTCTTCTTGAATATGAATTCCAAAATATTATATTATCTGCAAAAATTGCGGATTTACAGCCTGTTAATCTCTCTTTCTCATTTTTTACTTGCGATTATAGGGACTATAAGTTTAGGATTCGTGAATATATAAAACAATTGGGATAACAATCAAACATAACATTACGATCATAGAGAAACCTATAAAAGTCATTTGTAAAAAATGTCCGTCTGTCCGTTTGTCTTTCTGTCCGGGTGTATATCGAGCTGCAGCCTAAACGGGTTAAGCGGTTGCCTTCAAATTTGGTATGTGTTGATATCTTGGCATTTCTCAGCGGGGAAATTGAAATTTAATTTCAAGAGCTAAAAATAACGTTACTTGCCATACGACCGTTTAGGAAAAGCTTATTTTTCTCGATAACGGCTTCAAAGATTTTGATGAAAGTTTTTGAGAATTTTTTTGTTGGTATTGGCTATCATTTGGTCAGAACCACATATACGGGAAAAATCTATTAACGGGACCGTTTTGTATTTGTATTTGTATTTATTTCATATGCATCATGTTTACACGTAGATAACATAATATCTCTTAGCTGTGAAACAATATAAATTAATTACAGGTTTAATAATAAATAAAGTGTGGGAACGCAAGCAATCCTTTACCAATGATGCTTTTCAACGAAACGAAGCTGATTTTAAGTACTTACCGAATTTTTTCAATTGGCCCTTTTTTCCCTTCACAATCGATAAGAATTTTGTTGAAAATAAGTTAAGTAGTCTACTATGTGAAGAATTTTCTCTTGGGTCATAATATATTTATATATATCGCCCCATTGCCAAACTTTTCTACATCCCCAAAATATTTGAATGCATACGATCTGATAAGTTTTCGTTTTAAGTCGCTTATATCACCTAGACAATATGGCTTCCTCAAATGTGGATCCACTACCACTAACCTTATTGAATTTGTTTCCTTTGCCCTCTCAGCACTAGAAGCAGGGATGGAAGTCGATGTTATCTCCACTGACTTTAGTAAAGCCTTTGACAAAATTTCTCATAGTCTTATATTCTTCAAACTTAAGGCACTTGGCTTTGAACAGATCTCTTTGAAGTGGATATCTTCTTACCTCAGCAATCGTTCCTAAAGTTTTCTCGCCACTTCCGCTGTCCCTCAAGAAATTCACTTAGGCCCTCTCCTTTTCATCCTTACCATTAATGACATCGAATTGATAATAAAGCATTCCAATATCTCATTATTTGCTGACCATACTAAGTTTTTCAAAACCATATCTTTAGTAAATGATTCAAACTTTATTCAATTAGATCTTGATCGCTTTTCAATTTGGTGTAGCAAAAATTGCCTGGAACTGAATGTGGAAAAATGCCAATCGATAACTTTTCCACGTAAACGCATAGTTTTACCTCCCCGTCAATATTTTCTCACTAATCAACGATGGGTGATTCGATCCGAGATCTCGGTATTTTATGTGATCGTGAGCTTAGTTTCCACATCGATGAAATAATACAGAAGGCTAATTCAACTCTAGGTTTCGTAAAACGATGGTCTAAAGAATTCTGCAACCCTATGTGACTCGTTCCCTATATAACATTCGTTAGACCTTTCCTTGAATATGCTTCTCAAGTTTGGCGCCCATACCACACCGTTCATATTTCGAGAATAGAAATCATTCAAAAAAGATTTCTTCTTTTCGCTCTTCGCGGCCTTCAATGGCAAGAACTCTATATTCTACCTCCATATCATACCCGTCACCAACTTATTAATCTGAAAACTCTAGAAGAACGAAGATTGGTTGCCGATATTTTTTTCATTCACCGACTTTTTTCTGGTTCCGTTGACTGCCCTTCATTATATAATTCCATTTTCTTCAACACTAACCCCCGCAATTTCAGAAATCCTAGACTTTTCTATATACCCTCCTACCGTACCTCCTATGAACCTCTTACACGTATGCTGCGAAGTGTAAATTCGATTGCTAAATATATTGACCTAAATATTAGTACACCGAATCTAAAGTTACGCATCAATAACTGTAACAACCTTCCCATTTAGTTAGTTAGTTTTAGTTTTGTAGCTTGAAAAAATCTAAAATAAGTAGGGTTGCTGCCCCCACCAAAATTAAATTACATTTTTTTCCATTGTTTTCTTATTTTATTGTATTTTTGAAATAAAAACTGTGTTAATGAAACAGATGAAATGGATTTTTCTTTTCAAATTTTGGCATCCAACTCCATGCTTTCTTGATTTTCAGAATAAAATAATTTTCGAAACTAGTAAATTGAAAATGCGTTTTGTTTTGTATTGTTTCGTTTTGTTGTATTTCGTTTTTAAGTACCTTAAATTTAAGATGGATAATTATGTAATCTAATGACGGTATCTATACCTGATTCTACGTTGCGTCTTGTACCGGTATCCGTCATTAGCAAGGACGGCAGACTCCTGTACCGGAACAGATATAGCAATTGGAGCTTCAGCTAAAATTGGCGAGCCAAGTGGACCAGCAATTTCAACTGGGGGCAAATATTCGTTGGACGGCAGTTCATTTACATCACGGCGATGACGGTACCTGATCCTTCTGACAGTCTTGTAACGGTATCCATCGTTAGCAAGGACAGCTGAATCTTGAACTGGCGCAGAAATGGCAATAGGAGCTTCAGCGATAATTGGAGCGGCAACTGGGGCAGCAACCTCAACTGGAGGTAGATATTCGTTGGAAGGAAGTTCGTTTACATCACGACGGTGACGGTACCTGATCCTCCTGACAGTCTTATAACGGTATCCATCGTTAGCAAGGACAGCTGAATCTTGAACTGGCGCAGAGATGGCAATAGGAGCTTCAACAATAACTGGAGCAGCAACTGGGACAGCAACTGGAGCAGCAACTTCAACTGGGGGTAGATATTCGTTTGATGGAAGTTCGTTTACATCACGACGGTGACGGTACCTGATCCTCCTGACAGTCTTGTAACGGTATCCATCGTTAGCAAGGACAGCTGAATCTTGAACTGGCGCAGAGATGGCAATAGGAGCTTCAACAATAACTGGAGCAGCAACTGGGACAGCAACTGGAGCAGCAACTTCAACTGGGGGTAGATATTCGTTTGATGGAAGTTCGTTTACATCACGACGGTGACGGTACCTGATCCTCCTGACAGTCTTGTAACGGTATCCATCGTTAGCAAGGACAGCTGAATCTTGAACTGGCGCAGAGATGGCAATAGGAGCTTCAACAATAACTGGAGCAGCAACTGGGACGGCAACTGGAGCAGCAACTTCAACTGGGGGTAGATATTCGTTTGATGGAAGTTCGTTTACATCACGACGGTGACGGTACCTGATCCTCCTGACAGTCTTGTAACGGTATCCATCGTTAGCAAGGACAGCTGAATCCTGAACTGGCGCAGAGATGGCAATAGGAGCATCAACAATAACTGGAGCGGCAACCTCAACTGGGGGTAGATATTCGTTTGATGGAAGTTCGTTAACATCACGACGGTGACGGTACCTGATCCTTCTGACAGTCTTGTAACGGTATCCATCGTTAGCAAGGACAGCTGAATCCTGAACTGGTGCAGAGATGGCAATAGGAGCTTCAACAATAACTGGAGCAGCAACTGGGACGGCAACTGGAGCAGCAACTTCAACTGGGGGTAGATATTCGTTTGATGGAAGTTCGTTTACATCACGACGGTGACGGTACCTGATCCTCCTGACAGTCTTGTAACGGTATCCATCGTTAGCAAGGACAGCTGAATCTTGAACTGGCGCAGAGATGGCAATAGGAGCTTCAACAATAACTGGAGCAGTAACTGGGACGGCAACTGGAGCAGCAACTTCAACTGGGGGTAGATATTCGTTTGATGGAAGTTCGTTTACATCACGACGGTGACGGTACCTGAATCTCTTTTGAGTCTTGTAACGATAGCCATCATCAGCCAAAACGCTGCTTTCTGAAAGCGACTGCAGTTCCAGAGGGCTCACTGCATAAGCATCCTCCAGAGGTGGCAAATATTCATTTGACGGTAAGGCAGCATAAGCTGTGGCAAAAATGGCCAACCCCACAAGTAGAAATTTCTTAAATTATGAGAACAAAAATCAAAAGTTAACAAAATATTCCAATTGAAGATTTATAAAATTATCCTTAGAATTAGAACTCACCATCGTTATAATTGCTGGTCACTCTTCTGAGAACAGCGAGATACGATTGATAATCTGATCCAGCAACATCTTCGTATTTATACATCAAACTTCTCGACTTCTGGCCTACCATCGATGAATTTAAATCTATTCTAAGGCTATAACAAGTCGTGAATACATTATCTCACAATTATTAATAGCAGCGTGTGGAAACCCTGTAAAAAATATAACAACTCTTACTAACACAGCTTTAACGCCCTCTATTCCCGCCAAAAAAAGGAGATCACTTCATACAAGTCGATTTCAATTCGAATTTAAAATTTGGTTCTTCTAGTTCTTGTAATAATGCCTGCTTAGAAAAAACCGCCAAACTAAGTGTGCGAAAATATTAAATTATGCACCTACGCGTGTGCTGAATCGGAAGTTTGTCTACCAATCCGGAAATACATCAACGAAATAATTGTATATAAATTGTTGCGTCTGCCGCAAGCTAATGACTGGATTAAAAATAATCAAATTAGATTTTTGCATCAGCTCTTGCCAATCTTAGGAATTCTGCATTAAAAAAAGCTGTTGTCTGGGTCTGGGAATGTATTTTATCAGACAACTCTTGAAATTGGATGATTTGTCTGTCTGAAAGAATTGAAGGTTTGTATTTGGTTTTCCGCATCACTTTCTATTCATGACAGAATGGATAGGTTAAATAAGATTTTTTGATTGTTCGCCATGATATCTATACGTTACTGGTGAAACAGATGCCATCTTACTGATACCCCTTCACTTTTAGCAGGGTGTTGTTTTTTCGTTTGGCAAAACTAGATTCATTTTGAAAACATAAAAAATAATTAGAAGAAGTGCGCTCACAAGTCTCTCATCGTCGTTCGACGCAATTTAAAATGCTGATTTCAAGTTCATGGGGAACATTCTCTTCCTCCAAGACATTTAACAAAGATTCGTATGCAAATCACAAAAAAATTGTTTTAAATCTTAATCGAATGCTTGGGATGGCAAATCACGCAATTCGGTTTGATCGTTATCTGAACTATTAAAAATCAAGTTCTAATCATCAATCGCATGTGTTCTATGATTTTATGCTTTTTTTTAAGAAAATAAACGCGCAAGCATCTATATAGATCTAGATCATAGTGGGCGTGCTTTATACACATCACAGCTTTTATAGACTGATTATGTTATACCTGCTAAGGCAAGTTGCATCTAAGATTCCTTTTACTATGTACAGCTCTTTAAAATATGAAAGTCTTGGGGTCAATAGCCCACACAAAATTTGTTCATTTTTGTCCAGTAAGTGCTTTCAACTTACATAATCTGTTAAGTGTCAGTTACCAATTAAGTTTTTAACTTGCAGTTATAGGTAATATAATGCAAGTTATGCATTCGTGCGATTAAAAATTTGGGAGGGTACGATAATTTGGCCGACAAGATTTGATAACAAGTATTTGTAGAGGAGTCAAAAACAAGCACTTTTTACTATTGGAGGGGTTGTCTATCTCCCCCCGTTTAGGAGGTAGGGCACAATTGAAAAAAAAGTATTAAAAAACAACGGCAACACTTACAATAAAGTGCTATACTGCATTTGAAAGCCTATAATCTATATCTATAATCCTGCATTTAATCTAAATTTCGTATGTCAATTGTTTTTGAGAAGTTCGCCTTTAAAATCCAAATTTTGATAAAAAACGTGAAAAAAAGTTTAGACCGATTGTTTTCAAAATTGTGAAATGAAAATGTAAATTAGCTTATATTTTTTTCGATGTAACTATCAGTTCTTAATTCACAAAAAACTGCATGGTTCTATGTCTTCTAGTTTTTGAGAAAATCGAAAATTACCAAAACTACTTGTTTGATTTTTGACGGTGACGGTGATTCCATTTTAAGGATTAATGTTAATAAACATAATGCATCTTTGTTGGTTCAGTACAGCAATTCATTTAGCGTTACCCAGAATGCATCACGAGGTGGTAGAATTGCAGGCATTCGGCGTCTGGGTCAGTCATTTTGTCAGTTAATCAGGAGTTAGTCAGTCATAGTTAATTAAAAAAGGTTAAAATGTATTAAAAAGGTGTTTAAGCCTCGTCAATAAAGTCATCGTCAGTTTTTTGAATTTTTCAAATACAGATTCTATGAATGCAAAAGAAACTTTACATGCACCCAACCTCGCACCTACCCCAAATGCTATAGTGTGCCTAGGGGGGGGGTGCAGGGGGGAAGCATGCCCCCCCATACATACTTAACTGTTTATATATTGTAATGTTGGAAGCTAGCACTGAAAAATAACAAAAAAATTATAGAAAAGTAGTTTTCGTTATTTTCAATTTTTTTTCAAAAACTAGAAGAAATAGAACCATGCAGTTTTTTGTGTTCGATTAAGAACTGATGGTTACATGGAACACATATAAGCTAATTTACAATTTCATTTCACAATTTTGAAAACAATCGGTCTAAACTTTTTTTCACGTTTTTTATCAAAATTTGGATTTTAAATGTGATTTTTTTAAAAACAATTGCCATGAGTAATTTATTTTAAATGCAGGATTATAGAACGAACTTTTGGCTTTTAAATGCAGTATAGCACTTTATTGTAAGTGTTACCGTGGTTTTTTAAATATTTTTTTTCAATTTAAACCATTTTTTCTAAAATTCCTCTACCTCCTAAACGGGAGGAGATAGACCCTCTTCCATAGGAAAAAGTGCTTGTTTTTGACCCCTCTACAAAAACCCGTTATCAAATTTTGTCGGCCAATTTATCGTACTCGTGCCTAAAAATTTTAACAATCAAACATGACATTACGTTTAAAAAAAAAAACATATTTGAGTTGCCTGTAAAATTCTATCCGTCTGTCTGTCTGTACGGATGTATTTTGAACTGTAGCCTAAACGAAAACGATTGGGCCAATCGTCTTCAAAATTTAGAACTTAAGGTTATTCTAACATTCTGCAGAGGAATTTTTTTTAATTTTTTTCTTAAGCTCAAAAATTAACGGTACTTGTCATATAACCTTTATGTAAAAGCTTATTTTTGTGAAAAAAATCAGTGTAATGCTGTAGGTCATCAGCATTATATTTTGGTGAAAAAAAACAATAATATGCTGGGCTAAAAATGGTACCTCCCAAAGGTTTTATTTCTTCGACTTTCTCGAAAACTGGTGATCCGATTACTATCAAAATTGATATTAAAGAAGATGTAGGTATTTATGTATTTTTAATAATTTTTTTGTAATGTATGTATGTTATTTTTGTGCTTAAGTTTGTATTCTTTAATTATTTTTTTAAATTTTTTTTTAAAAAAAGTTGTTAAGAACCGTTTTATTTAACGTTCCTACGATTTTGAAAAAAATCACACTTTTTTACAATTCTTGAAGAAATAAAATGGCGTTTAAATTATTTCACTCATTACAATTTAACGTACATTATACGTCACAAAAATCGAATAAATGCTTTGATGTTCACTATAATTTTCTTAAATTTCATTCTACAATTTGACTGCACATATGAGCAAGTCGTGCAATTTACTTCCGAGTATAGGGGCTATAAAATAAGTTATGCATTCGTAAAAAAAAAAAAATCTAACAATCAAACATGACTTTACGATATTAGACAAGCCTAAATAAGTGATTGACAAAAAACGTCTGTCTCTCTGTTACTTTCTTCATTTCATTTCATTTTTAATTTCATTTTTTACGTCAATCAAGTTAGATAACTTTATATAGAATACGCGAAATTTCATTAAATAAAATGTATTATAAGTTTAATATTATATATTCATTAATTCTTTCTTAATATCTAATCAACTTTTATTAAAATCAATTATAAAATTAAATTCATTATAAACAATAAAAGATTCTGTTATTGGATTATGCTTTGCATAACTTGTACTATGATACGGAACATGCAAAAAAATATAATCTCTCGGCCCCTGACTACGAGAAGGTGCATATAACGGGTGATTTTTTTGAGGTTAGGATTTTCATGCATTAGTATTTGACAGATCACGCGGGATTTCAGACATGGTGTCAAAGAAAAAGATGCTCAGTATGCTTTGACATTTCATCATGAATAGACTTACTAACGAGCAACGCTTGCAAATTATTGAATTTTATTACCAAAATCAGTGCCCTAGAAAAGTTGGCAGAAAATCCGCATTTTTATCGACAAATTTTGTTCAGCGATGAGGCTCATTTCTGGTTGAATGGCTACGTAAATAAGCAAAATTGCCGCATTTGGAGTGAAGAGCAACCAGAAGCCGTTCAAGAACTGCCCATGCATCCCTAAAAATGCACTGTTTGGTGTGGTTTGTACACTGGTGGAATCATTGGACCGTATTTTTTCAAAGATGCTGTTGGACGCAACGTTACGGTGAATGGCGATCGCTATCGTTCGATGCTAACAAACTTTTTGTTGTCAAAAATGGAAGAACTGAACTTGGTTGACATGTGGTTTCAACAAGATGGCGCTACATGCCACACAGCTCGCGATTCTATGGCCATTTTGAGGGAAAACTTCGGAGAACAATTCATCTCAAGAAATGGACCGGTAAGTTGGCCACCAAGATCATGCGTTTTGACGCCTTTAGATTATTTTTTGTGGGGCTACGTCAAGTCTAAAGTCTACAGAAATAAGCCAGCAACTATTCCAGCTTTGGAAGACAACATTTCCGAAGAAATTCGGGCTATTCCGGCCGAAATGCTCGAAAAAGTTGCCCAAAATTGGACTTTCCGAATGGACCACCTAAGACGCAGCCGCGGTCAACATTTAAATGAAATTATCTTCAAAAAGTAAATGTCATGGACCAATCTAACGTTTCAAATAAAAAACCGATGAGATTTGATAGTAACATCGAACAATCAATATCAGAATCAAGCACATCAAGTGCAAAGAGGGCAGAATACAATTTTCTCCTCATTACTAGAGTGTTTAAGTCGATTAAAGCACATCTGTGCCCTATTGCACCAATGACTTATCACTTATCTTTTAGCAACTTATCAGTTAAGCAATTTTCTGATAATAGTAATTGATTAGCGTTGCATGAATGCATTTGTAAACTCACTCACTTTTCATTTACAAACTTTTCACATTTAAGCTTAGTAAAAATGAAAAGTGTTGCTCCAACAAAAGGCATGATTTATCAAAAGCAACTAAAAGAGTTTTATCTTTTTAAGGAATTGATCTAGAAATTTAAAATTTTTAGGAACGATAGAGTATATTGATTGAGTACTGTCTGTACGGATGTATTTTGGACTATAGCCTAAACGGTTGGGCCAGTCGTCTTCAAATTCAGAACTTAAGTTTATTTTGACATTCTACAGTGGAGTTTTATGATTTTTTTTTTAGCTCAAATATTAATGGTACCTGCCATATACCCGTAAGTAAAAGTTTATTTTTCTCGAAAACGGCTCCAAGAATTTTTATGAAAAAATCTGTGTATTATTCTGGGTGTGGGTTGTGTTTTGAAGTAAAAAAATATTTAAGATGGTAGGCTAAAAACGTTACCTGTCATAGGACCTTTTTTTCGACTTTATCGAAAATTGGTTATATGATTAAAATCAAAATAAATATTCAGGAAGATGTAGGTAACCTAATAGCGAGTTTAATTCAAATTTCAAAGATGAAAATCGAGATTTGCTCTTTTCAATAAAACTTGCTTCATCATTTAATTCTAGTATTGGTCATTCACTGACAAGCATACACAGTATTTGATATCACACCCAAAAATACCAGGTATGTATACTGTACAGTTGATATATATTTAAAATGCCATATTTATATTTTCTCACTTCAAAAACACCTTTATTTGTTATGTTGTATGTTTAATGGATATTTGTTAATTTTTTGGCTGGACAGGCTGGTACAAGTTCACAACAAATATAATATGTTCCATTTGACGTTTGACCGAAAGACTATTTACATGAATGTGTGCATTCAGATCAAATCTGCCAACCCATCAGAGATCAATTTTTTTGTATTAAGATCAATTCTTTTGACAAAATGAGCAAATCTTTCCTTGAATGAAACTCGCTATAAGTAATTTCACATAAAAACGTTTTCGAAAACTTTTTTTTTTTAATTTTAATAATTTAAATTTTTTTTTTTGAAAACTCAATATTTTGAAAACGGGTGTGCTTGAGTTTCCATGTTTTAATTTTTGTTTTAATTTGTTTAAAAATTCCCGTTTTATCTAAAAAAACTAAGATTTAAAAAAATAACACTTTTTAAAATTTCTTAAAAAAGTAAAATGGCATTTAAATTATTTCACTCAATACAATTTTACATATTTTTACTTGCGATTATAGGGACTATAAGGCAAGTTATGCATTCGTAAAAAAAAAAATTCTAACAATCAAACATGATATTACGATGATAGAGAAGTCAAAAAAAGTGGGTCCGGAAATTCCGTCCGTCTGTCTGTCTGTCTGTCTGTCTGTCCGTATCGATATCTACAGCCTAAACGGTTGGGCCGATTTGATTCAAACTTGGTATATAGTATTTTTAGAGTGCTCTACCCGACAGTTTTTGGAATTGGCATTCTAGCTCCAAAACTAACGGTACCTGCCATATAACTTTTATTGAAAAACTTATTTTTCTCGAAAACGGCTCCTACGATATTGATAAAACTTTCTGAATGGTGTTTTCTATGCAAAATCTATCTTCTAGTTTTAATGGATTTTTCAGAAAAAGTTTTATAACGGTACCTCCCATATGACCGGTTTTTTAAAATCAGACTTTCTCGTTAACTAATTGACGGATTTTAATGAAATTTTCAAAATATGTAGTGTTTTTTTGATTTAAATAATATTGCTTATCAAAATTTTCAAAAACATTTTTTTTTAAATTTTAATAATTTTTTTAAAAAAATATTTTGTTTTTTGAATATTTTGAAAACGGATCTATGGATTTTTTTTTAAATTGTTCTCCTAGTATAAACTATAGATTTCTTAAAATTGACATACATAAAAAAATTTAAAATATGTTTTCAAAAAGTTTTTCAAAAAAAACATTTTTTTGAAAAAACTGGTCGAACGATTTTGAAATGAAAAATTCATAAAATAGAAAACAGCAAAAGAAATAAGATGGCTTACAACATTTTTTCCAAAAAACGTTATGAATAGTGTTTTTTTGATTTCATAAAATTTTTTCCCCAACATTTTATTTCATATTGCTCGGCTAAGCCCTAGCCATTAGTCAAATAAAAGAAAGTGACAACCTACATTACATACATATTACATACAGAATAAATAAGGAAGCCTTTGATAAACACACAAAAACAACTAACAAATAAAAAAAAAACTATTCGATTACTACGGAATGCAAAAATTTCAATCGAGAAAACAAAAGTTTACACCTTCCTATAAACAAACAAAACCACTGTGTTAACTTTTAATATTGTCTCTATACCTACTAGCTTAGCAGTAGTTGGAACGCGTATCTTAATTTTAGTACCTACCTTCCTACCAACCTTATTATAGGTACCTAAATCCTTTATAAATTCTATTGGTCCCATATTGGGACGTATAAAGGTCCCTTTACCTAGCATTATTGCCATACTGCTGATTCCGACGAATCTTTATGCCAGTTGTTCAAATTTTTCCATACCAAAATGAAAATTTAACTGAAAAAAGTCCTTTGTATCTTTATTATATATTATATTTATATTATAAACAGTAAGCAGCAAGTGGAAAGATAATACTACACTAAAAAACAGCAAAAGCTAACAATCCTACCTATTTATGTGTTTATCTCTTTGTCGTGACGCATGTTCATTCGAGCTTCAAACCCCAACGATTCTAAAGAAGTTGCACGTCAAAAAAAAACATTAAAATTAAATCTTTGTCAAAAAGACGCCTGTATCTAAAAAGGATTAGCACACATGAGCAAGTACGTGCGACCCAGTCGTGCCTTTTATTTTTTTTAACAATTAAAAGTCACAAAAATCGAAAAAATACTTTGATGTTCCCTTTAATATTTAAAAAAAAAATTCAAACGATGTGACTGTACATATGAGCAAGTTTATGCGATCTAATCGTGCAATTTATTTTGTTAGATTACGATATAATCCACTTGAATATCATACAACAATCAGTTTTTCGAAAATGGGGCATATTTGCAACATATAATGTAAATTTAGGTCCTCTTAGTGTCTTAGTGTTAGCCAAAAACCCCTTCATTCAAGGGTAATACTATTAATTTTTTCTCAACTTAATACAAACTGCCATAATTGTGCCTTATGACAACAAATTAACCTAGAATTCATTATTATGGCTAGTTAAAATTTATGTTTTCTTGCAATAGTTATAGCAACAGGATGTATTATTTAGGACATTTAAATATAATGTATTAAGCCTTAACGACTTTTAAAATTATATTTTAAGAATAAAAATATCTACATAAGTTCGTGAATTTCATCCATTATTACGAATAAATGCATTATTACAAAAGAACACAATTTTAAAGTGCATTGAAAAGTCAATTTTTTCTAAGGTAATATATATATGCTTAAATTATCATTTTTTTTCTATAAGTGTAAGAAATTATATTTTGGTGCAACAGAATTTGATAATTATGGTACAATTCGATAAACAAATCACTTTTCAAATCAGTATTTTTTAGATTTCAATGACTTTTTGTTTGGTGCAATACTTACCAAATAAGTGGAGCACTTTTTAATTTTCAAACTCAAATTAATGTTTAACAAATATCTTTTTGGTGCAATGAAAACTTTTCAAAATTTATGATAAGTTGCTAAAAGATAAGTGATAAGTTGTCGGTGCAATAGGGCCCTGGTCTCATGTCATAAGGCGGGAAAGTTTCAAATTTTTAAACATTTTTCGCAAGGCAAACTTAGTAAATCTTTTCTGATTTTTTTTCAATCCTTTGGATACTATATTAAGTGTACGGGTTCCATATAATACAGCAGTATTCGAGCAAAGGTCTTACTAGGGCGAATTATTAAACCCAACATTGAATTTGCTCTTGAAATAACATGGTATTTGAAGCGAAAAGGTCATTTTAGAGTCAAACATAACCCCAAGATCTTTTTAGTTAAATAATCTTTGTAAAGAGTAATTTTCAATTTTGTAATCAAAGCAAAATGGATCTATTTTTTTAGAAAAAAGTTACAATGCTGCATTTTTTTTTCATTTTTGTTACACCAACAAACTAAATTATTTAAACCAAATTGCAATTTACTTGAGTCTAAAAGCGATCTTACAATGCTAAAAATTTTAAGGTCATCGGCATACAAAAGACACCTTGAGTGGTAAATCATTAATAAAAAGAATAAAAGGAGTGGTCCAAGGTGGCTTCCTTGAGGTACACCTGAAAAGTTAATTATTTCCTTTGACAACACATTACAAATTTTTACATACTGTTTCCGACCAACCAAGTTACTTTTAATCCAATTAAGGAGTGCGGAATGGAATGCAAGAAGCTCTACTTTCCTTAGAACATTATGCTGTCCTCGATCAAATGCCTTCGTAAAATCAGTGTATAGATGACGTCAATTTGCAAACGGTTTTCCAAACCACAAAGACAATAATTAGAAAATAGAGATAAATTAGTTGTTGTTGATCTACCACTCAGAAAACCATGTTGGTGCTCCGAAATATGGTTAAGAACAATGTTATAAAGTTTATTCTTCACTATTGCCTCAAATACTTTTGGATCAGTTGTAGTTTGGCAATAGGTTTATAATTTTCCTTTAGGACCCGCTTTATGTAAAGGTGTTATGAATGAATGCTTCCAAGTATCTACAAAAAATACCTTGTTTCAGAGACAGATTAAAGATATAACAGAGCGGGGCAGCTAGATTAACTTTACTAAATTTTAAAAAAGATGGAGAAATATTATCCTGTTGCTTAGAGATGACAAAGCCATCAATACATCATCTTCAGTTTTTCAGTTTATCATTCTGTCAGTCTGTGAAGAGTTTACCTTCGAATTTGGTATGTGTGATTCATTTGGCATTCCTCAGAGGACAAATTGAAATTTTATTTTTAGGCCTACAAATAACGGTATCTGCCATATAACCGTCAAGGAAAAACTTATTTTTCTTGAAAACGTCTCCACCGAATTAGACGACATTTTTTGAGAATGAAAACACTAGCTATTATTTAATCAGAACAAAATTTACAGAAAGTCTATTAACCGGTACCTTTCATATAACGGTTTTTTTTAATTGTTGGCTTTCTCGGTAACGGCTCTTTGGATTTCTGCAAATTTTATATTTGAGAAGATTTAAGTAGCAAAATTAATTCTGCATATCAAAATTTTAAATACCTTTTTTTGTCTAATTAAAATAAATTTTTGATTTTTTTTTTGAAAAATCAATATTTTTAAAACAAATTTTATAATCACATGTATATTAATAAACTCTAAGAAACTGCATTCCAAAATAAAAAAAAAATCTAAATACTAAAAATAAAAAAACAGGATTTTATCAAAATCCGTCCTACAATTTTCGAAATACTTTTTTCATAAATTCTTTATTGTACAAGACGTGTAATGGTATACTCGATTTTTACTAAAAACCGTTAAGGGTTGTGGTTTTGACACTTTGTATAAGTTCAGATAGTATGTTTGTTCCACATATTAGGTCCGTTCGTCTACTTTTTCGGTTGTTTTAGGAAAACTGTCAAACTTTGAAGAGTGGGGATGAAATCTCTCAGAGAAATAATAAATTTGCTCAAAAGTAAAAGAACGCTTTGTGCATGAAAATAGGGAATCTTTTTAAACTTCAAACACATTCGCGCCATTTAAATTGAAATTTGTGATTACTAAAAAAAGTTATCATTTACTAAACGCAATGGAAAATTTTAGTGAAGATGAAAAAAAATGTGATTGAAGCATTAACAAATGTAGAAGATGATGATTTCTACCAAATTTTCGGATATTCGACGAAAGCGATGAAGATGAAAGTGTGCTGATGGGATTGTTTGAACCAACCTCAAGGAGCAAGAGGAATTGCATTAGGGATTATTTCGAAAATGTTGTTCCAACTTATACTGAAAAGGAGTTCGTCATGCACTTCAGGATTAGAAGGTCACTTTTTCAAGATCTTGCCAGAAGATATGAGTCTTCAGTAATTTTTTAAAAACTTCGCCCGATAAAAGGATAAGTGCAGCAAAATCCACTGCAATTTTTTTATGGTTTGCAGGACACGAATCCTGCGCATTCCGAGACTTAGCTAACCGCTTCAATGTCTCTATATGTTCAATATCGTACAAAGTACATCGAGTCTCGATATTTATAAGTGGCCTTCGTCCAACCACAATTACTTGGCCAAATGGAGAGGACAAAATAAGAACTAGCAAAGCTGGATTTTCGAAGGCTTTTGGTAAGATTTAAATGAAATAAATAATAAATTTTTAAATGTTAGTTCATTCCTCAAAATTTCTATTTATAGGTTGTATCGATGGAACTCATATTCAAATTGGCCCACCATCTACAAACAAAGATGAATACATCGACCGAAAAGGCAATACCTCCTTGATTCTGCAAGGTGTTTGCAATGAAAAAAAAATTGTCAATGTTTTTTATCGGGTTTCCTGGCTCTTGTCTTGTCACGTAGTTGGGTCTACAAAAATTCCCGTATTTTTGAAACATTAAACACATTTTGTAGAGGATTCCCTGTAACGAATGTTTTTAAGTTAATATACTTCTCATAGATTACTATTTATTCAGTGACTCGGCGTATCCCTGTACAAAGAATTTGTTGACTCCATACAAGGACAATGGCCATTTAACACGCGACCAAAAAAGGTTTAACGTGAAATTAAGTTCATGCCGTGTTTCCATTGAACATACGTTCGGAATACTGAAACAGTGTTTCCGGCAATTATATTATTGCAAGCTGAGATGGATTGAGAAACTATGCCATTTTATAAGGGCCTGTTGTGCCCTTCACAATATCGCAGGTAATACAAAAAAAAAGTTTAGAACGATATGACTCATTAATAATTCGTATTTGTTATTCTATAATAATAATAATTTTGGGACCAACACCCCAGTCTTTAAGCTTATTTAAAACTACGTGAATACCTATTCTATCGAATGCCTTTTCGAAGTCTGAAGCGAGAATCGAAACATGGTTTTTGGAGCTCAACGCTCCGGAAATATAGTCGTCAATATAAAGGATGGCGTCCGTACACCCTCGATTAGAGGTTTGTTACTTTCTGCATACCAGAATATTCGTTTGGCAACAATTTTTTCAAGTATTTTAGCAAGAACTGGCAGGAGTGAAATGGGACGGTAGCCCTCAGGCATTTGTCTGTCATTTTCGGGTTTAGGGATAGGGAGAACTGAGGCTATTTTCCAGATTTGGAGGATAATGCTTGTATTTAAGACGTTGTTATAGAGGTCAATCAATCTGAGATTTTTTATCATAGGATATGATATTCTGTCACGACTGGGAGTTTTCCCTTTAAGTTTTTCGAGACAAGATTCAAGCTCGGTAACAGAGATGTCACGTTCGATAAGAAGAGCCTTATCGTTGGATGAGGCGCGATTTGTCTGCAGATGGTGTCTTGTTTCAGAAGTTTGAACTCATTTGAAAAATTTGCGTCGCTTGAATAGTTTGGCCAACATTGTGCAATATAGTTCCCGATTTCAGTTGGATTTGAAACTGGGCCATTAGGGGTTGTAATGTAGTTTATTGTGAGTGAAGTTTGGTTTCCCGTTAGATATTGGGGTGTTAGGATTTATGGAAGATGTAAAATCTTCAAAACTTTTAGTTTTAGCAATTTTGAGCTGTCTACGGAATTTGGCGTTCGATTTTTTGAAGGCAATTAAGTTGTTTTGGTTGCTATTCTTATTGAAGGTTTTCCAAGCTAGCATTTTACTTTTTCGAAGTTCTGCAAGTTCCGCGTTCCACCATGGGGTTGTTCTTTGGAATTGTTTTGGGTGTGTCTGAGGAATCGCTACGTAAGCAGCAGATCTAATCGCTTTTTGTAAGATTGCCGCTCCTCTATTTGTATTTGTTGTTGGGATTTTATCAGAAAGATATTGTGATGTGAAATATTAGATTTGAAAGCTGGCCAGTGTGCTGAGTCGGTTTTAAATTTTGGAGTAGGGGTGAAATGTCTGGAATAGTGGTTAAGGTTAATGGTTGTTAGTATGGGGAAGTGATCACTATTGTGGAGATCATCAAGGTCCCGCCAGTGTATTTTAAGTAGGAGGTCAGGTGAAGAACAGGTGATGTCGACATGGGTGAGGGTACTGTGGGTAAAGAGATGGGTTGGAGAACCATCGTTCAAGATAGAGAGGTTTGAGTCTGAAATAAAGTTTTCGATTATTCTGCCTCTCGGGTTTTTTCCTGGAGAACCCTAAAGGGTATTCCATGAGTTAACATCTCCTGCTAAGATCACTGGGCTGGGGACTTGGCTAAGAAGGGATTCAAGGTCGTTTTTAGAAATTTTTTGTTGAGGTGGGATGTAAAAGGATATAATAGAGATTTTTATAGGCATGGTTATTTCAATTGCAGAACAGGCTATATTTGAAGCGATTGGGATTTAGGGAATGTTGTTTTTTATTAAAAGAGAAACACCCTGCTTTGCAGTCGTGTAAGATTTTTGAAGTAGGCTTCAAACGTCTTAGGCGAAATCGCCTTTGCGTCGAATGGGAAATACGTCTCTTGTAGACATATAATTGAGATATTAAGCTCGTCGTAATTGTTTACGTAACTTTGCAGATTCCATTGGAGAATCTTGAGTTCAGCTTTATCTTGAGTGGAAGTGAATTTCTGCACAGTTTGTCGATGTGCACACTGTGTGAAGTTCATTTGGTGTGAATTAAGGGGTTGAGCGGTATGACCCCGGGATCCGGGAGCTGGGCCAAGCGAGCTTGTAAACGAGCTCGATTGACCCAGCACTCTGACACCGGGGTCATTATTGATGGAGTTATTTGTAGTTTTATAATGTGTCCTCTTCATTATCATAATCACGTAGTAGTTGTTTTTATTTATTTGTTCATGTGTGAGTTTAGTAATAGGTGAGAGAGAAGCGGGGATTTGTTGATTATTTTGTTGGAAGCGTTTGGGAATTTGAGGTGGAGACTGTGGTGTGGTGTGTTGAGGTGTTTTTGTTTGTTCTTGTTTGCTTAAATTAAAAGTGGTTGGATCAGAAATATCATCATTCAGAGATGTAGAATTTTTGTTTATTTGAAAGTTGTTGTTTTTCTGTTGGTGGAACGGGATTTGGGGTGGTTTGATTAGGGATGTTTGTGTTTGATTGGGTTGTAGAGTTTGATTGAGGTGTAGTGATTGATTGCGGTGTACTGTTTAATTTTGGTGCGGGTTTTGATTGTGTGTTATCTGATAATGGGGGATATCGAGTTGAGGATCATTTCTAGTTATTTCAGAGTAAGTTGGGTTGGACGTTTGAGTGGGGTAATATACAGTGAAAAATTGTCTTGCTTCAGCCATTGTGCATTTTTTAATAGTTTTGATTTTAAGAATTTCTTTCTCTTGTGCAAACTTTGGACATTTTCTAGAAGAGGATGGGTGATTTCCCTTACAGTTGACACATGATAAGCGTGAGCATTTTTCGGGTGTGTGGGGGGTGAAAAGGCTACAAACGTCACATAGGGCTTCGCTCTTGCAGCGTTTGGTGGTGTGGCCAAGTCTTTGACATTTCTTACACCGCATGGGATTGGGATAGTATTCTTCTACTTTAATATTGTACCAGCCAACATTTATTGAAGATGGTGGTCGGAAAAGGTCGAACGTAAATAAGATGAGACCAGAGGGGGTTGCTTTGCCTTCAGTGATTTTTGTGAATTTGTAGACTTCCTTGACGCCTTGAGACCTCATTTCATCAACAATTTCATTTTCTGATACATTAATCAGGCAGGGGCATATGCTGTTCCCTTGCATGTGTTGAGATGATCATGCAATTTGACTGAGATATCACAAAGATTAGAAAGTTTTCGTTTGGATAAGAATATGTTTGCGATCTTTTCCGATTTTGTTAATATGAGGAGGTTTTTATCACGTAATTGGCTTATACTTTCGAATGCCGTGCTTATACTGTCAATTGCTTTTTTTGAAAAGAAACACACTGAATTTCGGATTAGGGTTGGAGGATTTGAGGAGGGAATTATTATCGAATCTTTTGCGTCTTTTATTTTTGGGTTCAAACAGCTGAATTGATTACCCTCAAGTACATACGTGGCCCGTGGGACATGGTTATTTTTCTTTTTTTTTTGTACTATGAGTTTTTTTTTTCACTAATGAAACATTAAATCAGTGCGAGTAAGAGAGAGAGAGAGCTATAGAAATAGCGGGAGAGGCACCAATGAAAAAACAAGTGCGAGAACAAAACGAAGGTGGTGTTGTCGGCTCGAATGATAGTCGGTAACTGAAAATAGAAATAAAATCATCGGAAACTTGATTCGCTCAGATTCGCTTAGTTTACGGCAGTAAATTTTAGGCACCGAACTAAATGAATTTAGCGAACTTTTCGAGTTCGTGCGAGTGAAATTCGCTATCATTACCAGAACCGCACCAGAACTGCAGCATTAGGCAGTAGATAGCGCGCGGCCACAAATGCAACACAAACGATGCGGCGCAATCAATGTGTTTTGAATTCTATAAGTATCCACTCACTATGTCACTGCGACCATGATGGTATCAGAAAAATGTTATTTAAACGGTGTCTTTTACAATTTTAATTGCCCATTTCATAAAGAAGTAGGCGATTATTGCAACTATTTGTTATTATGTTTGTCCATTTTGGATTTAAAATTATTCCAAAAAAAACGCCCTCAGTTGGAAAGGTCATATCCCGTCTGTTGATTGTCGCAAAAAATCCATTAATCTTTTCCGTTTGCCGGAGCCTTAATATCCCTGCTGATATTTTTTTCAGTTCACATTTTTTGAGATTTCGTAGTGCTCAAGAAATGCTCTAGTCACTTTTAATGGAACTGAAATATTTTTGTGAAGACATGTATCTCTTTCCTTCTAACAGAGTTCTCTTTGACAACCTCAGGCTTAGCAAGCGAATTCAAAAATATGATGGATTTATTTTTTGACAGCAAAGTTGAGTTTTTTTTCTGAGAAATTGTGTTCACGTTTCTGAGAAAACGGAGATATTGGAGGGATTAGAAATGTGAAGTGGCTAATTTTTCTGTCCAAAGAATTTTCTTGTGCGGAAAATTTCAGGAGAGAAAAATATTTTACTCTCTCGGGAGCACTCTCTTATGTCAAAACCTACGCACAAAGAAGTTTTATGGGATTTAAGTAATAAAAAATATAAAAATATAAAACACGAAGCTGCAGAAAATCTCTCAATTTTGCTTTACAGTTTAACTTTATTGACGTTTAACAACAATAATATAAATTTGAGCATGAGTTTTCCGTTACTTATTATTTTGTTTACTGTTTGTGTTTGAAAAATATAATATAAGTACATAGAAAAATCACACGGTCTGAACCTATACAAATTGCCAAAACACAAAAATTTACGGTTTTTAGTAAAAATGGAGTACGCCATAAGACGTCTTAAATATTATTGAATTTACGAAAAAAGCATTTGAAAATTGTAGGACGGACTTTGATAAAATCCTGTTTTCTTATTTTAAGTTTTTAATTTTTTTTAAATTTTGGTATGCACTTTTTTAGAGTTTATTAATATACATGTGATTATAAAATTTAAAATAATTTTTTTTTGATTAATTTTAAAAATATTGATTTTTCAAAAAAAATCAAAAATTCATTTTATTAGAAAAAAAAGTTATTAAAAATATTGATATGCAGAATTAATAAAAGTACCTAGGTTTTTTTTTTTAAATAAAATTTGACAAAAATCCAGAGAGCCGTTATATGAAAGTTACGTTAATAGACTTTTCCTGTAAATTTGGTTCTAATCAGATAAAAGCCAATACCAACAAAAAAATTCTCAAAAATTTTTATCAAAATCTTTGGAGCCGTTTTCGAGAAAAATAAGCTTTTCCTAAACGGTCATATGGCAGGTACCGTTATTTCTAGGCCTAAAAATAAAATATCAATTTCTTCTCTGGGGAATACAAAAATAATCACACACACCAAGTTTGAAGATAATCGCTTAAGCCGTTTAGGCTGCAGCTCGTTATACATACTGACAGACATAGAGACAGACATTTTTTCTAGATCACTTTTTTAGACTTCTCTATGATCGTAATGTCATATTTCATTGTTATCTCAATTTTTTTTATATTCACGAATCCTAAACTTGCCTTATAGTCCAGGCAAAATAATTTATGTACCAAAAAAAATCCATGTAGTTCCAATTTTTGCAGGAATGTGTAGGGATGGGTCCCGTCTTCCTGCAATAAAAAATCCCCGTTAATTCGGTTGCCGCGTGGGGTGGGTGGTGATTTAGAGGGACCTTTCCACGGTTGCCACCGCATATCTCGAAAACGGTTCGTCGTAGAAAAATAAACTTTGAAGGAAATATGAAGCTGATAAAATTTCCTACAATTTACTATGGCACTAAATTTGAAAATAAAGAACTGTTTTTGAGATTCCATTTTTCCATATGACGCTGATAAAATTTCCTACAATTTACTATGGCACTAAATTTGAAAATAAAAAACTGTTTTTGAGATTCCATTTTTCAAGAAAATAATAATTTTGCCAAACTTGTTGTTCTAACTCCTTACCAATTTTTTTAATCACAAAGTTGCAAAGTGATGATGTAGAGAATCTAACTTCCTACAAAAATGTATGCAAAAGTGTTTATTTATCTCTAAGAGTTCAAAAGATAAAGCCAATTGAAATGTTACGATAAATGTCAAAACTTAGTCATAATATAACAAATCTTATAATTCGCAATGATTCCAATCAATATTTTCAAAAATGGTCTAAAGAAGTTGTACAGCATTCCATTCCGCGTCAAATGAGACCATAATAATATGTTTTGGGCCACTCACCACCAAACTACAATATGTAAGAGTTGGACCAATTTTCGACATCTTTAATTTTTTCTCAAATAGCTTTGTAAATAAACTCTTTATCCTACGAGTAGTGCATATAAAAGTTGTTAAATTGAAAACTGCGTCCTTGAAAATGAAAGAATGAGAGTGAGAGAGAAGCGTAATAGTCTAACTTATTAAGAGCTCCTGTTTAATTTAAATTAAATATTTATTTAAAGTTATTTTTTTAAAAATATTTTAATTGCATTTTTAAAGTCAATATTTAAATTTAAAAAGTGAAAAAAAAACAACTAAGCGAAGCAAGGTAGGACAAATTTAAGTTACAAAATCCCACCAAGAAGATCGACATTTTTGTTTGGCTCACTACATACATATATGTAACCTAAGCGAAAATCAACGGAAATATCTCCGATTAAAACACCACAAAGTAAAAAAAACATTAAACCAGCCGATGCCTAAAACGGATTTCAAATCTTTTAATCCAGAAAATATTAAATCTATTGTTGACAATTGTTTAAAAGAACATGTTTCCAATATCAAAGGATATACAGTTACTTAGAGCAGAAAACACTTACTTGGGAGAACGACTCGCTGTCCTAGAAAATTACTGTGAGACCCTGGAAAAACAGCTTGAAATTATAACACAAAAAACAAATGAAAACAACGTCGTCATGACGTCCTTCAGACAAGATGGCAAACAAGCTTAGCTTTGCTACACAAATTTGTCTAAGCCTTCATCTTTCGGAGATGAAGCAACGTGTTAATTTAATGTAAACAACGTCAATGTCAATGCAAACTGTCAACTCAGAAGCAACCTATTAGCAGAGACACCTGTTAACCAACACGTATATGATGAAGGAGATGCGGGTCCCAGCTATAAATAGGAAAGGGTTGCCGTCTGCCAATTAAATTATTTTCTCACACATAACTTTAAATTAAAAATTTTATGTTACAATATTACAGGTTTTAAAAACAAACTAATAATGCTTGAATTCTTTGATCTTGTCACGAAATATGATGTATTTATTCTTTTAAAAACCTTCTTAAGCTCATAGCGGCCGGACGTCGGGTCGAAGTGCGCGCATAACAATTAAACAAAAGTCAAAAAAAAAAAATTATTGCGCATTGTTATCGCGAGTGTTAAAAAAAAAATTATATTACACACTCGTTTGAGAAATTGGCAAAACCCCCTCGCGTGTGCTGTAAAGATAATAACAATATCCACTTGCGTCGTTGGAAGTCGATAAGATGCCCATTCGCGCTGTGAAAGAAAAAAAAAAAAATTAAATTATCCTCCTATCTGTCCCAACCCTTTGTGCTTAGCTTAACTGCCTCTTTCTTATCTACTGTAGGCATCGTATGCTTGCGGTAAATAGATAAGGGCATCTGAGTTTGTCCTATTGTGCTGAATATTTAAATTGATTTTTTGTATGCAAGCTGTCTTATGGGCATAACACCTAAGACAGTTTGATTATTACAGAGATTAATTTTGATTTTCACTGCATGGTTCGACTTATTCAGAATTGTGTTTTGTGTGTAAGTATTTTTAAATGGTAAGTGATTTTTGTGTCGTGTATTCCAATGTTCGTGGTATTAGAAAGAATTTCTTTCACCTGTACGTCTACACTGTTCAATACAGGCCAGCTGTTTTGGCATTAAGTGAAACCCAGGTTGGAGTAAATACTGATTTATCAGAATTTACTCTACATGGGTATAGCTTGGTGCCATTACTCTTTTCCCATCATGGTCTCGTGGTCTATGTTAGAAATGATATTGCTTGCCAGAGCCTTCCCCAATATGGGCAATGTTCCAACACGGACTTTAACTTCTTGTGGCTCAAATTCACTGTCCGCAAGCATGTCATTCATTATTGTTTTATTTACAGGAGTCCAAATCTCGACAGCAATTCGACTTGTAACGAGTTTGATGCGCTGTCAGATTCTATCTCGAAAATTGTTTCCCTTTGTCCTCGCACTGAAATCGTTATTGCGGGCGATTTCAATGTACACAATTCCAATTGGCTCCGCTATTCTGGTCAGACAACACCCGAAGGAAGGTATGTCGAGCTCTTTGCCGGGTTACATCACCTTACCCAGCTGATCGATGTGCCAACGCGTATACCGGATGTTGCTGGGCAAGCCGCCCATACTCTTGACTTGTTTCTTACTTCTCACCCTGATAAATATACCATTAGTGTAACTTCTCCATTTGGCACTTCAGACCATTGTGTCATTTCAGCTAATTTCTCATCCTCCACCCATCCAGTTAAAGAAAAACTTCCCACCAGGACCGTTTGGCATTACGAGAAAGCCAACTGGGACGGCCTGAATATTTTTTTCCGAAACTTTAACTGGTCACTATGCTTCCTCGATAGTGACATTGATGCCAGTGCTGAAATGATCACAAATGTGATTCTTCTAGGGATGCGTGCTTTTATTCCCAACAGAGTAAAAAGCATCAAACCTAAAGAAAAGTCTTGGTTTAATTCTGAGTGTAAAGAAGCTATCAGGCTCAAAGAAGTAAGTTTCCGTTCTTACAAAGCCAACCCTACAGAGGAAAATCGGAAAAAGCACAAACAAGCAAGAAACTCATGCAACTCCGTTATTGAAAGAACCAAATTTTTGCATGACCAAAAATTACGGCAAAAAATTCTGCAGTGTCCCAAAGGCAGTAAAAATTTTTGGTCATTTGTAAAAAATATTAAAAACTCCTCAACATCTTCGGTTCCAACGCTCATCGACAATAACACACCAATTGTTTACTCTTCAGAGAAGGCAAACTTGCTCGCCGCCCATTTCGCTGCCAGCTCCACGCTGCCGCATAGCAACGTTGCCCCTCCTGTACTTGAGAATGTAAATTTTTCCATGGGACACATTTTTTTCCGCACTCGTACAGTAGCAAGAGTTCTCAAAGATCTCGATATACACAAATCCGCTGGCCCGGATGGTATACCCCCGATTATTCTGAAGAGGTGTTCTTCCACACTGGCAAAGCCACTGCGTAAGCTTTTCCATCGCTCCTACTCTTCTGGAATCTTTCCTAGAAGATGGAAAACAGCATTTGTCCAGCCTGTCCCTAAGAAAGGTGACCCATCCTCCCCCTCCTCCTACCGACCCATAGCACTGACATCCCTTCTTTCTAAGGTCATGGAAACACTGATTAACCGTCAGCTTAAGGAATATCTCGAAGATCGTAAGCTTCTCCATGACCGTCAGTATGGCTTCCGCAGCAACCGTTCCACTGGTGATCTGATGGCATATCTCACCGAACAGTGGAACAAATCTTTACATCGCTTTGGTGAAAGTAAGATTATTGCTCTTGATATCTCCAAGGCATTTGATAGAGTTTGGCATGAAGCTCTCTTATCGAAAATGCGTGCTTTTGGGATCGATAATACTCTTGTTCGTTGGATTAGAAGCTATCTCCTGGACCGTTCAATACAAGTTGTATTGGACGGATTCAAGTCTGATTCCCATAAAATAAATGCTGGTGTGCCCCAGGGCTCTGTTCTGTCTCCGACTCTTTTCCTCATTTTTATAAATGATCTTCTGTCTGTTACTTCTAATCCACTTAACTGTTTTGCTGACGACTCTACCCTCAGCTTTTCATATTCGTTCGATAATTCACGTCCTTCGCCTTCGGACGTACAATTGCAACGGTGCCGTATGTCAAGCTCATTAAACTCCGATTTATACAGCATTGTCAAATGGGGTAATAGAAATCGTGTGGAGTTTAATGCTTCGAAAACTCAATGCTGTCTTCTGTCGTTAAAGCTAAACATTCCCCCAATGCCATTGTCCATGAATGGCACTTACATCGAAGAAACCGAAAAGCTCTCAGTACTCGGTATGTGTGTCAACGACGACCTCCGTTGGAACGACCATATATTTGAGATCGCTAAGAATGCTGCAAAGTGCTTAGGTTTTCTGTATCGGTGTAAGAAGTATTTTTCCCCATCTGATCTGGCTACAATTTATAAAGCGTTTATACGCCCTAACCTCGAGTACAACTCCCACCTGTGGGCAGGTGCTTCACAATCATCGCTTCACCTGCTTGATAGAATACAAAATCGAGCGTTAAGATTGATAGGAAATAGAACTGCCGCTGAAACAATTGCCCCTCTCGAACACCGACGCAATGTTTCATGTCTTTCCTTATTTTATCGGTTCTTTTATAAAAAATGTTCACTCGAGGTAGCCAGCTGCATTCCTCCCCTTAAAAGTTTCGCCCGTAATACTCGTCTTGCTAGGAATGCCCATCAGTTCACCCTTGAGCCCAATTTCGGACGTACCGTGAAATATAGAGATTCTTTTTTTAGCCGTACAACACGACTTTGGAATGGTTTACCCGGCGAGATTTTCCCTTGCCATTTCAACATGCAAACATTCAAAATCAATGTTAATCGACACCTCCTATCTCTCCCCTCCCTATCTTCCTAATGCCCGCGCAGTGTGTTACATTAAAAGGGAAACAAATAGTCCCTTGTGCGCGCGTTAATTATAAAAAAAAAAATAATTTTTAGAAAATGGAAAAGAACTGCAGTACTTAAAATACTTTAAACACTTTGGCGCAAAATTTTATTCATTTTAGCAATAAAACCGACTCTAGTTAAAGAAGTTCTTTAGATACGGGCCCTTGTTTAACATTTTCTCAATTTTAATCAAGATAAACAACCCTGACAACTAGTGTGGTGTCTGGTTACGTAACGTAATGTAAACAATTTTTTCCAGGAGGTCTATTCCCGATCTGTGAAAATATGAAATAATAAAAACTTATCATAATGCGTTGTTTAGTAATTAAACATTAACAAGTGTCGTAAAAGAATAAAAAAAATATAATTAGTTAAATAAATAAAAAAAAAATGGAAATTGCCGTAGAATGAATCGGTCCACCATCATTTGCCTTCGCCATACATCGTTGCTTGATCTCAGCGGGGCTCTTAATGGGATGTTTTGGTTGTGAAAAGTAACTCACCATTTTGAAAAGTTTTTGACGCTTGTTTTTCTTTTTTCATACATCTAGGATCGAAAAAAATTAACATTGCACAGTTTCACAGTTATTTTTTTTGGTACAAAATTACAAAATGTCGCCTGGTTAAAGTATACTTTAAAAAGATAAACAAGTGGTTTGCTCGTTTTAAGGTTAGACAAGTTGTTTAAGGTTAAAGTATACTTTATGTCGTTTAAAATTAACATAGAGCCGACCTTCGTTTTATATTTTGTTTTTAGAGCCGACGCCCATTTTAAAATTGATTTAGAGTAGGTTTTAGTTGTTTAAAATTTTGTGCCTATGACATTAAATGTATCCCAGCTATATTAGAAACAGTAGCATTGGTAGGGCTAGTGGTGGGATAATGTGTGGTATAAAACACTCTGGTATGAATCAGGAAATTAAGTTTAAAAATATTGAACATAACGTAATTATAGATATCACATATCTTATCACTCCAAATTCTTCCTATATATCTAAATTTTAATGATTGGAGCTTAAAATATAATGAACTATATAACTTTTTAATCAACTATAGCCATGAAAACATAATGATTATTGGAGATTTAAATGGCCGTATAAGTGACTTCCAAAATCCAGACCTCTTAAACAATGACCACTTCTCCTGCGAAAGAAAAACTTTAGACAATTGTCTTAATCAAAATGGAAAATCTTTATAAGAACTTGTTTAAGATTTTCGATTTTATGTTTTAAATGGGACTTCTAATAGTGACATAAATGGTAACTATAAATTTGTCTCGAGTCAGTGATTGACTACTGTCTTATTAAAGGTGAATGGCTTAGTTTAATTGAAGATTTCTTCATTTATCCGGCTAATTTTTCACCTCATCTCCCTATTATAGTTGCTTGCAAGTCAGATAACATTTTTAATAGACTTCAAGACATTGATAGTGTTATAACTCTCAAATGGAAAGATAGGAATGCAAACAGATACAAGACAAAATTTAATCAAGAGCTAGTTACAATGCCAAATCTGACGTCCGGTAGTATCGAAAACGTAACAAACTCAGTTCTATCAGCGGTGAGAAAATCTGCGATTGTATCTTCCCGGGATTCAAAATCGTTTTGAAAAGCGGTGCGTTTTTTAAATGGTCAAAGTTATAGAATTTCTTATCGATGAGAACTTACTCGCGACCTTTTTTGAAGCTCTTCTTCTACCTGACAATAACCTTAACACAATAAGTTTCGCTAACCCAAACGTCATTATTCCGGATTTGGACTCCATTTTAACTATGGTTGAACTTTTATCAGCCCTGCATAAAATGAAAAACAACAAAGCTTCAGGTTCTGATGGAATCCCTGTAGAATTTTATAAACATGCTACCCCTGAGTTCTTGGAGTATATCCTAGACCTTCTAAATAGAATATTCTGCGAGGAGAACATCCCTGAAAATTATCATTTTTCTAGAATTTCAGCTATTTTTAAAAAAGGTGACCGTAATCTACCCGAAAACTATAGAGGTATTGCTGTGCTAAATTCTTTGAGGAAGGTTTTAACGCAAATACTCTATAATAGACTCATAAACTGGGTTGAACAAAACAATATTATAAGCTGTTTTCAAGCGGGTTTCCGAGCAAAGCTTTCAACAATTGATCAAATTTTCGTACTCAGTACTATTGCTTGCCGTTTTATTGACAAAGAGAAATGTTTATACGGTTTTTTCGTTGACTTGAATACAGTTAACAGAAATTCCTTGCTTTATAAGCTCGCAGCCAAATTTATAAGAATTTATGAAAAACTCCTTGAAAATATGACCGCAGTTGTCCAGAATGGTACACAGAAATCAAGAGTTTTTAAATGCGCACCAGGCGTTCCTCAAGGATGCGTTTGAAGTCCGCTTATTTTTGCATTGTTTATTGACGATGTCGAAAACCATATCCCTGGTGGTGTTCTCTTTGGAGATGAGACTATTAAAATTTTGCTCTATGCAGATGATCTAGTGTTCTTAAGTGATAATCCGTTTACACTTCAACTTCAGATCAATAAGCTTAAGCAATACTGTGATTTATGGGATCTTAAAATAAATACTTCAAAGTCTAAAATAATGGTGTTTAGGTCCACTAACAGATCTATTGGTTATGAGCGTAATTTTTTTTTTCTTATATAATTAACGCGCGATTATGTGTTTCCCTTTTAATGTAGAACACACTGCGCGGGCATTACGAAGATAGGGAGGGGAGAGATAGGAGGTGCCGATTAACATTGGTTTTGAATGTTAGCAGATCAAAATGGCAAGGGAAAATCTCGCCGGGTAAACTATTCCAAATTCGTGTTGTTCGGCTAAAAAAAGAATGCCTATATTTCACGGTACGTCCGAAATTAGGCTCAAGGGTGAACTGAGGAGCATTCCTTGCGAGACGAGTATTACGGGAGAAACTTTTAAGGGGAGGAACCAAGAACCTTCCACGTCCAATCATTTCACTACTGGAGGTCCAATAATTATTTTTTTCACCTTATTTCTGGTATATTAAAGGTGTGTAGTGTAGGTAGCTGGAGTCAATACCTTTCTGACAGTGCAAGAATCACTCACGTAGGATGTCAAAATAACGAGATATAGGCACTAAAGGCTCGAGTGAAAACTCAATCCACTCCTGGAGGCGCAGTTATTTTATCAAGAGAATTCTGATGTATGGATCAAGCTAGACTCAATACTTATAGGATAATACAAAACATACTCAGCTAGAATATCTACAAAACGAGATATAACCATCTGAAGGCTTGAGTGAACAAATTCGTTTTCCAAAACGCCACCCTTCAATCCGCTCCTGAAGGCGCAGTAATTTTTTTAAGTAATTTGTCATATACGAATCAGGTAGCTGAAGTTAGTACCTATTTAACACTGCAAGGTCATTCACCTACGACGACCACATAACTAAGCATATGCATGAGAAAAATTTAGTGAAAATATTACATATATATATATATATGTGGTGGTTGTAGGTGAATGGCTCTTGCCACCCCGCGCGGCAACCGGATTAACGGACCCATCCCTACACATTCCTGCAAAAATTGGAACTACATGGATTTTTTGGTTTATTTATTGTTTTCAGGCTTAGTTTACCTGGACTATTATAGTCCCTATAATCGCAAGTAAAAATGAAAGAATTTTCTAAAAAAAAATAATTTTATTTTTATTTTAATAGACGTGTGGTTTCAATCTGGCAAAACCATTTCGGAGTTGGTATGTAGCCACTAAGCAATTATCTAACATAAGAACAAGTTCGTGCGACCCAGTCGTGCATTTTTTTAAATTTATTCGATGATGTGACCGCACACATGAGCAAGTACGGGCGATCCAGTCGTGAAATTTATTTGTTTAACATAATTTAACATAATGATGCACGTGCATGTATTATTACTGTTATACCTCTTAAATAAAACATTTGTTTACATTAAATATGACACAAATTCTAAAACTACAAGTCATTAGCTTTAATTGTATACTGATTTATAAATTACTAGCTTACCCACCCAGCGTTGCTCGGGTATACGATATATTTTCGAAAAAATGACTCCGGTGTGGTGCCACCAAGTAATCAAAATAGCTTTAGTCACTTCTTCCAAAATTAGCTATCTGCTTATGAAACGACCCCAGCGGGTGACTAAAATAGCCTTGGTTACTCCTTACAACGTCAGCTATCCACCTGCAAAACTACCTCAAAATCTGGGCATAAATACGAATTAAAAAAATAAACGACTCCAGCTGCACCTAGGGGTAATTCAAATAGCATTACTTACTCCTTGTAATATCAGCTATCTCCCTGTGGAAGTCCGTCAACAATTTATAGACCGATATAAATAAGAATTTTCGAAAAAAATGACCCAGTGCCACTTATTGGGTAATTACAATAGCCTAAGTTACTCCCTAGAACATCATTAGACAGAAAGACAGACAGACAAGAAATTAAAAAAAAATTGCGTTTGTTTTAAGTACTGTGTACTTATTTTTTTACTTTTAAGAGATTTTTATTTTAACTTTTTCTTATATCTACTTAAATGCTAGACAAAAATCTTAAAACTAGCTAAAAATATCATCTTAATTAACTTACTGGCCCTATGCGGGCGCTATAAATTAATCTCTAACTTAATTTTAATTGCCTTTCGGCCTAAAAATAACTTAAATTTATCTTATCTATATCGGGTTTTATTTTTTCCCAGAAATTTAAAAAAAAAATGGTTTATTTTTATCTATTTAACTTAATCTATCTTAAACTACTTAAAAACGAACTTAAAATAAACTAAAGATAAACTTAAAATTACTTAAAATAATCCTAAAATACTTAAAATTACTTAAAATTAGAACAGCCACAGAAAGTTTTTTTTTTTATTTTTTTTTTTTTATTTTTTTGGTGCCCTACCTAACTTAAAGCTACAATAGATATATGTTGCCGGCCATAGGCGATATTTCGTCTTTGCCGACTGAAAATTATCGGGTCTTAGTTAAGCCACCAAAATTGGTGGACCTGATGTAGGGCTTCCTTCCGATCCCGGTCGGGCACGGCCCTACTGAAACGGAGGCGCTCTGCTTCGCTCCCAGCGACTATGTCCCGGTCGTAGAGGAGCCGCCTATCGACTGTTCTGCGGCCGACGTGGTAGATCAACGGAACCGCCGATCTATCCTGAATCAGCCCTCGACTATCAAGGTATAGGAAAGCCTCGGGCGGGATAAAACCACTCAAACATGTGCTTTCAAAATATTCATCTTGGGGGTAGTAAGCCCCGAAGATTTGTCTATTAGTTGAGGTCATCGCCCTTGCAATGTGTCCGCGAATGAGCTTAATTACTGTGTACTTATCTTTATGTACTTATGTACACATCTTTTAAAAAGCTGTTATTTTATATAATGATTTTAAAAATAGACACTTCATTTTATTTGTATGTATACTAGTTTACCCAGCCGGCGTTGCTCGCGTAACCATACATTTTCGAAAAAACGACCCCGATGTGCCGCTACCTTGTAATCAAAATAGCCTAAGTTACATCTTACAAAATAAGCTATCTACTTGTGAAACGACCCCAGCGGCACCAACGGGTCATTAAAGTAGCCTTAGTTACACATCATAACAGCAGCTATTTGCCTGGTAAAGTCCCGTCCAGTTGGGGGCATAAATAAGAATAAAAAAAAACACATCCAGCGCCACCTAGGGGTAATTAAGATAGTCTTACTTACTTCTTACAATATTACATTTCTGCCTGTGAAAATCTTGTCAAAATCGGTCCATAAATAAGTTTTTCAATAAAAAAACCACCCCAGCGCCAACTAGAGGGTAATTTAAATAACCTAAGGTGCTCCCTAGAATATCAGCAATCTGCCAGTGAAAGTGCTGTCAAAATCGGTGCAGACGTTCCGGCGACTATTCGGAACAAACAGACGACAGACAAACAGACAGAAAGACAGACAGACAGACAGAAAGACAGACAGACAGACAAAAAAAATTAAAAATTGTGTTTTTGTTATAAGTACCGTTTAGACTTTCATAAATATATGCTACTTGTAAAAAGATATTATTGTGATATTAAAATCAGATACTTCATTTTTCTTTATGTGTTTAGATTATGTGTTTATTTATGTAGATATAGATAATTAAAGTTTCTTTATTTGAATAATTCGATAATTGAATTAAAAAGATGGTTAAGAAAAGCAGCACGCACATTTCTTGAATAAAATTGCGGGCGCGGAAGTAAATCTCTGTTTGCTGACTGTGGAAGTTGATCTTGATTCTGTTTACTTAGATTGTCTTAGTCTCTTAGTCTTGTTTATTTGCTTTTTGATGACATTGACACAAAACAAGGTGTGAAATCGAGAAGTGTATAAATACAACATATATTTAAGAATTCAATATCATTTGATCACTAGCTCTACGCAGGGGATACAAAAATAATCAACGAAATGGTATACAATCTTCTTATAAAAAAGATCGCTTGTATTAGTAAAATCTTTTTTTAATTTCAGAAACCGTTACTTATATTTGCTTTATTGGCCTTAGCCTACGGAGAGTACTCCAGTGAATATCAAGAACCTCAGGATAGCTTGGCTGTTCTCGAAGAAATTGAGACGCTCAAAGGACCTTCAAACAAACTTATAGACAATGGATATCACTATAAGAATGCAGCTTCCGATTTCGCTGCACCCTTGGCTGCAACTAGCGGATATCGTTACAAAACAGTTCGCAAATTGCGCCGCCGTATTCGTCGTGATGTCAACGAATTAACTCAATACTTGCCACCCGCTCAAGACATCTTACACAACATTCCGTCTAATGAATACTTGGCTCCAGTCGCACCAATATCTCCAATTGCAGAAATCGTTTCAAATGATCTCGCTGATGATGGGTACCGTTACAAAACTATTCGCCGTCTACGTTTCCGCCACCGTCGTGATATAAACGAACTAAATTCAGCTCAATACCTGCCTCCAATTCAGAAAATTCCTCAGACACCGATTATTTCAGAAGCCCCAGTTGTAGATATCCCTGTCATAAGTAACGAATATTTGGCACCACTTCAGCAAAATGAAAACATTTTGGCTGATGATGGATACCGTTATAAGACTATCCGGCGTTTCAAAATCCGCCGTCATTAAAGTGAATGCGTGAAGAAATAAAGACTATTGTACCTATACTCTAAGTGATAGCAATTAAAATGAAATATTTTAAATTAATCATAGTTAATATTGTTTAATTATTTTAAATTAAATAACTTTATTATCAATCAAAAAAAAACTATATACCTCAATCTAAAGGGTCTTTCATTAAGCGCTTCTTAACTTTAAATTTAAAATTTAAATAAAACAAAGTATGTGTGAGATATCATCAACATTTTTTATTCGTTTGAAGGCCTATTGATGCCATTATGTGTGGAATATAACATCGTTTAAGTGTCCGCCGCGACTTCTCTTGGTGGCGCGCATCCGAAGTGTCCCATTTTGCATTACTCAAGTTGTGGACTTTGAAAGGCCGAGTTCTTGTGAGTGACGCAAATCGCCTGCTTCGGATTCTCCTGCACACCCTCACGGACGGTGGCGATGTTTTCGAAAGATCTTGCATTTCATCGACGAACGGGTGTTGTTTCATTGTTTACTAACCAGTTGACTCAATTTTATCCACGACACTGCGAATAGTCCTCTCGGTAGGACGATTATGGCGAACATGGCCGTATTATATATGGACTGCTAGTTGCCTACCTCAAGTTGGTTCCATTATAGTCTCAGTTATTTTGGACGACACTAGCCCTTCTGAGTACACTAGCGGGAAAAAAATTAAACCTCAATTTTGACATTTCATCCAGTAATCCCAGGTTTTCCCATGTTGGCATGTTAAAAATTCCTAATTTATCCCCGTGTTATTTAAAATATCCCCCAATTAATCCACCAAGTAATAAATACAAAAAAACACCCATGGATTTATTGAAATTAGTTTTTAATAGCTTGGTAAATTAAACATTTCTGAAATGTCTATCTGTTTCCCCTTCCGAACGGAAATCTTTCTTTATTTTGATGCATTTTAGTCTAGTTGACAGGTTTTGTTGTTTTTATTTATTTGTGTTTTGTTCATGATGACAAAACGGGACGCTATGAGTGCTCCTTTTTTACATCATGAAGTACAGAAAGTTTCAGAAATTTCTGAAATGTTTCTGAAATGATATTTAAGCAAAGGGGAAACATTTCAGATATGTTTTTTTAAACAAATGTTTTTTTGGTGTGGACACACCTTTATAGTCGTCACAAGGAATGGGTCTTAATCTCTGGCCATTTTGTCAGGATTTTTATTAACTTTGCCTTTTATCATTATTAATGAACAAATAGTTAGAAGAAAGAAATAAAAAGGAAAGTTGGTCTTAAAAGACACATTGCCTTTTAGAACGCAACTGGAATTTGGACGTGTTTGTTTGTTTACTTTGAAGAAAAAGAATGATAGGAAAAAAATGTCAAATTTCACGTCATCTACTGCCTTAGTAGTGTTTTATTTGATCATAATTCATTAGTTTCTTTTAAAATCTTAATAAAATCAGCAATATTTGAAGAGATTTGAACTTTAATTAAAACCCCCTTTTTCTACTAGATTTAAAAAATCCCTTTTTTCCTTCTAGTGCTTTTAACTTGTCTTAGACACAAACCAATAAAAAAAGGAAGTTTTTACGATCTAAAAAAAATAAGAGGCAAAATACCAAAGATGGCGCACACTTCTATGGATGAAATTCAAAAGTGTCAGTTATGTTTTACCGGTAAATGCGACTTTTTGATTTTTTTTAAAAACAGATGTCGCGAGCTTCTATGTCAACATTTTAAGTAGGTAGTTATTTTTTCCTGAAGTGGGTTCAGAAGAGCTAGCATCGCATTCTCAATTTTGGCGACATTTTTTTTCACAATTGTTGTATGAAGCTGACATTAGACTTACAGTCCATATATATTACGATCATGATGGCGACCGTACAATGTGTGAAGCGCGCGGAACGTTGCCCGAACAAAACACTCATTTTGATAAAACAATTTTATCATTTACACGTGTTGTTGAACGCTATGTCTGACCACGATGATTTGGCAAAACAGACTGAATAAATAACAGCCAATTTGACAGATGTAGCTTCAACAAGATCGCCGTTATCAATTGTCAAAATTCAGAAGTCCCTATTGGAAGAGTTTTTGACATATGTAGCTTCAACAAGATCGCTGTTATCAACTGTCAAAGTTCAGAAGTCCCTATTTAAAGACTCTTTGACAGTCAAAGTTCAAAGGTCTCTATTGGAAGACTCTTTACTTTACCTAGGAACTGCCACAAACAACTATTTCGTCCACATCCTCTACACTTGCCTGAATAAAGATACAAATAACAATATAAAATATCAAAACAGGCACGACTGGGTCGCACGTACTTGCTCAGAAAGAAGTAATATTTATTTACAAAAATAACGATCTTAACTTATAAAAAGTTTCACACTTAGCTTTGTTTAGTAAAATGGAGGGATGGTGAATCACACCTCATAACGATGAATTTATGAAAAAAAATGTAGAACCAATTTTGATAAAATTTTGTTTCAGTTTTAGTTTTATTTGAAAAAAAAAAGTTTTTGAGATTTTGCTTTGCAGATTCTTAAAGTTTATTAATATAGAGCTGATTATAACTTAGAACACAACACCAGCGCTGAAATCAAACGAAGAATAACTCCTGGCAATTGCTGCTTCTTTGGGCTTAGAAAGTAGCAAAGCCCTCTCTCGGGCAACTAAATTGTACCTTTACAATACTCTCATCATCCCAGTCCTGATCTATGTTGCAGACGCATTATAGACGTTGTCAAAAGTGGATGAGGACGCTTAAGGTTGCTTCGAAAGCAAGATTATCCAGGTGAAATTTGGTCCCGTATGCACTAACTGAGAGTGGAGAAGATACAGCGAAGAACTGTACGGGATGTACAGCGACAGAGACCTAGCCAAAAGAGTAAATATTCAACGTCTCAGATGGAAATCAATGCTCCGGCCCGAAAATCTTCGATTCCACCCCAGAGAGACGGTAGCGCCACCTAAGGCATTGTAAGGGCATCATTAAATTTAAAATATTTGGTTTATTAGTTTTAAAAATATTGCAAATTCAAAAAAAAAAAAAATAAAAATAGAAAATCAAATTATTCGAAATGTTGGTATGCAGAACTAATTTGAATACCCAGATCTTTTTAAATATACAATTTGAAAAAAAAGCCGTTTTATGAAAGTACCCTTTAAGTAGATACTTTTCCGGTAAATTTCTTTACTATAAAATTATAGCCAAAAATACTCCCAAAGATGTTCATAAACCGTTGGAGCCATTTTCAAGAAAAAATAAGCTTTTCTATAAATGTTATATGCTTCCATATTTATTTAAAATTATTTTTAGTCCTAAAAATTAAATTCCAAAAACCCTCTGTGATTGCCTTTAAACATCCCTAAGATATGTTTAAAGGCAATCACTTTAGCCGTTTAGACAAGATTTACAAATTAAAATAACATATTTTAATAATTTATTTTAACATCTTAGCCCTAGTAATTTTGAACTATAAATGTACGCACTTATGAATTAACATAAATACAGTAATCCGGCGTGCAGTATCTTCTTTCTATATTCCTTAAAGCGCTAACCAGCTATATTATTCCACATCCGGTATATACGTAAGTAGACATTTCATTTAATTTATTCAGAAAAAAAATCCTGCTTCAAGAATATTTTAATTAGTTCATCTGTCTATTCTATTCTAATTTATTAAAAAAAATCATTCATTTTCAATTAGGAGAATAAAAAAAAACAATTATCATAATTTAAGAAAAAACTGTCACCCTATTCATTAATTTCTTATTTCGCTAAACATTCTGTATACCACCTTAAAAAAACTCAATTAATAAATTTGATAGAAGCGCGACTTAGATGCCTTTTCGAGTTGACAACAACAAAATACAAGTAATTATTATATTATATACGTATATATACACATAAATAAAAATGAAGTGTCTGCACCGATTTTAACGGGACTTTCACTGGAAGATTGCTGATATTCTAGGGAGCTATTTAAATGTTAATTCTACAATGTTCGGTCACATATGAGCAAGTACGTGCGATCCAGTCGTGCAATTTATTTTTATGAACTTAAAAGTTCATTTTTACTTGCGATTATAGGATTCGTGCAATATAAAATAATTTGAGATAACAATCAAACATGGCATTACGATCATAAGGATGCCTAAAAAAGTCATAGGCATAAAATATCCGTTCGTCTAAACGGGTTAAGCGATTACCTTCAAATTTGGTATGTGTTTATGTTTTGGCATTCCTCAGAGGGGAAATTGAAATTTTATTTTTAGGGCTAAAAATAAAGGTACTTACCATACGACCGTTTAGAAAAAGTTTATTTTTCGTTTTCGAGAAAATTTCAATGCTCCAATGATTTTGATAAAAAATTTAAAGAATTTTTTTTTCGTATTGGCTATCATTTGATTAGAACCACATATACGGGGTAAGTCTATTAATGGGACCTTTCATATAACGGTTTTTTTGAAATTTTTGGTTTTCTCGGTAACGGCTCTATGGATTTCTGTCTAATTTTATATTTAAAAAGATCTAGATAGCCAAATTAATTCTGTATATCAAAATGAACAATCAATATTTAAAAAAAAAATTAAAAAAACTAATTTTTAATTCTATAATCACATGTATATTAATAAACTCTAAGACTGCATACCAATATTAAAAAAAAAAATTAAAAAAAGTAAAAATAAAAAACAGGATTTTATCAAAATCCGTCCTACAATTTTCGAAATATTTTTTTTCAAAAATTATTTGTTATTTAAGACGGGTGATGGCGTACTTCATTTTTACTAAAAAAACGTTAAGTATTGTGGTTTTATAATTTTTATAAGTTCAAAATGTGTTATTTTCAACGTAAATGTTATTTGTTTTTGTCAAAGATCTTGCCGTCCAATGTAATTAACACATAAGAGCAAGTACGTGCGACCCAGTCGTGCCCATTTTTTATTTTGGAATCCGAATAATCCCAGTTCGCGGTCTTCTAGTTCGTTTTCAATAATTCATCCTATCATTCCATTCGCGTAAAAAGTGCAACTTAACAAACAGGTTAGAGGCTAGACTAAAGGAACCGGAAACGAGTTCATATAAAGAAATTTTAAATCTTAAGTTAGTGTACTATTTGAAGATGTTCATTTATATCATCATAAGTGGATCTTTTACTTCGATTATTGTATTTTTGTTTCTTTTAAAAATATAAGTAAAAAATTCGTGAAGTTCTTTTCTCTCAACTTTTTTACCTTCGATTCTAGGTATCTACTATACTAACGGGTGATTTTTTTGAGGTTAGGATTTTCATGCATTAGTATTTGACAGATCACGCGGGATTTCAGACATGGTGTCAAAGAGAAAGATGCTCAGTATGCTTTGACATTTCATCATGAATAGACTTACTAACGAGCAACCAAAATCAGTGCCCTAGAAAAGTTGGCAGAAAATCCGCTTTTTTATCGACAGCGATGAGGCTCATTTCTGGTTGAATGGCTACGTAAATAAGCAAAATTGCCGCACTTGGAGTGAAGAGCAACCAGAAGCCGTTCAAGAACTGCCCATGCATCCCGAAAAATGCACTGTTTGGTGTGGTTTGTACGCTGGTGGAATCATTGGACCGTATTTTTTCAAAGATGCTGTTGGACGCAACGTTACGGTGAATGAACCGAACACTGATTTTGGTAATAAAATTCAATGATTTGCAAGCGTTGCTCGTTAGTAAGTCTATTCATGATGAAATGTCAAAGCATACTGATAGCGAGTTTCATTCAAGAAAAGATTTGCTCTTTCTATCAAAAGATTTGATCTTTTTCAATTTCGAGAGTTTCATTGCAAGAAAAAGAGCAAATCTCAACACGAAAGATTTGATCTCTGTTGGGTTGGCAGATTTGATCTGAATGCACACATTCATGTAAATAGTCTTTCGGTCAAACGTCAAATGGAAAATATTTTGTTATTTTTGTTGTTTGTTGTGAACTTGTGCCAGCCCGTGCTTAATCAAAAAATTAACAAATATCCATTAAATATACAAAATAACAAATAAAGGTGTTTTTGAAGTGAGAATATACAAATATGGCATTTTAAATATATATACTGTACATGCCTGTTATTTTTGTGTGTGATATCAAATACTGTGTATGCTCGTCAGTGAATGACTAATACTAGGATTAAATGATGAAACAAGTTTCATTGAAAAGAGCAAATCTTGATTTTCAGATCAAATCTTTGAAATTTGAATGAAACTCGCTATGAGCATCTTTTTCTTTGACACCATGTCTGAAATCCCGCGTGATCTGTCAAATACTAATGCATGAAAATCCTAACCTCAAAAAAATCACCCGTTATAATAGTGGGGTCAAATTAGACCAAAAAATAGCGGTGAGGTTACATAAATTCACACCCAGCTGAAAATTGGTAGGATTGTTAACAACACCATCATAAATAAAATCTAAAAAGTCCTCATCAATCCGACACCTGCAAAATAAATTACGCGGGGTCAAAGGTCACAAAACGGGTTTTTCGCGATTATGAGAAAAACGGTAAGTTTTATCATAAAATATGCTAGTACAAAATTGTAGGTCAGGTAATTATTATTTTTCTTATAAAACAATTTTTTAAAAATATGCTTAATGTTTCTTGGTATTATTCCGTCGTTGAACCGCACAAAAGAGCGGATATTGAATTGATTCTTGAAAGGATTCTCAGGCGCACGATTAATTTTGATAAAAGGTACCTGTGATATTGCTGAGAATCCTCTCATAAACCAACTTGAAATAACTGTGTTAGCTTAATATTTATTCAATTATCTCTCTCTCTTATTTTATTACATCGTGTTTTTTAAGTTATAATTTATGTATTTACTACTATTTGTTATTATCTATCGATTATATATTTTACTTGCGATTAGTACCCATAATATAAGGCAAGTTAAGGATTCTTGAATATAAAAATATAAAAATGTCTGCCTGTCTGTCTGTTAGTCTGTCATTCTGTCGGTCTGTCTGTCCTTCTACATGTACAACGAGGAGCAGCCTAAACGGTTTAAGCGATTGCCTTCAAAATTTAGTATGTGTGAATCGTATCTAAAAAAAAAAAATCGAATCCATCGATATTCACCTTCTTTTTTTCCGGAAGCAAGTAACTATAATCTTGAACTTCGAGAGAAGTTGTTTATTAACTACAATAATTGGCCGCGTAGTAAATCTTTTCTTTTTGCTGATTGCATATTGTGTTGTTTTAAACCTGACATTTTGGTTAAAGTTATGCACGCATTATGAAGTAAATTTAAGCTCTTCTATTTTGAAAAGTGCAATAGTATGATCGTTGTTGCTTAGAAACAATTTTATAAAACAAAAAATAAATGTACAACTGAGGTCTTTTACCAACGCAACGGTCAGAATGAAATTATTTTTCTTCCTTTTAGGTGATTATTTGTTTTTGTTTTCCTGTTCAAATAAATTATCCTTAATCGTGAGCATTTATTTTCCAAGATAACCGTCGTCGGCACATTGCGGTAGAATAACCATTTCCGCTAAACGTTTTTTGTATATGATGCCATCATGTTCATCATGTTCATATGTTCAATTGTAAGAAAATTAATAAAAAAAATGTTGACAATTTTGATAAATAAAATGAAAAACAAACGATTTCTTCACAATGTTTATTTCCTAGCTTATATTTTTGTTCGTATAAAAGAACTAGTTTCTAAGTGCTTAATATTCTCAATACGTTATAATTCGGTGCTCGAAAACAGACTTAAGGTGTCAACCAAGTGGGGATAATTACGTACAGCAGATTCGATGGAAGTATCAAAGTATGCCCACTAAAATATAATAATTAGTGCCTGGAACGATAGCGTTTGAGAGTTCTGAAACGTTTCACGGTTTTGTAACGGTAACCATCATCAGCAAGAACTCCGGAAGAGTACTGGGCAATTGGACTGATTGGTGCAATAGGAGCTAAGTATTCATTTGATGGAGCAGCGTAGCTGTTGATTGGTGCATAAGATTCCTGGGGATATGAAATCTGTTGTTGAAATGGAGGCAAGTATTCGTTGGTTGGAAGTTCATTGACATCACGACGGTGCCTTGAGCGGAACCGCTTGGCAGTCCTGTAACGTTTCACTGTCTTGTAACGGTAACCATCATCAGCAAGAACTCCGGAAGAGTACTGAGCAATTGGGCTGATTGGTGCAATAGGAGCTAAGTATTCATTTGATGGAGCAGCGTAGTTGTTGATTGGTGCATAAGATTCCTGCGGATATGAAATCTGTTGTTGGAATGGAGGCAAGTATTCGTTGGTTGGAAGTTCACTGACATCACGACGGTGCCTTGAGCGGAATCGCTTGGCAGTCCTGTAACGTTTCACTGTCTTGTAACGGTAACCATCATCAGCAAGAACTCCGGAAGAGTACTGAGCAATTGGACTGATTGGTGCAATAGGAGCTAAGTATTCATTTGATGGAGCAGCGTAGTTAGAGATTGGTGCATAAGATTCCTGCGGGTATGAAATCTGTTGTTGGAATGGAGGCAAGTATTCGTTGGTTGGAAGTTCACTGACATCACGACGGTGCCTTGAGCGGAACCGCTTGGCAGTCCTGTAACGTTTCACTGTCTTGTAACGGTAACCATCATCAGCAAGAACTCCGGAAGAGTACTGAGCAATTGGACTGATTGGTGCAATAGGAGCTAAGTATTCATTTGATGGAGCAGCGTAGTTAGAGATTGGTGCATAAGATTCCTGGGGGTATGAAATCTGTTGTTGGTATGGAGGCAAGTATTCGTTGGTTGGAAGTTCACTGACATCACGACGGTGCCTTGAGCGGAATCGCTTGGCAGTCCTGTAACGTTTCACTGTCTTGTAACGGTAACCATCATCAGCAAGAACTCCGGAAGAGTACTGAGCAATTGGACTGATTGGTGCAATAGGAGCTAAGTATTCATTTGATGGAGCAGCGTAGCTAGAGATTGGTGCATAAGATTCCTGGGGGTATGAAATCTGTTGTTGGAATGGAGGCAAGTATTCGTTGGTTGGAAGTTCACTGACATCACGACGGTGCCTTGAGCGAAAGCGTTTAACTGTTTTGTAACGATATCCATCATCAGCAAGAACTCCTGAAGAATATTCAGCAATAGGAGCAACTGAAGCTATTGGGGCCAAGTACTCGTTTGATGGTATTCCGATATCCTGAACTGGCGGAAGATATTCCGAAGATAAGTTTCCTGAAACAGCACAAGCTGCAGCAAGCAGGGCGAATACAGCGGTAAGTATTTTCTTAAAAGAAATATTTATAGTCAATGAACAGCATAAAATAATTTGTTATTTTTTTAACTTACCACTGCCATCTTTGACTGATTTCCAATAGAGTCGAAAAGGAAATGATGTCCATTCTATCATCAAACATCTCATTTATACTGACCACAAAATTTGACAGCCTCTTCTCTTAATCCTAGCACTAATTTAAAATTCTGTATTTGTGTTAATTGCCTTAAAAATCCCACGAAACTAGTGATAGTGGTTTTAAAATCGGATAAAAACATTGTGAAGGTCATTTGGATGTTCTAACATCAAAGCAGGGGATTTGTAAGGTATGGAATCTTAGGCGTATATCATGAAGAAAACCAATTATTAAACTAAACTAACCCTCTAAGCCGATTCATATTGATTTTCTGTATTATTTCTAGGAAGTATTGCCGTTCGCCTGTGGGAACAGAATTATTGTTTCCTTCCTGAAAATATACAAAATGAATGTATACTGCAATCTTCCAAATCGAATTGTATCTATTCAGTAGCTATGCTATGTATCGTTTCCCTCAGCTCTCAGTTGTGAGAAACTTTTACTTTCAGTTGGTATTAGTAACGTGCTTGTTCTATACAAGATACTAGATTGTCCCAAAATCACATATTTTAATATCATTCTCTTAATGTTTGCACATGTACCGGTTGTGCCCAATTTATGGACCATTTCCTTATGTATGTGCTTGTCGAATGTATTTAAATGTATGCACCTGAAAGTATTGGAGAAGTGCTCTGATTTTATTAAATTCAATAAACTCCCAAGCATTGCCATCGAGCTATCGTTATTTCTTTCAAACGAGGCTGTAGAAGGAAAATATTTAAACTGAGATCAAAAATAAACTATCAAGGTCAAGATCGACTCAAGATGACGTTCATCGATTGCGGATGATGAGCTCACCCAGTTTGGGGTCTTGGAGCTACCTGTACCTGTACATAGCTTCTCTTGAATCGTTTGATTTTTCGGATTGATAAAATGGTTTGAAATTTGAATATTCATTTCCTGAGCGGTTTTAGAATTGATTGACAGAGAAAAATCAAAAGAATCAAGTTCAACTAAAGTGAAAGGCAACAAGATCTTGGACATAATTTATTCAAGAAAAAAAAAAATAAAAATTGGGTGTTCTTATTACATTTTGGTGTAACTTTTCTTTTCATATTGTCGCGGTGTATCGTGTCAGTTAAAACGTAATTTTGTATGTGATTTTTTTATTTTTTTAAATAATTAATGAACAGATTATTTGTTTAGAAAATGTTATGTTAAAGGAAGAAATATAATTTTATGGTTTGAGTTTCATGTGTGCTTTATTGGAATATGTGTTTAAAATTGGTTTTCATTTCGAAAGGGTCTGCTTCTTTGTACCAACGCAAAGGGACGTTTCATTAAAAAAAATGGGCACGACTGGGTAGCACGTACTTGCGCTATTACATTGAAAAGCAAGATCTTTGACAGAAACAAGTAACAAGTTGAAAATAAAACAGTTTGAACTTATAAAAAGTATAAAAACCACAATACTTAACGGTTTTGATTTAAAAAACGCCTTAACACGTCTTAAATAAAAATGAATTTAAGAAAAAAGTATTTCGAAAAGTTTAGTTTAATTTTTTTTTTATTTCGGTATGCATTTTTTACAGTTTATTAATTTTCACCTAATTTTAAAATTTTAATAATTTTTAAAAATAATGATTTGGAAAAATGAAAAATTAATTAAAAATAGAAAAAAAAATGTTTCAAAATGTTGGTATGCAGAATTAATTTGGCTACTTAGTTCTTTTCAAAGTTAAATTTTGTTGAAATCCATTGAGCCGTTACCGAGAAAGTCCACAATTAAAAAAACCGTTATATGAAAGGTACCGTTAATAGACTTTTCCCGTAAATTTGGTTCTTAATAAATGATAACCAATACCAACAAAACAAATTCTCAAAAAATTTCTAAATCGTTGGAGCCGTTTTCGAGAAAAATTAGGTTTTCCTAAACGGTCAAAGGCATGTACCGTTATTTGTAGGCCTAAAAATAAAATTTTGATTTCCCCTCTGGGGACCGCCAAAGAGTAAGACACACCAAATTTGAAGATAATCGCTTAAGCCGCTTAGGCTGCAGCTCGTTACACATACTGTCAGACAGACAGACAGACAATTTTTGTCGATCACTTTTTTAGACTTCTCTGTTATCTCAATTTTTTTTTATATTCACGAATCCTAAACTTGCCTTATAGTCCCTATAATCGCAAGTAAAATAAATTGCACGACTGGATCGCACGTACTTGCTTAAATGTACGGTTACATCGTCAAATAAAATTTAAATAAAATGCAAGACTGGGTCGCACGAACTTGTTTTTATGTTAGATAATTGCTTAGTGGCTGCATGTGTATGTATATAAAGGGTGTTTTTTTTAGACGTGTGGTTTTCAAGAAGAAATAAAACGCATATAGTTTAATGTTATGGCCAAAAATTTAGCTTGATTATAAAGATAATGGTTTGCATTATATTTTAAAAATGATTTCGGGGAAGTGGCCGCCGCGGCTGGCTCGAATAAATTCCAGCCGAGGCCCAATTTTGTGAAAATCGGGATCGGTGGCCATCTCGTTTTGGGCCCATTCACCGAACGTGTGACGCGCTTGATGGTCGTTCGGCTTCAATTATTGCACGAGTTGGATTTTGTAAGCCTGAAGATTCTTCCGCGAAATCTTCCATAAAGTGGATAGGCACATCTCCAATAGTTGCGCGCGATGGCGGATGGACTCATTCGGGTCTTCTTCCACCGAAACGAACCATTATTTTGGTAATAAATTTGCACAATTTGCAAACTTGTTCGGGTAGTAGACTTTAAATTATGAAATGGCAAACCAAACAGAGCATAAATCAAGTGACAGCTGTCAAAAAGACCAACTCCGAAAGAAGTATTGACAGGTGGAAAACCACATTAGTTTACGATAAAACCGTATTTGAAAAAACCGGTTATATGAAAGTTACCGTTAGAACAAATCTAAAAAAAAATATTTTAACTAAAATATGTATTGTTGTAAAAAATAGCACTCTGGAAGTTTTATCAAAATCGTTAGAGCCGTTTTTGAAACATTTAACTTTTTGTTAAAAATTGTATGACAGGTACCGTTAGTTTTCGACCTAGAGCAAAAATGAAAAACACCCTCCGAGATACTATCTAACAAATACTAAATACCAAGTTTGAAGCAAATCGGCCCATCTGTTTAGGCTGTAGAGGCGCGAACAGACAGACAGACAGACAGACGGACGGAATTTCCGGACCCACTTTTTTCAACTTCTCTATTATCGTAATGTCATGTTTGATTGTTAGATTTTTTTTGCACGAATCCATAACTTGAATTTTAGTACCTAAATCGCAAGTAAAAGTAATTTTTTTTTGAAAATTCTTTCATTTTTACTTGCGATTTATAGGGACTATAAGGCAAGTTATGCATTCGTAAAAAAAAAATTCTAAGAATGAAACATGACATTACGATAACAGGGAAGTCGAAAAAAGTGGGTCAGAAAATTCTGTCAGTCTACCTGTCTGTCTGTCTGTCTGTCTGTCTGTCTGTCTGTCTGTCTGTCTGTCTGTCTGTCTGTCCGTATCGATTCCTACAGCCTAAACGGTTGGGCCGATTTGATTCAAACTTGGTATATAGTATTTTTAAAGCACTCTACCCGACAATTTTCCGAATTGGCATTCTAGCTCCAAAACTAATGGTATCTCTCATATAACTTTTAATGAAAAACTTATTTTTCTCGAAAATGGCTCCTACGATTTTAATAAAACTTTCTGAATGGTGTTTTCTATGCAAAATCTATCTTTTAATTTTAATGGATTTTTCAGAAAAAAGTTTTATAACGGTACCTCCCATATGACCGGTTTTTTAAAATCAGATTTTCTCGTTAACTAATAGACGGATTTTGATAAAATTTTCAAAATATGTAGTGTTTTATGATTTAAATAATATTGCTTACTAAAATTTTCAAAAACATTTTTTTTTTAATTTTTAATAATTTTAAAAAAAAACTTATTTTGTTTTTTGAATATTTTGAAAATGAACCAATAGATTTTTTTTTAATTTTTCTCCTAGATTTCTTTAAATTGACATACTCAAAAAAAATTAAAATATGTTTTCGAAAAGTTTTTCAAAAAAAAAACATATTTTTGACAAAACTGGTCGAACGGTTTGAAATGAAAAAATCATAAAATAGAAAACAGCAAAAGAAATAAGATGGCTTACAACATTTTTTCCAAAAAAACGTTATGAATAGTGTTTTTTTGATTTCATAAAAAAATTATTTGTTTAATATTTTCCCCAAAATTTATTTCATATATTTCGGCTGAGCCCTAGACATTAGTCAAATAAAACCTACATACATACCTACGTATTTTAAAGCATTTCATCATCATAAAAGCACACAGAATAAATAAGGAAGCCTATGATAAACACAAAAACAACTAACAAATAAAAAAACTATTCGATTACTACTGAATGCAAAAATTTCAATCGAGAAAACCAAAGCTTACACCTGCCTATAAATAAACAAAACCACTGTGTTAACTTTTAATATTGTCTATACCTACTCGCTAAACAGTAGTTGGCATGTGTATCTTAATTTTAGTACCTACCTTCCTTCCATCCTTATTATAGGTACCTAATATTCCTTAATAAATTCCATTATTACCTACCCACACCATACGTTTATCGATCCTTCAAACATAATTATATATAGGTCCCTATACCTAGAATTATTGCCCTACTGCTGATTCCCACGAATCTGTATGCCAGTTGTTCAATTTTTTCCATACCAAAATGAAAATTAAACTGAAAAAAGTCCTTTAAATATATTTCTATTAGCAAATAATATTATAAACAGTAAAGAACAAGTGGAAAGATAATACACTAAAAAACTGCAAAAGCTAACAATTCTGTATATTTATGTGTTCGCCCCTTTGTCGTGACACATGTTCGTTCGAGCTTCAACTTCTAAAGAAGTTGCACGTCGGAAAAAAAACATTAAAATAATTAAATCTTTGTCAAAAAGACGCTTGCACTTAAAAAGGATTAGCACATAGGAGCAAGTACGTGCGACCCAGTCGCGCCTTTTATTTAAATTAGTTTAAAAAAATTCTCGGAAAAAATTAAGTATGCAATAAAATTTGAAATCTAAATGTCTATCGAGGAAAAAAAAATATTCAAAATCGTTGGACCAGCTTTTTTAGTTGTTTTTTTAAAAATATTATCGAACAAAATTTTTTAATTTTTTTAGTTGTCATAAGAAATTCTGAGGTTTTCATCTGGGAAAATTATTTGAAAAAAATTCAATCAACCCGTTTTCAAAATATTTCGAAGACCATTTTTTTACGAAAATTAAAAAAAAACCAAAATAAGTTTTTGAAAATTTTGAAATGCAACATCAATTGAATTATAAATGACTTCCTGTGTGCAAAATTTTATTGAAATTGGAATAATGGTTTACGATAAAACCGGATTTGAAAAAAACCGGTTCTGTGAGAGATACCGTTATAGAACACATTTCGAAAAATTCGTTCTAACTAAAAGATGTAGGGAAGACTGGGTACGAGACAATTTCGCTTATATCGTCCATAATATTGGTTTATGTAGTCCGAGCGATGAAGAATTCATGTTCAATGGAAAAGCGGGCTTCCAGGGGCGGTTGAAACAGCGATTGTGGTCGGTTGAAACGCATGGAAATAATAAACATATACTAGTGTTAAACGCGTTAACTTAATTCTTTTTTTATTTTAAAGTATTAATATGATACTGTTTGACAATTTTTATCACATATTGCAGTATTCCAAGTAATATTTAATTTTTATTTAATAATAATTCATGTCAAGAAAAATAACAAAAAAAAATAACAGTATTTAATAAAAAAAAAACAAAACGAAAAGATATAAATAATCCACATTTTTACCAAACAAAACAAACTTAACGAAAATAATTTTAAAATACCGAAAGAAAACCTTACTGCAAACATAATTTTTTACAAAAATAATAAATTAATCGAAATATTCCGAATCGCAATTGTGGCACAAATACGAGTTTCCACCTTTCTCCACGGGATAAATTCCCGTCTTATGAAAGCCAGCTTGAATGTTTGATGAGGTCAGAGCAAGCGGCATAGCAGATGCCACAAACCCGGGAATGTCATATAATGATATTGTCTTTCCTGGATGACTTCTCATCTAAGCATCGCCGGAAGAGTTAACAACTTTCTTAAAATTGCCGAACGCAGATCGATCAAGCGGCTGGAGTTTGTGTGAGCAATGGGGAGGAAAACATAGTAAGACACTATTATTAGATACCTTGAGAGCTCCTGCTCTTGCTCCTCCGTAAAAACTCGGTTGTGTGCTATATATATGGTTTGATTTTCTCCCTCACCAGAAGCATCTCGATTTCTAATGTATCTATAAAGTTAAGAGTGATTTACTCCATGCTTCTCCGCCACATTGCGCAACGAATCGCCTGCTTTGACATCGCCATAGGCCTTGCTGTAATTTGTTGGATCAGTCTGTCCTCTGGAAGTCTTTCTTGCACGAACTCTTGGCATCTGGAAAGCAAGAAAACTAAATAAATATTTTGTTTCAACCGTACCCAGAAGAAATGTTTCAACCGTCCCCAACTCCACTTTAGTTACAAAAATGTATATAATTATGGTTTCATTAACCACACGTTGAAACAAGTCACTGCGATGCGTTCTACACTCTTCGCTTCAGACACAAACACATACTCAATACTCTACCATGAATAGAAAAACAGTTACAGAAAAAAAACCCGCAAACAAAACAAACTTTTGGTTACCGATATAAAAAAAATTGCTCGTTTACGCAACTACCACGTACCACGTGCTGTGCTATACAAGACTGACGATTGTTCTACCAAGTTTCGCTTCGTGTACCTTTTCTAATCATTCGCGTACCGTCTTCTGTTGCTGGAATATTTGTGTTGTTTCAACCGTCCTTTGTTTCAACCGTACCCAGCCTACCCTACTGTTGTAAAAAAATGGCACCCTGAAAGTTTTATCAAAATCGTTAGAGCCGTTTTCGAGAAAATTAAACTTTTTGTTAAAGATTGTATGAAAGTAATGTTATTTTTCGACCTAGAGAGAAAATTAAAACTTGCCTTATAGTACCTATAAACACAAGTAAACGATTTAAGTTATTTTTATTTTATCGGTTTTAAAACAAAACGGATTCTGGTGTTATTTCCATGTTATATTATATTAGAGCTAGATCCCAGAGTTACTTATTTTCTCATAATACAAATGTAAAGGATTAAGTAGTGTAAACAAGTAAAAAAAAATTTAAGCGTATGCGTACCTGCTAGCTTGGTCCGATGGGCAATTAACGAGTCCCGGTTCTAAAGGTAAGTAAAAATAGTATTAACTTTCCTTAAAGTGTTATAGTGCTGATTTTTAATTATGTTTTAGAGAATATAGTTAAAAATTAATAATCAATGCTACCAGACACTTTCCGTCGCCCGTTACTTTTACCAGACGATTTAAAGCTTCCAGAAGAATAATGTAAATTTACTTATAATCTCAGTATTGATTTTTATAAATTATATTCATCGAACTACTCTAGTATTAGAATTCTTATTGAGGTACCAACTATATAAAAATTATTACTAACGAAGGATATAAACAACGGCAAACACTACTGCTATGCGTTTTTTAAAGCCAAAAGTTTGCACTATCATATAGTTTTGTAAATCTTTAAATATCTGTGAAAACTTTTGAGAAAACTTATTTTAAACTCAAAATTTTAGAAAAAAAATTTATAAAAATCGTAAATTTTTTACTTGCGATTTAGGTATTAAAATGCAAGTTATGGATTCGAGCAAAAAAAATAATCTAACAATCAAACATGACATTACGATAATAGAGAAGTTGAAAAAAGTGGGCCCGGAAATTCCGTCCGTCTGTCTGTCTGTTCGCGCCGCTACAGCCTAAACGGAGGGCCGATTTGCTTCAAACTTGGTATTTAGTATTTATTAGATAGTATCTCGGAGGGTGTTTTTCATTTTTGCTCTAGGTCGAAAAATAACGGTACCTGCAATACAATTTTGAACAAAAAGTTAGATTTTCTCGAAAACGGTTCTAACGATTTTGATAAAACTTTCAGGGTGCTAATTTTTTACAATAATACATTTTTCAGTTAAAATACATTTTTCGAAATTTGTTCTATAATGGTACCTCTCATATAACCGTTTTTTTCAAATGCGGTTTTATCGTAAACCGTTATCCCTATTTCAATAAAATTTTGCACACAGGAAGTCATTTATAATTCAACTAATATCGCATTTCAAAATTTTCAAAAACTTTTTTTTCGATTTTTAAATTTGGTTTTCGAAATATTTTGAAAATGGGTGGATTGAATTTTTCTAAATAATTTTCCCAGATGAAAACTACAGATTGCTTTATAATGACATACAAGAAAAAAATTAAAAATATTTTTTCGAAAACTTTTTCAAAAAAAAAAACGACTTTAAAAAAAAATGATCGAACGATTTTCAAAATTTTTTTTTCTTGGATAGGCATTTAGTTTTCATATTTTACTGCATACTTTGTTTTTCCAAGAAAACTCTGAAACTAATAAAAAAAAAATAAAAAAAAATTCAATATGGCAATATTATTTTCGGAATACACTTACTCCTGAACGAAGTTTGCAAATTGTGCAAATTTATTACCAAAATAATGGTTCGTTTCGGTGCAGCAGAGTATCGAAGTAGACCCAAATGAGTCCATCCGCCATCGCGCGCGGAAGGATTTTGGTTTGCAGGCTTACAAAATCCAACTCGTTCAAGAATTGAAGCCGAACGCTCATCAAGCGCGTCACACGTTCGGTGAATGGGCCCAAAACGAAATGGCCACCGATCCCGATTTTCACAAATTGGGAAAATTGGGCCTCGGCTGGAATTTATTCGAGCCAGCCACGGCGGCCATTTCCCCGAATTCATTTTTGGAACATAATGCAAACCCTAAACCTAAGAACTAGTTCATGCGATCCAGTCGTGCATTTTATTTAAATTTTATTCGACGATGTGACCTCACATATGAGCAAGTACGTGCGATCCAGTCGTGGAATTTATTTTTTTATAATTATATATTCAACGAACTACTCTAGTATTAGAATTCTAATGGAGGTACCAACTATATAAAAAAATATTACTAACGAAGGATATAAACAACGGCAACACTTAAAATAATCTGCTATGCATTTTTTAAAGCCAAAAGTTTGCACTATCATATAGTTTTGTAAATATTTAAATATCTATGAAAACTTTTGAGAAAACTTATTTCAAACTCAAATTTTAGAAAAAAAAAATTATAAAAATTGTAAATTTTTTTTATTGAGATAATTTGTGCTAAATTTGCTTAATTGAATACGTTGAAACGTTGCCTATATTCAGAATACTCTTATTGTTTTTTTATTAATAAATATGTATATGCGTAAATTACTTTTTCTTTGATCTCTAACAAGTTTTTTTTCATTATTTTCTTAAGAGCTCTGAACCAATCATATTTGATTGGGCGTCGCGACGGTGGGGAGAGGAATCATGCCTGGAAGGTTTCATGAAATTGGTCGCGGCATTAATTTTCAAGAGTTTGTAATTGAGTGAGGGGTCATAAATGGGGGATCATGAATAGAAGCGGAGGTTATGACTCGATCGGGAGTTTCATGAACCCTTTATTAATAACTACATTTTATAAAAAGGACCAACCAATAAATCCCCTATTTTGAAATCCGATTTCCGCGTTATTCCTATGGACGGATTTTGTCCGATTTTGAATATATTGTTCAGTAGTGGTTACTGATGAAAAATGAATTATTTCCTAATTTCCAAAAAAAAATCGAAATAAATTATTAAACTCCACACGATTTCTATTACCCTATTTGACAATGCTGTATAAATCGGAGTTTAATGAGCTTGACATATGGTACCGTTGCAATTGTACGTCCGAAGGCGAAGGACGTGAATTATCGAACGAATATGAAAAGCTGAGGGTAGAGTCGTCAGCAAAACAGTTAAGTGGATTAGAAGTAACAGACAAAAGATCGTTTATAAAAATCAAGAAAAGAGTCGGAGACAGAACAGAGCCCTGGGGCACACCAGCATTTATTTTGTGCGAATCAGACTTGAATCCGTCCAATACAACTTGTATTAAACGGTACAGAAGATAGCTTCTAATCCAACGAAAAAGTGTATCATCGATCCCAAAAGCCTTGATCTGTTGTTAACTGTTGTGTAAATTAATAAAATATCAATGGAATCAAAGCATTTGTTTTAACATTTTTTATAAATAAATATTATTTATTAACAATTTTGCGGTGTCTACTTATACATATATTTTTATAGTTTTATAGACTATCTAAGAGCGTCTAGCGGTTTTGTAATGATAACCATCGGCTTGCAAGCTGTGGGCTGGCTGGGGTTCAACTGAAGATAAACCACCGAAACTTTGGATCTCAGCATATGATGGGACTGGAATGCTTAAAGGTGCTGGAGCATGGTGATGATGGTGCACTGGTGCTGGTGGAGGAATGTATTCGTTGGATGGAGCAGCAAATTGAATTGGAGCTTGGACGTGTTGATGATGGTGGACTTGAGCTGGTGCTGGAGCAGCATGATGATGGTGGACTGGAGCTAGAGCTGGGGCATGGTAATGTTGAACTGGAGCTGGAGCATGGTATTGCTGGACTGGAGCTGGAGCAGGTGCATGGTAGTGTTGCACTGGTGCTTGGGCGTGATATTCATGGTGGTGGTGAACTGGAGCTGGGGCTGGTGCATGGTAATGCTGCACTGGAGCTGGAGCATGAACATGGTGTACTGGAGCTTGAGCTTGGAAGCTTACTGGTGCTGGTGGGGGAATGTACTCGTTTGAAGGAGTAGATACTCGAATTGGAGCTGGAGCATGGTGATGTTGGTGGCTTGATACTGGTGCTGGATGGTAAACTGGAGCTGGGGCAGGGTGGTACACTGGTGCTGGAGCAGGGTGGTACACTGGAGCTGTAGCAGGTTGGTACACTGGAGCTGGAACTGGGTGATACACTGGTGCTGGAGCAGAGTGATGGTGGTGCACTGGAGCTGGAGCCTGGAAGCTGACAGGTGCTGGAGGAGGAATGTATTCGTTTGTAGGAGCAGAGAAATGAATTGGAGCCGGTGCTGATTCATGGTGGTGATGATGAACTGGGGAGGCAATTTGCACTGATTGCTGAACTGGGTTGAAAGGGTTTCCAGTTGGCGGCAAGTATTCGTAAGCGGGAAGTTCGTTGACATCACGGCGATGACGGAACCTCTTTACGGTTTTGTAACGGTATCCATCAGCCGACAATGTATGTGCTGGTTCAGCTTCAAATGCTTGGCTGAATCCGGAGCTATAGCTTGGTCCTTGAGAATAACTCTGGACAGACTGTACAGGTGGAACATAGCTGTTTAAGGGCTCAGCGTAGCTCTGTACAGGTGGCAAGTATTCGTTTGATAATTCATTGACATCCCGACGATGACGGAACCTCTTTACGGTTTTGTACCGGTAACCATCTTCAACTAAGGTATGAGCTGGTTCAGGTTCCAAGAAGTTGGTGCCAACGTATTCTTCAACAGGAGGAAGATATTCGCTTGATGGAGCTCCAGCGCTTGCAGCTGCAATAATTGCTAATCCAATGAGAAAGATTTTCTGTTGAATTGAAACAAAAATTTAATCAATTGAACAACAGCCGTAATCCATTTGTGTTTTTCCTTACCATTATGCTATTCGTTTTCCTATTCCTCGTTCGGTATAAAAATTCGAATGATGCTGCATCGGTTTTGTCCACAACATTTATAGCTGCCAAAAAAAAATTAAATCAATGCTAACGCCATTAACAAAAGCCAAGATCAATATACCTTTAATAATTTATTTTGCTTCCACATGAATAGATAAAATGTTTTCCCCTCGAAACTAACTGATAAATATACAAACCGCAAAAATTTAATTATGAATATGGTAAAATATCGCGGCAATTAAATAAATTTTTACAGTACATGTTAAAAGATGCCGTACCAGTTTTCAGTTTTTATTTCAATAAATTGATGCAAAATTGGGTTGCAAAATTATCAAAAGACAATATTATATAAACAAATTGGTTAAAACTGATTATGTGCTAAATACATAGACACATTGCTAAGTTATAGGTCTTAAAACACATCAATGCATGTATTTCTTAATTTAAAAAGCAAGCAATTATTAGTCCAGTAAATTTAATAAGAAAGCAAAAATAATGCACGACTGGATTGCACGTATTCGCTCATATGTGCGGCCACATCTTCGAACAAAATTTAACAAAATGTACCACTGGGTCACAAGAACTTGTTCTTATGCTAGATAATTGCTTAGTGGCTGTATATATGTATGGTATGTATATGTTTGTATATTAAAATAAAAAATAATTTTTTTTTTCAAAAATTCTTTCATTTTTATAATAAGTGTAAGAGATTTTTCGGAAAAACTAAGTATGCAATACAATTTTAAGATTAAATGTATATCGAGGAAAAAAATGGAAAATCGTTCGACCAGTTTTTTTTTTAAGTGTTTTTTTTGAAAAACTTTTCTAAAAAAATATTTAATTTTTTTTTTTAGTATGTCATTAAAAGAAAATCTATTAATTTTCATCTGGGAAAATTATTTAAACAAAATTCAATAAACCGTTTTCAAGAAACCAATTTTTTTAGAAAATTTAAATAAATCGAAAAAAAAACTCTCCATACTTAATTCAAAGCCAAAACCGACCCCAACCATTAATTGCAGGAGCACAACATACCTTCTAGGAACAAGCTTCGCCTAGATGGTATTGTAAGAATTTCATCATGTATTAGCTTTCTCAGTCATAACAATTAAATTTCTAAAAGTCGCACGTACTTGCTTTTATATGCCTACTCGCATGGAAGGCAACACAGAAACAAGTAAAATTTACGTAGAAAAATAACACGCCAAGACCGCAAAACGTAGTTTTTTCTAGTCATTATGAAGTACGCCATCACAGATCACACATCTTAAATAATAATAAATTTAATAAGAAAGTATTTCGAAATGATTTTGGTGGGTTGGGGTCGAAATACTGTATGGTCAAAATTCTGTATGGTCAAAGTGCGCACTTTTTTACAATACCAAAACCATTTTTGTTTGAATACAGAATTTTATAAATAGAACATCAAAATTAATTTGAACAACAACAAAAATAACAGCCACAACCACATGTTCAAAAAAATTTTACTGAACTTTAACCCCAATATATTTATATGAAATATTTGATTTGATCATATTTCGATATGAATACATCGAAAAAACCAAGTTAGCTTACAAATACGTCTCTTTTTCTCATAAATATTTTTGACTTATTTCAGTGAAATAATTGTAATAAATCTATTGGCGCAAAATTATAGACGCTTTAAAATAAAAATAAATAAAATTTGGCACTAACATTAAAAGTGTAGTTCTTTAATTATAAACGACTCAAAAACCTACCATTATCTTTTTAGTGTGAAACTAAAAATTCTCTGAGAGAATGCCAGCTCGCTCTAAAAAAACGCCATTTTGAATATAAAACTACACACAAACACTAACTAAATCCAATAACAACAAAATTCCCTAAAGTTCTCAAACTTTCAAATCTGATTTTAACTAGTGAATGTCTTTTTATGTTGATAACTCAGGAAAACTTAATGCAGCACCAAAAACATTTGAAATTTTGAGCAGAAATGTCTAACAAACAACGACAACATAATAAAAGTTCATATATTTTCTGTAAGGTAACAATCAGTGAGCGCTTTATCTGTCGAATGAAAATCTGCTCGATGACTGAAGTGGAAATGTCAAAAAATGGTAATAGAGTGCCCGATAACGTGAGCGGTAATGCCAAACACATACAATTCAGTCACTTATTGCCGATAACTGGTGCGGTTATTCGGCCCCAGATTTTCATTCGATAGATAAAGTGCTCACCAATGGATACCTTAACGAAAACATATGAACTTTTAGTATGTTGTCGTTGTTTGTTAGACATTTTTCTATCAAAATTTCATAGGTATTATCTTCGTTTGATGAATATGAATCATTTTTTTATTCAATTAGTTGCAAAAGGTTCACTTTCTTCTGAGTCGTAACAATGAAATTCATGTATCCAAGACAAAATGTATCTTAATGACATCTGTAAGCCAGTAGAGAAATCAATAAATACAACATGAAGTTGAATATAACTAGTACAATTTATAATAGTTAAACGATACGTCAGACTACGAATGCCATCATCCGAAAGTGGTTACTCTTGCATTCGATCACTGATGGCACACGGCACTCACTCACTCGCTCACTGAAATATACAAATCGATAGAACACCACTAAGCTGTAACCGAAAAAGTCGAAGATTGAAAGAACCGTTCTATGAAAGGCACCGTTACTAGACTTTTACCGTTAATTTGTAATCGTGGGCATTTATTTCCCGTAGTGTGAAAGAGGACCCGAATTTATCGATCCGACGCCGTTGTCAGCAACTCGATCCCTTCCCGTCCACTACTTGGAAAATGTTGATGAAAGATCTTGGCAAACATCCATATAAGGTCCAAATGGTGCAAGAATTACAGACAGCGGTCAAGTAATTGCTTCGTGTGATCGGTGAAATGGCTAAAAATCAACTGGGATTTTAATCAGAACAGTTATGTGTGTATGTATGTATATAAAACAGATTTGTCATTTTTGGGGTAAGCACAATCCCTAATTACATCCCGCGAATGCTATTATGTAGAGGTATATGATTCATGATTTTTTTTATTCCTCATGTCGTCATTGGAAATCTTTTGGAGGAGAAATGGTTACAACAAGACGGCGCAACATCCCATACAGTGCGTACAACCATCACTCTGTTGAGCCAAACGTTTGGTGACCGAATCATCTCAAGCAATGAAACTGAGAATTGGCAACCCCGTTCGTGTAAATTGACACCTTTGGCTACTAACACACACACCGATTTTGGACGGCCGAATTTATACCGGTCGTCCAAATTTCAATAGTGAACCACATGTGGGAACGGGATCTTGCACACACGCCGACCGCTGATCGGTACCGGTAAAATTCTGGTGAGCAGCCGTCCACTGTCACTGTGTCGCCGGCATTACCGGAAAGTAGTGGCGAATGTGACTAAATACGCGCATACATACACACCAATTATTTAACGACCATTTCAGTCGACTGCTGTGTGAAATTGTAGGTATGACGTTTAAAACTAGTTTTGGTAGTGCGTGCTAATATTATATACTTACATCGATTGCAATGGGTGATTTTTTAACGCAATGTGCTATTTCTTTAGTGTAGATGTATTTAAAATGAATAATGTTTGTGTTTGACCGGTAAAAATCCGGTGAGTGGGCAAGCACAGGCACCCGCTACCGATAAAATATCGGTCGATTTTATTCTGGCCGTCCAAAATCGGTCTGTGTGCAAATAGCCATTGGACCCCTTTTTTGTGGGGGTACATCAAATATCGTACGATTGATCATTTAGAAGACAACATTCATTCACAAAAAGTGTTGCAAAATTATACCTAAAGTGTAGCGTTCATAAGGCGCAGTCGCAAGGACCATATGACAAAAATTATTTTTAAACATTAAATCCCGAAAAAATAGTGAGGTTATAAAGTTGAAATTTTGGCCAGTCTAATTACATGGGAAGGCAAGATATTTAACAGAAACAAGTAACATTTACATAGGAAAATCAGACGGTCTGAACCCAAAAAGTGTCAAAACTACAATTAACGGTTTTAGGTCAAAATGGAGTAGGTACACATCACACGTCTTAAATATTATTGAATTTATAAAAAAAGTATTTCGAAAATTGTAGGACGGATTTTGATAAAATCCTGTTTTTTTTTATTTTTAGTTTAAAAAAAAAATTGTTTTGAGATTTTGGTATGGAATTTCTTAGAGAACATTATACAGCTGGTCATAAAATTTAAAACAAATTTTTCTTAATACTTTTAAAAAATATTGAATTTTCAAAAAACAAAATTTCAAAAATTAATTTTATAAATACAAAAATTAAATTATTCAAAATATTGGTAAGCAGAATTAATTTGGCTATTTAGACCTTTTTAATTATAAAATCTTATTGAAGTTCAATGAGCCGTTACCGAGAACGCCGAAAATTAAAAAAAAAACGTTATACGATAGGTACCGTTCATAGACTTTTCCCGTAAATTCGATTTTAATAAAATGATGGGTAATACCTACAGAAAAAATCTCAAAAATGTTCATCAAAATCGTTTTAGAGAAAAATAAGCTTTTCCTTAACGGCAAAATGGCATGACGCGTCATTTTTAGGCCTACAAATAAAATGTCAAAAGAACTACACGTACCAAATTTCATGGTAACACCTTTAGCCGTTTAGGCTGTACATCAATATAGATACATACGGATAAACTGTTTACGGATACAAATAAAACAACAAACAACAACTCATCGGTGCACTGCAAATATGCTGACTACACTTTCAAGTAACCTACTTTCACTGTTTCCAAACAGTGACAAAACAGAAATAATAATAATTAATATATAAAACTCAACATATGTTTGCCACCAACTCTTATATAAATAGACTTCATATTTTGTAATTATTTCACTTCTCATTATTCAATAAACTAAATAACTATCCCCCTACCCAAGGTAAGGTGGTTATTTAAATTAAAACTAAATTACTATTGTATTTTCATTAACAAGTGGTCCTTCGAGTCATTTTTTTTTAATTACATATATTTCATAACCAAGTGGTTAAATTCAAAAAATAAAATGAATAAAATTCAAAGGGTTATAGATAACCTTCAAGATGTCATCGTTCAGCTAGAGGAGGTTAGAGTTAACCTTACAAAGCTGGGATTAGAGAAGCGTACCCTGGAAACGCTCTCAAGGCAGTACAACAAAGAATGACTGACAGACGCGCCTTATATTGGTGAACACAAAATTTAAGGTGGGTTAAAAACGGTACCACTCATAGGACTGTTTCTTTTTTTTGGACTTGGAGAACTGTATAACTGATTACAATCAAAATTAATAATGCGGAACACGTTGGGTAGCCAAATTTGGCAAATCGTGTTATTTAGTTCTGAATAACGTTGAAATGAATTTTAACAGTCGGCGATTTTTACGGCACCAGAATATATCATTCTTGTTTCAGGTGTGATGTATGTACAAAAAGTTTCCTAAATTTCTGCCACACTCCATTTGTTTGTTCAGTCATTTCACTAAATACTAGCCAATAACATGAATGAATTATATAATCTAAATAAATTATGCATTAGAATCTCTGCTTTCAGGGAAGAAAGCTATATTTATATCACTTGCTTTATTGACGAAAATGATATAAAGTCGTATACAAGATTGGTTCCATTTAAAATATAACATTATTGTAAATCAATTGTATTTTTAACAGACGACTTCCCAATTATTTGTTTTTTATAAGTTGGTTTACTTCTTACATTCAGTGTAGAAATTTGTAAAATTTTGAAAAATTTCCAAATCTATGCCCCAGACTGGTTCTTAACATTTATTCACATCTTGTATGATTTTCAAGTTTTGCTATTCCACATCTATTAGAATCAACTTAAGCCATATACATACACGGAAGAGAAGACGTTTTTACATTCAAAGGCATTTGTATGCCGCCCTACGTATAAGAACCTTTATTAAAGTATGCGTGTGTAAAAATATTGGTAAGCCGGTGGTTTTATTTTGCTTACTTTATTTGGATTTTTTGTTGATATTTGTAAGATTATGTAAATTAAATAAATAATATGTTAAATGTCTTATAAAAGTCCATTAAATGTAAAGTTCCGGTTACGGCACCGATTAATATAATCGCTTATATTCGCGAGGGTTCTGAATATTTCAGCAGCTTTGATTGTACGACATTTTAAAGAGGTCCAACGGGTGGCGGGGTGGGGGAGCGTCAACCCATAAGGCGTTTTATTGCTAACCCATAATTTGTGAGATTAATTCTCGGGCTGGGTAGCATTTTTTCAAACTTCTTGTGCTAGCTAGAGGTCCCAAGTTTTCACCTAATTCAAAATCTACTTACGAAAAGAACCTTTTCAATGCTTCTTTTCTGCTAACCAATGTCATGCAACATCCAGGTGCATTCTGAAAGGCATACTAAGTACGAAGAGGCATTTATGTAGTTAAAATATTATTGTTCTTATTATTAAACTAGCGGATACCCGGCGTATGCTGCTACGCTGAAAAGGAAATTCATTTTGTTTATTTGTTGAAAAAAGAAAATTTTGTTTATTTATTAACTTATTTGTCTAAACTCTAAAAGCTAGTGGATAGACAATAATTAATGAATTTTTTCGCTAAGTGTGTAATCATAAAGATTTTTCGGCGTTCTGTATATAGTTCTGGAGCTAGCAAAATATTATTGGCCGTGCGAAAAGAGGAAATTTCTGAAATCAAACCAGCAACACACAGCGATTTGCCTTGTTCTTCCGCACTGACAAAGCCACTGCGTAAGCTTTTCCATCGCTTCACTCTCTCTTTCCTAAGAGATGGAAAGCAGCATTTGTCCAGACTTTTACTAAGAAAAGTGACCCATCATCCCCCTCCTTCTACCGACCCATAGCACTTACGTCCCTTATTTCTAAGGTAATGGAAACGCTGATTACTCGTCAGCTTAAGGAATGTCTGATGGCATATCTTACCGAAAAGTGGTACAAATCCTAACATCGCTCTGGTGAAAGTAATATTATTGCGCTTGATATTTCCAAGGAATTTGATACAGTTTGGCATGAAGCTTTCTTATCGAAAATGCGTGCTTTTGGGATCGATGATACTCTTGTTCGTTGGATAAGAAGCTATTGACCGTTACATTATACAATACAATTGCAACGGTACCGTATGTTAAGCTCATTAAACTCCGATTTATACAGCATTGTCAAATGTGGTGATAGGAATCGTGTGGAGTTTAATGTTTCGAAAACTCAATGCTTTCTCCTGTCGTTAAAGCTAAACATACGCCCGATGCCATTGTTCATAAATGGCACTTGCATCGAAGAAACCGAAAAGCTTTCAGTACTCAGTATGTGTGTCAACGACGACCTCCGTTGGAAAGACCCTATAATTCAGAAAGCTAAAAATGCTGCTAAGTGTTTAGGTTTTCTGTATCGATGCAAAAAGTTCTTTTCCCCATCTGATCTGGCTACAATATATATAATTCCAACCTCTGGGCAGGTGCTTCGCAAACATCGCTACACCTGCTCGATAGAATACTTAAAAGAGTGTTAAGATTAATAGGAAATAGAAATGTCTCTAAAACAATTGCCCCTCTCGATCACCGACGTAATGTTTCATCTATAAAAATGGTCAGTACTGGGTCGCACGTACTTCCTCTTATGTGCCTAATTACATTGGACGACAAGATCCATAATAACATAACACAGTTTGAACTTGTAAAAACTATAAAAACCACAATACTGAACGGTTTTTAGCAAAAATAAAGTACGCCATCACACGTCTTAAATAACAAAGAATTTATGAAAGTATTTCGAAAATTGTAGGACGGATTTTGATAAAATCCTGTTTTTTATTTTTAGTTTTTTTAATTTTTTTTTAATGTTGGTATGCAATAGATTTTATGTACATGTATATTTTGTAATTATAAAATTTAAAATATTTTTTTTGATTAGTTTTAAAAATATTGATTTTTCAACAAAAAATTAAAAAAACTAATTTTAATTACAAAAAAAAGTTATTCAAAATTTTGATATGCAAAATTTTTCCTAAACGGTCGTTTAGTTAGCCCTAAAAATAAAATTTCAATTTCCCCTCTGAGGAATTCCAAAAGAATCACACATACCCAATTTTAAGGCAATCGCTTAACTCGTTTAGGCTGCAGATCGATATACACCCGGACAGACAGAAAGACGGACATTTTTTGCCAATGACTTTTTTAGGCTTCTCTATGATCGTAATGTCATGTTTGATTGTTATCTCAATTTTTTTATATTCACGAATCCTAAACTTGCCTTATAGTCCCTATAATCGCAAGTAAAAATGTTCACTTGAAGAAGCCAGCTGCATTCCTTCCTTTAAAAGTTTCTCCCGTTCATCCTTGAGCCTAATTTCGGACGTACCTTGAAATAAAGGGATTCCTTTCTTAGCCGAACCACACGAATTTGGAATAGTTTACCTGGCGACATTTTCCCTTGCCATTTTGATTTGCAAACATTTAAAACAAAGGTTTAGCGACACCTCCTGTCCTTCCCCTCCCTATTAATATAATGCTCGCACAGTGTACTAACATACATTAAAAGGCAAATAACTCCCAGGTGCGCCCGTTAATTTGAAAAAAAAGAAAACCGGTACTACAATTTTCGAAATAATTTTTTCATAAATTCATCATTGCTTAAGACGAGTGATGGCGTACTCAATTTTTACTAAAAAAAAGATTCTTATTTATGGACTGATTTGACCCAATATCGGACCAAATAAAATAAGAGAAAGCTTTTGGCAAAATTTTGGCATGTTAAATTCCGCTGGAGAGGAAAGTTAGTTTTCCCCGTAAATTTATATTTTCCATATCAACAATATCAAATTTAAATGGCTTGACCGAATTTAAGAATTGTGTTGTCTATATATATGTCTATGGTTAGCTGTTAGTCTATACGTCTTTACGCAATGTGTGATACTGTTCTTGAGATCCATAAAATGAATGTTATACGCGAGCAAGAGCAACGCTGGGTGGGCGAGCTAGTAGTATAATAGACTTAAGAAATAACAGGCATTTGTGTTAAAAAAAAATTGATATCGGACCAAATGTATCGTCCCATATCATAATTGCTTGTTCCAAATCGAAACTTATATACTTTCAACCAAGCATACATAATGTACGACCAAAATAGCTTAACGCTTCAAAACCAATAGGTAAATTAAAGATATACATACCCATAATATGCCGTTTGAATATTATCTTCAAATCAAACCACACGTGTATAAATAAAAACAACGAATAAAATTATTATAATTAATTCAAAAACAAAAAAAAACTTTTGGCGGATTAATGACTGGCCTTAAGGCTGTTGGAGAACCGTGTGTTTTTATAAAAGAAACAATATCATTGAACTTGACCATCATAATGCTGTATTGGTTAACTTAATAGTTTTTTCGTGCGGTCATATCGTTGGAAATTATAATGAATTAACTATATCTTGAAACTAGTTTAAAAACTTTTTTTTTCAAATACATTGAAAAGTGTTTAATATTTTCGACCACAAGAATATTATTTTCTCGACAACAATGTAGAGTGTAGTTTGGTTCAGATTTTAGTTAAGAAAAGTCATGATAACATCACAAGTTGCAAAGCGGGAATTTTTCAACTTTAAATTGTCGTTACTCGTATGTTAGCTTGGTTATAGATGCGGGAATGGCAGCGTTCATGCGTAGTTTTTGTGTGTCATGTTTCGGAAGCGCATTGTGGATTTGCGGCATTCATGCCATCGGTCCCCTCTTTGAGAGAGAGTAGAGAACGTCTCCAGAACGATCCGCATTAGCAGAAACGCCAGAACATGGCGCACTGTTGCTACTAGAAATTCGACAAAATCAGTCAGAAAGATTGCCGATTCAACAATACTCAAAAAATCAACTGCAAATCTGAATTTGAACAAAAAAAAAACTGAAGCATCATTCCTATAATATTATCGCACTTACAATAATGTTGATTAGGCACAGCAAGGACATTAGAAATAAGAAAGGGTGTAAGAAGAGGTACCGACACAAATTTCGCTCATTTACTTGAAGACTGTTATATCATAATTTATAACAAATTGCACGACTGGGTCCCACGTTCTTGCTCTTATGTGCCTAATTACATTGAAAGTTGAAAGTAACACAGTTTAAACTTGTAAAAACTATTAAAACCACAATACTTAACGGTTTTTAGTAAAAATGAAGTACGCCACCACACGTCTTAAATAACAAAGAACTTATGAAAAAAGTATTTCGAAAATTGTAGGACGGATTTTGATAATATCTGGTTTTATATTTTTAGTTTAAAAAAAAAGAAAAATGTTTTTTTAATTTTGTTATGCAGTTTTTTAGAGTTTATTAATATGCATGTGATTATATAATTTAAAATATTTTTTGTGATTAGTTTTAAAAATATTGATTTTTCAAAAAAAAAAAATAATTTTAATTAGAAAAAAAAGTTATTCAAACGTTTGATATGCAGAATTAATTTCGCTACTTATTTCTTTTGAAATATAAAATTTTACAGAAATCCATGGAGCCGTTACCGAGAAAGACAAAAATTAAAAAAACCGTTGCATGAAAGGTCCCGTTAATAGACTTTTCCCGTATATGCGGTTCTGATCAAATAATAGCCAATACCAACAAAAAAATGTCATCAAAATCGTTGAGCCGTTTTCGAGAAAAATAACCTTTCCTAAATGAATACCAAAAGATAAAATTATACCAAGTTTAGGCTGCAGCTCGATACACACCTGGACAGACAGACAGACAGACAGACGGACATTTTTTTGCCAATGACTTTTTTAGGCTTCTCTATGATCGTAGTGCATTTTTGATTGTAATCTCAATTTTTTTATATTCACGAATCCTTAATTTGCCTTATAGTTCCTGTAATCGCAAGTAAAAAACGTAGTTTTTAATTTTATGGTGCTGAATTATACGTTTTGCCTTGTTTTATATTGTGTGAAATGTTAATAATTATCTTCTAACGCGGAAAGAAAAACAAGATATTAATATGAACATTTCACACAACATAAAGCATAGTAAAACGAATTATTCTACATCATAAAATCAAAAACTGCGTTTGTTTAGCTATGCCGGTCTTCAAGTAAATGAGCGATTTGTTTTTAATTTCTGCATTTCGAAACAATGAAATGCCACTCATAAATAGTGTTATAAGAACCTGACCCAAAACAATTTATGGGACTAGCTGTTTCAGATAGAAGAGTCGGAAACAAAGCAGAGCCTTGGGCTAACCAGCATTTATTCTTTGAATATCAGCCTTGAATCTAATCAAAACAACTTGTATTGAGCTGTTCGAAAGGTAATTACTTTTTTTTTTTTTATAATTAACGCGCGCACAAGGGACTACTTGTTTCCCTTTTAATGTAACACACTGCGCGGGCATTAGGAAGATAGGGAGGGGAGAGATAGGCGTTGAAGATTGCCCTCCAGAACAATAGCGCAGATATTATCTGGGACAGAGGATTTGTGCATATTCAAGATCTTTTACAACGTTTGAAGAAAAACCAACGTTTGAACAATGTTGGATTGTTTGTGTACTTCCAGAACCCTTGGAAACATAATTTAGACTGTCTGTATAGTAGAGAACTTATTTCATGAAATTGGGGTCTGGGGTCAAAATTCTGCAGGGGTCAAATTTTTTTTTAATAAATTTCTGCTTTCAAAATTCTACTCGCCGAAATTCCGCTTTTCAAAATCCTGTTTATCAAAATTCTGCAAATAATAAAGAAAACATAGGTATGGAAAATGGGGGTTATGTTTAGCTTTAACGACAGGAGACAGCATTGAGTTTTCCACACGATTCCTATCACCACATTTGACAATGCTGTATAAATCGGAGTTTAATGAGCTTAGCATACGATACCGTTGCGATTGCATGTAAGAAGTCACAGGACGTGATTCATCGAACGAATATGAAAAGCTGAGGGTAGAGTCGACAGCATAACAGTTAAGTGGATTAGAAGTAACAGCTAGAAGATCATGTTTAAAAATGAGGAAAAGAGTCGGAGACAGAACGAAGCCCTGGGGCACACCAATATTTATTTTATGGGAATCAGACTTGAATCCGTCTAATAACGTCCCAGAAGATAGCTTCTAATCAAACGAACACGAGTATCATCGATCCCAAAAGCACGAATTTTCGATAAGAAAGCTTCATGCCAAAGCCATACTGGCGGTGATGGAGAAGCTTTCGGTCTTCAAGATATTCCTTAAGCTGACGGTTAATCAGCGTTTCCATGACCTTAGAAAGAAGGGATGTCAGTGCTATGGGTCGGTATGAGGAGGGGGAGGATGGGTCACCTTTCTTAGGGACTGGCTGGACAAATGCTGTTTTCCATCTTCTAGGAAAGAATCCAGAAGAGTAGAAGCGATGGAAACGCAGTGGTTTTGCCAGTGTGGAAGAACCTTCCGGACCAGCAGATTTGTGTACATCGAAATCTCTTGCTACTGAAAGAGTGCGGAAAAAAATTTGTCCCATGGAAAAATTTACATTCTCAATTAAAGGAAGGGCATCGTAGCTGTGACGTAGCGTAGAGTTTGCTTTCTCTGAAGAGTGGACAATAGGTTTGTCATTAACGATGAGCGTTGGAACCGAAGATGTTGAGGAGTTTTTTTTACAAATTACCAAAAAAGTGTACTGCCTCTGGGACATTGCCGATTATTTTGCCATCATTTTTGGTAATGCAAAAATTTGGTTCTCTCAATAACGCTGTTCCATGAGTTTGTGGTTTTTACGATGTTCGTCTATAGGGTTGGCTTTGTATAATCGGAAACCTACTTCTTTGAGCCTGATAGCTTCTTTACACTCAGAGTTAAACCAGGACTTTTCTGTAGGCTTAATGCTTTTTACTCTGTTAGAAATAAAAGCAATAACGATTTCAATGGGAGGACAAAGGGAACAATTTCCGAGATGGAATCAGACAGCGCATCAAACTCGTTACAAGTCGAATAACTGTTAAGATTTGGACTCCTGTAAGTATTGGAACATTGCCCGTATTGGGGAAGGCTCTGGCAAGCAATATCATTCCTAACATAGAACACGATACCATGATGGGAAAGAGTAATGGTACCAAGCTATACCCATGTAGAGCAAATTCTGATAAATTAGTATTTACTCCAACCTGGGTTTCACTTAATGCCAAAACAGCTGGCCTATATTGCAAAGTATGGGCGTAAACATGAAAGAATTTTTTCCTTAGCCCACGAACAATGGAATACACGACATTAAAATCAACCATTTAAAAACACTTACACACAAAACACCTCTCTGAAAAAGTCGAACCGTGCAGTGAATGTCCATTTTAATTTCTGTAATAAAAAAACTGGCCCAGGTTTCATGCCTATAAGACAGCTTGCATACAAAATTCAGTGCATTTATCACCATTCATATCATTTATGTTTGTCATACAATGCCTGCGGACCGTAGATAAGGAAGCGACATTAAGCACAATGGTTTGTGGACAGATAAGAGGAGGCATTTTAAGTTTTTTGAAAACAAATTTTATTGGGGGTTTTTTTAGGGTGTATATGATTTTTAAATCATAGTCGATCAGCAACTGTGAACGAGTGTAGACTTGTTGACGACTTTCACAGTGAAAAGTTATTTTTTCAAGTGTTAAACTGATTATTTAGTATAATATTAAAGTTAATTATTAGTTTATTTGCCAAAAGGCAAATAATTAAACTTGTTTTATTACTTTTTATAAAGCCAACATCGGTTTGGCAATCATTTGCACTAAAAAAATAAAAAATAATAATAAAAAAAAAAGCTTTTTTAAAAGCTGTTCTCGAACTTTGGACAAGCCAGTCCAAAGTTATATTAACCAAAAACCCAAACTTTACCATATAAGCGATTAGCTCAAGTGGTAGAGTGGCCGGAGTTTAGTATCTAAGTTAGGTAGGGCAGTTGCGGCGGCACCAAAAAAAAAAAAAAAAAAAAAAAAAAAAAATTAAAAAAAAAGTCTGCTGTGGCTGTTCTAGATTTAAGGATTTTAGGTTTATTTTAAGTTATTTTAAGTTTATTTTTAGTTTATTTTAAGTAGTTTAAGTTAGATTAAGTTAAGTTGATAAAGATTAACCAGTTTTCTTTTTAATTTTCTGGGAAAAAATAAAACCCGATATAGAAATAGCCTAGAAGGCGGCAAATTACCCGAAAACAAGATTATGGCGCCATCGGATGATGAGCCAGAAAAATCGGCTGATGTCCCAATGACGTCAGTCAAGTCCTCCTATCTGTCTCAACCCTTTGTGCTTAGCTTAACTGCCTCTTTCTTATCTACTGTATGCATCGTATGCTTGCGGTAAATGGATAAGGGCATCTGAGTTTGTCCAATTGTGCTGAATATTTAAATTGATTTTTTGTATGCAAGCTGTCTTATGGGCATAACACCTAAGACAGTTTGTTTATTACAGAGATTAATTTGGATTTTCACTGCATGGTTCGACTTAGTCAGAATTGTGTTTTGTGTGTAAGTATTTTGAAATGGTAAGTGATTTTTGTGTCGTGTATTCCAATGTTCGTGGTATAAGAAAGAATTTCTTTCACCTGTACGTCTACTCTGTTCAATACAGGCCAGCTGTTTTGGAATTAAGTAAAACCCAGGTTGGAGTAAATACTGATTTATCAGAGTTTGCTCTACATGGGTATAGCTTGGTGCCATTACTCTTTTCCCATCATGGTCTCGTGGTCTATGTTAGGAATGATATTGCTTGCCAGAGCCTTCCCCAATATGGGCAATGTTCCAACACGGACTTTAACTTCTTGTGGCTCAAATTCACTGTCCGCAAGCATGTCATTCATTATTGTTTTATTTACAGGAGTCCAAATCTCGACAGCAATTCAACTTGTAACGAGTTTGATGCGCTGTCTGATTCCATCTCGAAAATTGTTTCCCTTTGTCCTCGCACTGAAATCGTTATTACGGGCGATTTCAATGTACACAATTCCAATTGGCTCCGCTATTCTGGTCAGACAACACCCGAAGGAAGGTATGTCGAGCTCTTTGCCGGGTTACATCACCTTACCCAACTGATCGATGTGCCAACGCGTATACCGGATGTTGCTGGGCAAGTCGCCCATACTCTTGACTTGTTTCTTACTTCTCACCCTGATAAATATACCATTAGTGTAACTTCTCCATTTGGCACTTCAGACCATTGTGTTATTTCAGCTAATTTCTCATGCTCCACCCATCCAGTTAAAGAAAAACTTCCCACCAGGACCGTTTGGCAATACGAGAAAGCCAACTGGGACGGCCTGAATATTTTTTTCCCAAACTTTAACTGGTCACTATGCTTCCTCGATAGTGACATTGATGCCAGTGCTGAAATGATCACAAATGTGATTCTTCTAGGGATGCGTGCTTTTATTCCTAACAGAGTAAAAAGCATCAAACCTAAAGAAAAGTCTTGGTTTAATTCTGAGTGTAAAGAAGCTATCAGGCTCAAAGAAGTAAGTTTCCGATCTTACAAAGCCAACCCTACAGAGGAAAATCGGAAAAAGCACAAACAAGCAAGGAACTCATGCAACTCCGTTATAGAAAGAACCAAATTTTTGCATGACCAAAAATTACGGCTAAAAATTCTGCAGTGTCCCTAAGGCAGTAAAAATTTTTGGTCATTTGTAAAAAATATAAAAAACTCCTCGACATCTTCGGTTCCAACGCTCATCGACAATAACAAACCAATTGTTTACTCTTCAGAGAAGGCAAACTTGCTCGCCGCCCATTTCGCTGCTAGCTCCACGCTGCCGCATAGCAACGTTGCCCCTCCTGTACTTGAGAATGTAAATTTTTCCATGGGACAGATTTTTTTCCGCACTCGTACAGTAGCAAGAGTTCTCAAAGATCTCGATATACACAAATCCGCTGGCCTGGATGGTATACCCCCCATTCTTCTGAAGAGGTGTTCTTCCACACTGGCAAAGCCACTGCGTAAGCTTTTCCATCGCTCCTACTCTTCTGGAATCTTTCCTAGAAGATGGAAAACAGCATTTGTTCAGCCTGTCCCTAAGAAAGGTGACCCATCCTCCCCCTCCTCCTACCGACCCATAGCACTGACATCCCTTCTTTCTAAGGTCATGGAAACACTGATTAACCGTCAGCTTAAGGAATATCTCGAAGATCGTAAGCTTCTCCATGACCGTCAGTATGGCTTCCGCAGCAACCGTTCCACTGGTGATCTGATGGCATATCTCACCGAACAGTGGAACAAATCTTTACATCGCTTTGGTGAAAGTAAGATTATTGCTCTTGATATCTCCAAGGCATTTGATAGAGTTTGGCATGAATTTTGAATTTTGAATTTTGGTGGGGCTAACGCCCCATTTATTAGCTTAATACAAGCTTAACTTAAACAACTAAACTTAAAAACTAATTAAACTAAATTAACTTATAAGGAGGAAAGATGATGTAAGAGCTGGGCTTTCAGACAAGGACTTGGAATGTTGAAATCGAAAAGAGGAGAGATTGAATTGATTTTACTCAACATGCGGGTTAAAGGTTCATTGAGACCATAGGAAGTACGATGGGGAGGAAGGTAAAAAAGACGTGATGATCTTAAGTTGCGTGGGTTAGTGTTAAACAAGATGAGATCGAAAAGTGAGGAACAGTCAGTGGCACCTGTAAGAATTCGATGAATGAAAATGATGTCAAACACATTCCTACGGACTTCAAGGGGGTGTAGATTTATAATTTTAAGTCGGTCAAGGTAGGGTGACAGAGATGAGAAGTTATTAGGGTCATAAAGACTTCGGAGAGCAAAGAGTAGAAAACGGCGTTGAACGCTCTCAATTCTGGAGATATGAACCGCGTGATAGGGGGCCCATACTTGCGATGCATACTCAAGGAGAGGACGAACATAGGAAATATAGAGGGATTTGGTTACAAATGGGTTCCGAAACTCTTTGGACCACCTTTTGATAAAACCAAGGGCGGAGTTAGCTCTTGATATAGCATTATCGATATGGGAGCGAAAATTTAATTCGCAATCACAGAGGACGCCTAAATCGCGGATAACCTGTACGCGGTTAATGGAAAGGGTTTGAAGATAATAAGATCTAAGGGAAGGCCTTTTACTTTTTCGAGAGAACGTAATTAGCTCACATTTGGCAATGTTGAGTTCGAGAAAATTCTTACTGCACCAATTGACAAATGAATTGAGGTCATTTTGAAGCAAGAGAGAATCATGACCAGAGGAGATTACTTTGAAAATTTTAGCATCATCAGCATAAAGGGAGATAGATAGCCATTAATGATGTTGAAAAGATAATCCAATCATCTTTTCAACATCATTAATGGCAAGGATAAATAAAAGAGGTCCAAGATGGCTACCTTGGGGTACCCCAGAGGTGGCCACAAATGGAACTGAAAGAACAGAACGAAAACGGACTCTGTATTGGCGGTTGTCAAGATACGAGGATATCCATTTAAGAAGGTTAGGACTGAATCCAAGAAAGGAAAGCTTAAAAAGAATTAAACTGTGAGAGATTTTGTCGAAAGCCTTGCTAAAATCTGTAGTGATGACGTCTACTTCGTAGCCCTTTTCCATGGCAGAGAGTGAAAATGTAACGAACTCAACAAGATTAGTTGTGGTAGATCTTCCCTTACAAAAACCATGTTGAGTTGAGGATATTAGAGATTTGCATTGGAAAGAAAGTGAGTCATACAGAATGCTTTCGAAGAGTTTGGGGATATGAGAAAGTTTGGCGATGGGCCGATAATTACAAACTTCGTTTTTGGGACCTTTTTTATGAATTGGTGTGATAGTGGATATTTTCCATAAATCGGGGAAAGATCCGGTGGAAAGGGATAGTTGGAACAAGTTAGTAATAGGAAGGACCAAACTCGAGCAACATTTTTTAAGTAAAATTGCAGGTATACCATCGGGACCAGGAGTATACTCGTCTTTAAGTTCAAGGATGCCATTTAGAACTAATGAAGTATCCAAATTCGTATTTAAGGGGCCGGTATTAAAATGAGGAAGGTAGGAAAAATAAGATTTGTCAGGATCTAAGGTTTTTGGTGCAAAAGACTGTTTGAAGTAACTGGCGAAGAAATTGGCGATGGTAGATGGATCATTGGATGATTGGTTGTTATAGAGAAGAGAGGGAGGGAAACCATCATTTTTCTTTTTAAAGTTAATAAACTTATAAAACGATTTGGGATCCGTTATTAAATTTGCTTGGGTGTTGGAAGCAAAGTCATTGTAGAGCGTTTCATATAGATTCCAAAATTTATAAAATACTCCCAAGTAGTCAGAGTAATCAAAAATTGAACGAGAGCGAAGATATTTAACCCAAAGCTTATTTCTCCTGTTTCGTAGCTCGCGTAGTTTATGACTGTACCACGGGGGAGAAGTTGAAAAATACCTGTTACGCGAAAAGGGAACATAAAGATTTATGCAAAACTGCACTTTTTCATAAAAAAGATTAGTTGCTTCATTAAGTGATAGATTTGTAAAATCCAATGAGGTATGGATGAGGTAGTCATTTATTTTTTTGAAATTAGCCTTATGATAGTTGAATGAACAGTTAGAAATATTAGGGAGAGTAGGTGGAGAGGAAATGAAAAAATAGAGAAGGAGAGGGGGGTGAAATCGATCAACTACAGATAATGGGATGGTGCTTTCTGAAACAGATGAGTTAATCGGGTCAGAAGCTGAAGATAAGATCGAGTTGCTTCGAAAACTCAATGCTGTCTTCTGTCGTTAAAGCTTAACATTCCCCCAATGCCATTGTCCATGAATGGCACTTACATCGAAGAAACCGAAAAGCTCTCAGTACTCGGTATGTGTGTCAACGACGACCTCCGTTGGAACGACCATATATTTGAAATCGCTAAGAATGCTTGTTTACAAATAATGTCAAAACAACAACTCATCGGTGCACTGCAAATATGCTGACTACACTTTCAAGTAACCTACTTTCACTGTTTCCAAACAGTGACAAAACAGAAATAATAATAATTAATATATAAAACTCAGCATATTTTTGCCACCAACTTTTATATAAATAGATTTCATATTTTGTAATTACTTCACTTCTCTTTATTCAATAAACGAAATAACTATCCCCCTACCCAAGGTAAGGTGGTTATTTAAATTAAAACTAAAATACTAGTGTATTTTCATTAACAAGTGGCCCTTCGAGTCATTTTTTTTTAATTACATAGGAGGAGGTTAGAGTTAAACTTACAAAGCTGGGATTAGAGAAGCGTACCCTGGAAACGCTCTCAAGGCAGTACAACAAGGCGAAGAATCTTCGGACTTCCATCGAGGCTTATTACAACACCTTGATAGATCAGAGTCAAGATACCGCTGATGAATTTTTGCCAAAATACCAAGCAGCAAAAAAAATATTTTCCCAAATTAACGAATTCATTGGAAAACATCAACCTGAACTTTTGAAGGATGATAAAGGAGTTATGGAAACTACCAAGGAGACAATCCAACCTGAAAAAAGACAGGCTCCCAAAGCACCGTCGGGTGTAGATCCAGTAATAAATCCGACTGAGCAAAAAACTGAGCATACCCAATCAAAAACTCTACAGCGAGAAGAGGAGGATCCAATCAAAAACGGTCATCAGTTCGACCCTCAGCAGCAACAACAGCCCGCAGCAACAACAGAACAGCTTCAACAAAACTCTTAGCTTGCAAATCATACATTTGTAGAAGGTATAGGGTACGTTCTAAATAACCCTGAAGGAGCGTACAATTCCAAGTTGCCACAACGGTCACAGCCATCCCAGACAACTGAAGCACTCTTGCATGCCATAGCAAAACTTACCATCGAACGTGAATCCGACTTTCGAGCCACAGGGTCTCGTACCGAACATATTGGTGTTAAAATCCCGGAAATCCACATAAACGAGTTTAGTGGAAACATCACTAAGTATCGGGAATTCAAAGAACAGTTCGATTCCCTGGTGCGTAGGAGCCATACATCGAGCATCGACCGTTTTGCATTGCTTAAATCCAAGCTAAGTGGCAAGGCACTGGAAGCAGTAAGCGATCTAGATTTGACTGGAGACAACTGTGTTGTAGCCTGGGCTCTTTTAGACCGAACATTTTAAAATCCACGGCACTTATCCAAAGTGGAATTGGAAGCTCTATTGGCCCTACCCCAACGACCAACTATACCAGGCAATGCGGATTCCCTCATTACATATATGCACTACACTAAAGGGAGGATCTCTAATCTAAAAAAAATCGAGGTAAATGGAGAACAAATTTTAGCTTTTCTTATCCTTCGAGGCTTAGATCCTATCACACGTGGAAGACTAGAAGATGTTATCACTACTAAAAACAGATTTCCCACTCTGGATCAAATAGAAGACTTCATGTTTAGAGAATACCAGCACCATTTAACTCCAGACGATGTTCACAAAGCAATGCAGCCAATTCAAAAAACTCCAGGTGCGAAAGGGTCATGGATTCCGAACACCAGAGTCCATGCAACAGTCCAGCCACAACAGACGACAAAATGCTTCATCTGCAGGGATCAACATTATGTGACAGATTGTCCACAATTAATTAGCTCTCAAAATCGGGAAGCCTTACTACGGGACTACAAAATCCGCATATTTTGCGCCATGCATCGTTTTGACTATCGCTCTCCCTGCAGATCAAAACAGTTTCTAAAATGTGAAATATGTCAAGGACCTCACATTATGGCAATGCATCCACAACCAGTTTCAATCCAGACTGACATTCCAGCAACAAGCAGCACTTACCTGTGCCAAAATGAGTCTGAAACATCCTCGAATGTTCTTCTTCCTACAGCCATTGCAACACTTTTGATTGATAACGCAGATGTCCCTATCCGTTGCTTACTAGATCAGAGCAGTGAAGCGAACTACATTACTGAAGACTTAGTACAGAAATTGCGATTGCCAAAAAAACGAACCTTGGTCAAAGTCATTGGAGTAGGGGGAGAGATTGGAACGGTCCGTTCTATTGCCAGCATCAAACTCAAGCTTGATCATCCAGAACTACCATTCGTCAATATAAAGGCTCTGGTTGTTAAACGTGTAACCGGATCTCTTCCCAGTTGCCCAGCCATATCGCCTGGAAGTCCTCATTTGACAAGCCGCTTGCAGACCCTCAATTCAATAAGCCTGCCCATATACCGCTTTTATTGGGTGGACCTGTATATTCAACAGTTCTACGACCAGGACTGGAGAAAAAAGATGGACTCTTACTTCAAAATACATACCTTGGTGGGTGGATTGTATCTGGAGACCCAGGTACTAATCCAGGAAATAAAACCTCAGTCTTCACCACCCTCTCGGAGTACGAGACAAACTTAATAGATTTCTGGGATATGCCAGCCCGCAGGGAGAACATTGAGGAAGATGATGATTTATTTTGTGAAAAGCTATTTATCGAGAAACACTGTCGAACGAAAGACGGTCGATATGTCGTCCCCATTCCTTGGAAGGACAACGCCCCCGCCCTAGGTAACTCGTTTAGGATGGCTGTAAAGTTTTTTATGGGACAAGAAAGACGCTGGGAGAAGGATGAAATTCACAAGAAGATGTCAAACGATTTTATAGCTGATTATTCAACTTCTCATCATATGTCTCCAGTTCCTGTTGAGCAACAGCGAGACGAGACCGGAAAAGCTTACTACATTCCATATATAAGTATCATTCGCAAAGATGCTATCACAACTAAATTGAGGAACGTTTTTAACGCCAGTGCACCATCAAGTAACGGTGTCTGTCTTAACCAACTCATCCACCCAGGACCAAAACTCCAGTCCCACATATTCGATATCGTCCATCAGAGTCGACAATATGAATTCATATTCACCAGCGACATTCAACAGATGTTCCGCCAATTTCTGATACCCGAGGCAGACCGATGTAAGTTTAGAATCATCTGGCGACCAAATAAAAAAGAACCTTTAGGTGAATACACACTAAACACTGTGACATACGGGATAGACTGTGCTCCAGGGCAAGCCATCAGAACGGTCCGCCAAATAGCTGAAGATAATGCCCCAGACCTGGAAACTATTGACATCATCAAGAACTCTATTTATATGGATGATCTGATTCACGGAGCGGACAGCATAACCAAATGCCAAGATCAAATCGCAAAAATAACCACTACCTTGGAAGCCGGAAAACTGTCTCTAACTAAATGGGCATCGAATAACCCAGGAGTCCTAAATAACGTTGAGGACTCTAGAAAGCTTTATGCATACAAACAAATCTCCGATCCAACAATGAAGATCTAAGGACTACTCTACAATCCAGTAGAAGATGTATTTTCTTTCCAAAACACAAACAAAGACAACATTAAATACACAAAAAGAGGCCTATTATCTGCAGCAGCATCGCTTTATGATCCTATGGGCTGGATCCTTCCCGTCATTATGCTGCTCCGAATTTGGATCCAAGACCTGTGGGTACTGAAGTATGACTGGGATGATGAAGTAGATGAGAAAATACAACAAAAATTCAACAAGGTATTCGGAACAGTTTCAAAACTCAATAACATTAAAATTCCACGTTGGATTGGAGGAGTTAAAAGCATGCCTATTTAGCTCATTGGATTTTGTGACGCCTCCGGAGATGGTTACGCAGCAGTAGTTTACAGCCGAGTAAAAATTGAAGAGACAGAGAAAAAAAATCAACTTACAATATTTGCTTACTAGCGGCAAGAGGTCGCGTCACTCCACTAAAGACAAAAGCGAACAAAGAAAGTAAACTATGCACAATACCCAAGATGGAACTTGAAGGAATTTTACTTCTAACTGAACTTTTCACTCAGGTCAGTCGCAAGCTAAATTCTCCTTATATTACTATGACTGGATACACTGACAGTATGGTTGCCCTTGCATGGGTAAGAAATAACAAAGAGATTGACAACAAATTTGTGAAGTCCAGAGTCAGAAAAATTCGAAAAGTTATCAACCCCAGGGAACTGCACTATGTTCAATCTTCTGAAAATCCGGCAGATCCAGCTTCTCGCGGGCTTCCACCAACTCAGTTAGTCGACTGCACACTATGGTTAAGAGGACCTAGTTGGTTAATAAACGACCAGTTACCACTCACCCCGTTCCAAGAGATTGAGTGCACTATTAGTAATGCCACCACAAACGAGCTTATGGAAGAAAGTTTCATGGAAAGATTCTCTTGCTTTAAACGCTTATTACGAGTGATCGCATACTGTCTTCGCTGGACTTGTAAGATAAAGAATGAAACACGCCCAACTGGCCCTGTCACTGCTGAAGAAATATCTAAAGCAAAGGTAAAAATTATCCGTTTTCAGCAGCAACGAGTTTTCAGAGTCGAAATCTCCCAATTCAACAAATCAAGACTTTTTCCGAAGAAAAGCTGGTTGTCCTGTTTAACACCATTTATTGATTCTGACGGCATTTTTCGCGTAGGGGGGAGGATTTCCCTTGCCAATATTCCAGAGAGCCAGCGGCATCCAATAATATTAACGAAATGTCACTTAGTTGACTTGACAGTTCGCAAAACTCACCATGATCACCATCATAGCGGAAATTCCTTGACAGAGCATCTGATAAAAGAAGACTACTGGATCCCTGCTGTAAGATCACGCATAAAAAAATGTATTCGATCCTGCCCAGTTTGTATACGATGGAAGGCTAAGACCATTCAGCCGATTATGGGCGATCTGCCACTGGAACGCATTACTCCCGCTGGAAGTTTAACCCGCCGTACAGCCCAAACTTCGGTGGACTATTGGAAGCCGCCGTCAAATCTATGAAACATTTTTTTAAAAAAATGTCAGGAACGAGGAATTTAACATACGAAGAATTTAATACCCTCTTGTGTCGTATTGAAGGTATACTTAACAGCAGACCTCTATATCCAGACCCATTAGAAGCAGAAGATGCACCCGCCCTAACACCGTTTCATTTTATAACTCAGCGTAGCTTTAAGAACTCTGTAATCGATGCTGGCCAACCATCTGAAACGGTTGGTCCAATAACAAAACGCTGGTTACAAGTACAGCAGCTTCAGCAGCAATTTTGGAAAAGATTTCACCAAGAATATCTACAACATCTACAGAAACGAAACAAATGGAAGTTTGGAACTCAAAACCTTGGTATCGGAGATGTAGTATTACTTCAAGAAGCGAGCGTTATGCCTTCAGACTGGAAAATGGGTCGAATCATTGAATGTTATCCTGATGAAAAGGGCAATGTGCGCAGAGTTGATGTAAAAACAACAAAACGGGAAGTTTGTGCACCGTGCGACAAATCGATTGGTCCCAATATTTCCAGATGACACCGAAGTAGAACCAGCCTTAAGAAGAAGTAACCGGGTGCAAAATCGAACCACTACGCTGCTTTCACGAGTTATCTTATTTTGGCTTTCCCTAACTTATCCAGCAGCTAGCGCTTTTGACATTCAACCTCTTACTCCTGGAATTAACATTCAGCGTTTAAGAAATGCATCGATCAAACTCTTCAACCTTGAATTTGCGGTGGAAACTTCTCTGAATATCACTGCTGATTTACATGCTATTGACACTCTTCTCCAAGATTTCAAATTATTTTGCAATCAATATGACAACAATAAGTATAGCCAATTAAACCAACACTGTCAGGCTGTAGAACAAGCTCTTACGTTAGAAGCCGAGAGAGTTAAGGAAGGCATCATCGCAAGCTATCCCAAAGGACGATCAAAACGCGGCGCCATCCCTATGGTAATGAAAGGACTTGTTAAATACGCTCCCCAAGTACTGATGACTGCCGGTATAGCCTATCAAGCTGTGGAGAACAACAATCTGGAGCAGCAAATCACCCAGGTGAAACACAAAATAAGTAAGGTCTCCTACCTGATGACAAACATCACCGACTTAGAGTTTAAAGCCGTGGATACACAGCTTGATGAACTTATAGAGCAGCAGCAGCAGCTTCGTGTTCAGGAGCAAATAAATACCTACTCAGCGAGCATTCAGTTACTCATCAGTACTATTCAGACGAATCACCAAAACATCGAAAACATTCGCCCTTCTACGGAATTAAGGGAACACGTAACCAGAATGAACAAAGGTTTGAGCTTTTGTATGCTGCCACCTGTAGCTGATGTATCTATTCTATTTACTTTCAACAAAATAGCAAAGTTTATCCGTCAAGACATGGTTATTGTAACATTCACTATACCCATAGTTAAACCTAAAATATTTATCGAGTTCGTTTTCATTAATGTACCAACCATTGATTCCCACGCTATTCTTCTAGGCAATGGAAGTCTTGTACAGCAAATTATGATTAGTTCAGACAACGCAACATTCTTTGAGCCATCTCAAGCCATAGCTCTGGGCAGCGGAATATACGAAGATGTAAAGGAGAAGCAATTAAATGAATGCTGGAAGGAAGTCCTTAAAGTTCCCGCTCATAATTCACTTTTGCCAAATTGTAACTCCACTACGGCCAACACCGACTATAATATAATTCATCTCATCAAGGATGATCTTGCAGTCATCTACAGATCCAAAGAAAATGATGTAAATTTGTTGTGCAATAACTCCCTCATTCCAATCATTGCAAAGGTAAATGTGGTGCGATTTCCAGGTTGCACTATTTCCAGCAATTCGTCCCAGGTGGTTTCTCCGATGGAAGATGTCGTAAAAATAACCACCAATAACGCTACAACAATTACAGATAATTTGTCACCCCCAAGACGTTTAATACAAAAACGACTGCCAACTGACCCCCGTATTGCGTTATTTAAAGCAGAAATTTCAGATGAGCTTGAGGATGGCAATAGGATATCACTGGACCATCAGTACTGGTACTTGGGAGGCGCTTTATGCACCATTCTACTTTTGTTTACAATTATTTCAACAGTTGCTATACAGAAAACTCTCTGTAAAACCAGAACAATGGATGCCAATATAAGTTACCTCAGCAAGGAAGACAAGATACCTGGAAGCTGGGCACGGACCCACGCCACCAACAACGATCCAGTATCCCTTATTATCTCCGAAGCAAATTAACTAATGTTTCACCTTTTTCTGGCGGGAGATTGTTTACAAATAATGTCAAAACAACAACTCATCGGTGCACTGCAAATATGCTGACTAAACTTTCAAGTAACCTACTTTCACTGTTTCCAAACAGTGACAAAACAGAAATAATAATAATTAATATATAAAACTCAGCATATTTTTGCCACCAACTTTTATATAAATAGATTTCATATTTTGTAATTACTTCACTTCTCTTTATTCAATAAACGAAATAACTATCCCCCTACCCAAGGTAAGGTGGTTATTTAAATTAAAACTAAAATACTAGTGTATTTTCATTAACAATGCTGCTAAGTGCTTAGGTTTTCTGTATCGGTGTAAGAAGTATTTTTCCCCATCTGATCTGGCTATAATTTATAAAGCGTTTATACGCCCTAAACTCGAGTATAACTCCCACCTGTGGGCTGGTGCTTCACAAACATCGCTTCACCTGCTTGATATAATACAAAATCGAGCGTTAAGATTGATAGGAAATAGAACTGCCGCTGAAACAATTGCCCCTCTCAAACACCGACGCAATGTTTCATGTCTTTCCTTATTTTATCGTTTCTTTTATAAAAAATGTTCACTCGAGGTAGCCAGCTGCATTCCTCCCCTTAAAAGTTTCGCCCGTAATACTCGTCTTGCTAGGAATGCCCATCAGTTTACCCTTGAGCCCAATTTCGGACGTACCGTGAAATATAGGGATTCTTTTTTAGCCGTACAACACGACTTTGAAATGGTTTACCCGGCGAGATTTTCCCTTGCCATTTCAATTTGCAAACATTCAAAACCAATGTTAATCGACACCTCCTATCTCTCCCCCCCCTATCTTCCTAATGCCCGCGCAGTGTGTTACATTAAAAGGGAAACAAATAGTCCCTTGTGCGCGCGTTAATTATAAAAAAAAAAAAAAAAAAAAGAGGAGGAGAAGACAGAAAGTTCAGCCGAACTTAATTACAAAAAGGCCAACAAGGGCAAATCTGGTTCAACAACAAGTTGGAGATAAGGAAGAGGCGCGACCAGCCAAAACGACCGCAGCCTCTAAAATACGTATGCAGCTGGAAAATGCTGGAATAGCGTCGGACATATCAGTGTCGTATGTGTCCGAAGAAGGGGAGGGGCACTATACAAGTACCCCAGACGACACGCAAGTTGCCGAAGACAACAATAATAACAAGAATGATGAAAAAAGGCCTTCCTCATCGGAATCCGACGATGAGGAAGAAAAAATTACTGAGTTCGAGCGCAAGATACTGGCGGTCAGAACTAAGCAAGAAAACAGAAGGAGGGCGGAAAGGCTCGCCAAAGGACAAAAGGAGGCGGCCAAACTAAAGGCCCTCCAGACGGCTGAGCAAAAGCAGCAACTACAACAACAACAGCAGCAACCACAGCTGCAGAAACAACAGCCACAGCAGCAACAAAACAACAGTCTGCTATACAGCAACAACAACAACACCAAAAAGAACAGCCACAGCAAAAAAAGATGGATCAACCATCGACATCAAAGAACGCGCAACAGCAGCAGCGGATCGAACAGCAGCAGCAAAACCAACAGCAGCAGAGACAACAGCAGCTGAGACAACAGCAGCAGAGTCAACAGCAGCAGACACAACAGCAGATGCAGCAGCAACAGCCATCGCAGCCAACACAAAAAAAAAGGTAAGGTGCCGCCCATAAACGATTATAAAATGAATATTAAAGATATTATTGATATATGTAGGGACGCCATAGGCGATAACTTTTTAATTAAACGGCTAAGTAATGATAGACATGCTATCCACTGCTTCTCAGTGGATCAGCACAAGCAGGTTAAAGAAATTTAAAAAAAACGGCCACTGAACATTACAGTTTCACGCCGAAAGAGGAAAAAATACAAACGGTCCTCTTAAAGGGCCTTGACAGCTCCACTGACACGGTAGCGCTTTTAAACGAACTCCGTCGGGTAGCGACGAACGATCTCGAGTTCGTGGGGGTCAAGCCTTTCACGACTGTCAGAGCCAAACGGGAGCAACGGAAGTTACCGTTCTTCCTGGTTCAGCTGTCGCCCAAAAGCAAACTGGGTAGTCTACGGAAAATTACCAACGTAGACTACCAGGTCGTAACCTGGGACAATTAAAGAGACGCGGCGACATGCTCCAATGCATGCGCTGCCAAAGGTTCGGGCATGCCGCGGCAAACTGCGGTATGCAGTCTCGCTGCGTGAAATGCAGTGAGAACCACAATTTAGGTGAGTGTAAACTCGGACAGGAAAGGGTCGAAAATAAGACTCTACTTAAATGTGTGCTTTGCGGAGGCGAGGGGCACCCTGCTAGTTATCGGGGCTGTCCTAAGTTTCAGCAGATAAAGCAAACAAAAGCTCCGAAGGTGGTGGAGAGGCGACCTATTTTTGCTCCTGCATGGATAGCCGTTGTGCCCCAAATCTCTTACGCCCAAATGGCGGCAGGGAGGGCAACAATAACGGTACAGCCACAACCAAAGGTTGCCAAACAGGCCCCCGTGCTTACGGCACCTGCGGGACAGGCCGATATAATGACTGTGTTGCTGGCCATGCAGGCCCAGTTAACCAGCCTACAACAACAGCTCGAAAAGCAGGAGGAAAGACTGGACCGTGTCTACGCTTACCTTCCCAGCTTAGGGCAATTTAAACCATAATGGGCGCGCTGTACGAGAACCCCTTTAAAATCCTGGCTGTGAATGTAAATTCACTAATCAGGACCGAACGTAGAGCAAATTTGTTTCAATTGTTGCATGATCACAGTCCAGATGTCTTTTTGGCTAGCGAAACCAAGCTAAACCAGAAACACAAACTGAATCATAATAATTACAATATCGTAAGAAGGGACCGGCCCAACTCCACTCGTGGGGACGGGGTCGCTATCTTTTTACGAAAAGGTATTGATCATAAGGTCATATATAATAGTGAAGTGCGAAGATTCGAGATGCTAGAAGCTTGCATCATATGCATTCCTCTCCAACATGGGAAGCGAATGTATGTGATAGCAGTGTACGCACCAGAAGCACCTCAACCTGCAAATTTTATAGCAGAGCTCGAAAAACTTTTCGAGTGTCTTAGTCTGCACTCGGATGAAAATTACTACATTATCGCTGGGGATTTAAATGCCAAGCACGAAGATTGGGGAAATCAAATCCAAAATCTAAGGGGATGCCATCTTTTTAATTGGATGGGTCGACATCATATTGAGTTTAAAATCGACCTCCTTGCTACAGATAGACCATCGTTCCCAAGGAGCGGTGCTTTTCTGGATCTACTACTGTTAGACTCAAGACTGACAATAACTGACTCTGTCAGCCAACATACAAGAAATTGTTTACAGACGGTAGAATACGACAGTGACCACTGCGGACTTGCCGCCGTCATACAGCTACCAAACGAGCTTGTGGTGTTGGATGAATTTGTGCCTGAGCGCTCTTACAATTTTAGTAAGGCACGCTGGCCACATTTCTCCAACACCCTGACAAGAGAACTCCTCTCTAACGACATTGTGCCTCCAAACGACAGGAATCTATCGAACGTAGAGATCGATGGATACCTGCATCAGATGGATGGTGTCATAAAGCAAACGATGGACAGAACAATCCCACGATACAAAGAACATAACGCAACTGAAACTTACAAGAACGCGACAATAGACGCACTACACAGACAAAAAAGTGGCCTTCTGACAAGATTAAAACTCTTGTACAGACGGTTTACTGAAAGAAACGATTTGGAGATTAGGACACTGAAGTCGTCAATCAAAAACGTCAACTCGCTCATAAAGCAAAATTACAGATTGTCTACTAACTTGTACTGGGATAACAGAATTCGAGCCGCTAACTCTAGCGACCCGAGTATGTTTCCCGAGATTAATAAAATCTTCAGAAAAAACAATCAAAACGATCTTCCGTGTCTTAAGCTTCCGAGAACGACAGACAATGAAAACATACTCCTGACCGCAGGAATAGATCTGGGGGACGCCATCTTGGATGACGATTTCTTTGTGGTCGAAGATCCATTGGAGAAGGTTGAGACAGTGGGTTCTGCTTTTCAGCAAGTGTATAAGGTGAATGATTCCATTTGCCCGAACCACTACCTGGAGAACAGAGCTCTGCTGAATCACTTCTACCTGCGAAATAGTATCACGCAATGGCGATCTGAGAATCTTGGTTTTACCGGGTTCAATGAAGACAATCTGGCAAACGCCACTATCGCCGAGCTAAATGGGCCAAGTTCCCTGCTCATCTCGAGGGTCGAACTACAAATGATCTTTGCATCATTAAAGAAAAAGAAGTCGGTAGGAGTCGATGGTATACCCAATTTTGTACTACGACATCTCCCTGAGGAAGCAATAGACATATACACAACACTGTTCAACAACGCGCTGAATAATGCATATTATCCAGTGAGCTGGAAGACAGCTGTTGTACATCCTCTCCCGAAAAAGGGAAAGGACAATTCCAATCCGGCAAATCTCCGGTCGATAAGTCTTCTTCCGAGCATCAGCAAAGTATTCGAAAAAGTTATCAATAGAGCTCTGTCCAAATGGTCCGAGGACAAAAATATAATTCCAGACACCCAGTTCGGCTTTAAGGCGGAACATGACACAATTCATGCCGCGTCAAAGTTAGTATCTGCTGTCCAATGGAACAATGCTAAGAATCAATGCACGGGTGCCTGTCTGGTTGATCTGGAGAAGGCTTTCGACACCGTATGGTTAGAGGGTCTTTATCTGAAGCTAACCAGATGGGGCATAAGTAAACCACTGCTATATATGCTTTACGACATGCTTAATGGTAGAAAGTTTGTTGTGAAGAGTGGCAATGTAACATCTACCACAACTTTTGATATTAAAAACGGTCTGCAACAGGGAGCGGTGAACTCGACGATTCTCTTTAGTATTTACACTAGCGATCTCATTGGGAGTCTACCTCATGTAATTGCGTATGCCGATGATTTAATTGCGTACAGAACAGGTCCAAAAGTTGAGGTTATCAGAATTCTCTTGCAACGTGATTTCGATAAAATTCGCAATATTGTAATGATTGGAAGCTGAAAATTAACTTCCAAAAATGTGAAACTATTTTGTTTAGAACCCCTGTGTCTAGGGCTTCTAGGGATACGAGAAAGAACTGGCGCAAGCTAGTGATCGCTGGGCCACATGGACATCCACTGGCGAGTAAAAGTGTAGTAAAGTACCTTGGCATCTGGCTGGATCAGTTTCTATATTTCAACCGACATGTAGAGGCTGCTATAGCCAGGGCTAGGGGAGCTTTTGCTCTGACAAGACGGTTGTTTTATAGCAGCCGCCTTGACAGCAGAGTGAAAGTGATTTGCTACATGGCCCTCATTAGGCCGATGATTGCCTATGGATGCCCTGTGTGGTTCAAAGTTGCACCATCTCTAATGGAAAAGATTCGGGTGTTCGAGAGACAGTGCCTTCGCACTTTATAGAACACCAGAGTCGGAGTACAAACATTATTATTCCAACGAGGTCCTATACAACGGGGCCAATACAAACAGGATAGATAACTTTTTAATTAAGCTCATTCGCGGACACATTGCAAGGGCGATGACCTCAACTAATGGACAAATCTTCGGGGCTTACTACCCCCAAGATGAATATTTTGAAAGCACACGGTCGAGTGGTTTTATCCCGCCCGAGGCTTTCCTATACCTTGATAGTCGAGGGCTGATTCAGGATAGATCGGCGATTCCGTTGATCTACCACGTCGGCCGCAGAACAGTCGATAGGCGGCTCCTCTACGACCGAGACATAGTCGCTGGGAGCGAAGCAGAGCGCCTCCGTTTCAGTAGGGCCGTGCCCGACCGGGATCGGAAGGAAGCAGTAGATCAGGTCCACCAATTTTGGTGGCTTAGCTAAAACCCGAAATTTTTAGTCGACATAGACGGACATATCGCCTATGGCCGACCTACATATATCTTTAGTATCTAAGATAGGTAGGGCAGTTGCGGCGGCACCAAAAAAAAAAAAAAAAAAAAAAAAAAACCGAAAATCCAACAAAAAAAATATTAAAATAAAAAAAAAAAAAAAAGGAACGGCTGCTGTGGCTGTTGTAATTTAAAGTATTTTAGGTTTATTTTAAGTAAGTTTAAACTTATTTTTAGTTTATTTTAAGTTAGTTTTTAGGTAGTTTAAGATAGATTAAGAAAACGATAATGATGACCTAGTTTTTAATTTTTTCTGGGTAAAAAATAAAACCCCAATATAGATAAGATAAAATTAAGTTATTTTTAGGCCGTAAGGCAATTAAAATTAAGTTAGAGATTAATTTAGAGCGCCCGCATAGGGCCAGTAAGTTAATTAAGATGATATTTTTAGCTAGTTTTAAGATTTTTGTCTAGCATTTAAGTAGATATAAGAAAAAGTTAAAATAAAAATCTCTTAAAAGTAAAAAGTAATAATTTTTAAATTTTAATTATTTTGTTTTTATTAGTTTTAAAAATATTGAATTTTCAAAAAAAATATATTTATTATTCAAAATATTGGTATGCAGAATTAATTCGGCTACTTAGATCTTTTTAAATGTTACATTTGATTGAAATTGATCTGTTACGAGAAAGTCGAAAATTAAAAAAAAAAAAAAAAAAACAATTGTAATAAAGGTACCGTTAATAGATTTTGTTCGTTAAATTTGATATTAATTTTTAGGATTATAGCCATACTTATAAAAATATTGTCAAAAATGTTCATCAAAATCGATGGAGCCGTTCTCGACTCTCGAGATAAAATAGCTTTTCCTTAACGGTTATATGGCAGGTACCGTTATTTTTATAGTCCTAAAAATAAAATTGCAATTTCCCCTCTGAGTAATGCCAAATGATACACCACATACCAAATTTAAAGCCAATCGTGTAGCCGTTTAGTCTGCAGCTCGTTATACACCCAGACACACAGAAATTTTTTGTCGATAACTTTTTTAGGCTTCTCTTTGATTGGGATCATTGTTTGTTATCTTAATTTTTACTTGCAATTTATAGGGACTATAAGGCAAGTTATGCATTCGTAAAAAAAATTCTAACAATCAGACATGTCATTACGATGATAGAGAAACATATTTGAGTTACTGGCAAAAGTCTGTCTGTCTGTATGTCTGTCCGTCTGTACGGATGTATATTGAACTACAATCTTAAAGGGTTTGGCGAATCGCCTTCAAATTTGGAACATAAGGTTATTTTAAGATTCTACAGAGGACCTTTTTAAATTTTTTTAGTTCAAATATTGACGGTACCTGTCATACAACCGTTAAGTAAAAGCTTATTTTTTTCGGAAACGGCTCCAAGAATTTGTATGGACAAAATCAGTATACATGTAGGTTTTGTTTTGGTGAACAAAATTCAAGATGGTGGTCTAAAGACGGTACGTCCCATTGAACCTTTTTTCGATTTTCTCGAAAACCGGTCATCCGATATCAATCAAATAGTCAGGAAGATGTTGGTAGCCTAAGTAAATATATTTTGAAATATTTTAGAAAAAAAATTTTGTTTGTATTTTTAATAATTTTCTTACATTTTTTGGTCAAAAATAAATATTTTGAAAACGGGTAGGTGTATTTTTTTTAATTTTGTTTTTAAATATAGATTATTTTTGTTTGCTTAAGTTTGCATTCTTGAATAATTTTTTTTTTTATTTTTGGAAAAAGTTATTAAAATAAAATCGTTTTATTTAAAAACCGCTCCTACTAAAAAAAATCAACCTATTTCACATACCTTAGCCACAAAATTGCCTTTAAATTTTTCCGCTGAAAACTATTTTAAGTGTTTTTTTTTCAAACAATTAAATGTCAGAAAATCGAAAAAAATATTTGAAGTTCCCTTAATATTTTTCGAATTTTATTCGAAATTGTGACCGCACACAAGTGCCAGTACGTACGATACAGTCGTGCAATTTATTTTTATATTCACGAATCCTGAACTTGCCTTATAGTACTTATAATCGCAAATAAAATATTACGAGCTTGCATCTTTTTCAATTGTTTTGGTTTTTAGTCATTCCGGAAAAGAAAAAAAAATAACTTTTAATAATTTATAATTAATAAAAATATCTTAAAAGATCACAAATAACAATATTTTTTTTTTAAATATTTTAACTGTGTGCCTGTCAGGCACAATGCCTTTTAGAATGCAACCGGATGTTGCACGAAACTAGTTAGAAGAATTTGAGAGATAGGAAAGAATTTTTTTTCGGCGCAGTAGATCGAGAATTAGGTGAATATTTTCTCACTTTAAACCCACGGACGGCTCTAGCTTGCACTAGGAGTTAGAAAAATTGCTTTCCAAACTGAGAGTCGAACTTAGGATCTCTCGCTTAACAAGGTAACATCTTATCTACTGCACCACTGCCGCCCGTAACTATTATTTTGACAGTTTGCTAGTTTTGTTTTTGTTGAATAGAATCGCTGCAACCGTTTTAAAGATGAACCGGAAGAAACAGACAGATAGAAAGACTGTCAAAAATTTTAAAAACTTTTTTTTTGTTATGACATGAGTACCGTGCCTATTTATTTTCATAGGTATGTATCTAGTAAATCTTATGTTTCATTTGATTTCTGTGCCTTACTTATAAGATTGGACCTATAAATTTATTATATAAAATTTACATCTAATCTACATATGTATGTATATCCTTTGGATTGTTGTAATTAGCACTGTTAAACACAGCAGATAGAAAGCTGAATCCTGATTTTAGAACAGTATGGAAACAGATAGTTTTATTTTTATTCATCAATTAAAAAAAAAATTTTTGTGTTTAATTTAAAAGTTTTATTTTGAGGTAGAGATTGAAATCGTTAATAAGATAATGGGCATTTGGGCAAACAAAAACCAAGCAAAAGGCGGATGCGTAAAATTAATCTTAAAGCTTCAACGTGAAGCTATAAAGTGATTCAGTTGAAGAATGAAGATAATTATTTTAGAATATTAATTTCTATACAATACAATATTTTTGTTGTGTTTCTTACACATTTATTTATTATTGCAATATTTTATTAAGTGTCGCTTACTTCTTTTCCTGTGCGGAAATTTAATTTTCCGCTATTATTCTCGTGAGATCTGGATATACTTAATTTAGTTTAAATTTGGCGTAAGCGCTTTAGCGGATAGGACCAACAAAATTAACTATAAGCCACCCGAGATTTGTAATGAAGATAATTTTCCAAATGTCTACAAAATGCTTTACGTTCTGGCTAATTGCAAAGACAGCGGCGAAAGCACGATATTATTCATCTTGTGCCGTCTCAAATCATACCCCAGATTGAAAATGTGAAAATCGTTTATTGCATTCAATATAAGGATTTTTCAATCCGGGCTTGGCAAAAATTGCCCGTAAGACTCTCTCGAACGCGGTTAAGAATTCAGGGGCAAGAGTACGAGAACTTTGGCGCCGCAAAATAATAACGGATTTTAATAGAAGGAAGTTTATCTACTCCCGTTTAGGCGGGAGGGGCAATTTTCTAAGAAAGCACTTGCATTAGAAAAAAATATATTTAAAAATAACGGCAACACTTAAAATAATGTAATGCTGTAGCGTATTTTAAATATATAAATAACGAATTCTTGTAGAGAGATACAAAACAAATACAGGTTGGGCCAAAGGAAGTTGTCCATTCGATGTTGTTTGGCTCTCTTTTTTTCTAAATGAAAAACTTCGATTCTGTTTTTTAATTATGTTTATTTGAACCTTTAGAATTGTATTGGTCAAGTCGAGAAGATGATATCGGCCAAATTAGCGCCGTCACAATTGATTGTCATACGGGCTCGTTTTATGGCATTTTTCATCACTTCAGCGAGAACTTCGGGCGACAGATTCTCGCACTCGTGTCGAATGTTGTCCTTAAGGGCTTCCAGAGTCTCGGGCTTGTTCACGTAAACACGGGACTTGAAAAACCCCACAAAAAAGTCTGAAACGGTTAAATCGGGCGATCTTGCGGGCCAGTGTAAATGGCCAAAACGAGAGATGAGGCGACCCGGAACACCGCCTTCAGAATATCTGTTCATGTCGGTTCATGTATCGCTCCATGGCTTATTCACTTGTATTCGGCATCTGTCTAGTCCATAAATGTCAAAACAGATTTGACAATGGCGGCCATTTGCAAAAATGAGAGCATCATCCAATAGGGTTATTTCTTTTTACCCACCTTGTATGTTTTACTACGGGAGGTTGGTCTATCAACTCCCATTTAGGAAAGGGGCGCAATTTTTAAAAAGAATAATCGAATTGAAAAAAAATATATTTCAAAATAACGGCAATATCTACAATAATGTGCTATATCTTTCTTAAAAGCCACATGTCTGCTCTATCATACTATTTTCTATATTGAGTACTTATTAATTAATAATTAAAAAAAAAAAACAATTTTCAAACTCGACATTTTAGAAAAAATTAAAAAGAACTTATTTCGATTTTTTTTTCAGAAATTAGGAAAATACGTATTAAATTTTCTTTTATTAATTGTTACTCCTATTGATTTATTATTGACCACTGAACATTAGATGATTCTATGACTTTTTCAGAAAATTCAAAATTACTAAACCTTCTTTCGAAGGAACGGATCCAAGTCGCTGGAATCAAATTACAAAAAAAAAATCTTAGCGGTTATATGACAACTACCGTTTATGATTGAATATGTTTCTTTATCATCGTAATGGGGAGCGGTCGAAATTCTGGGTTCAAAATACTGCTTTTCAAAATTCTGTCTGTTAAAAAAAGAAAAAAAATCTATTTATTTTTAAAGTTTTTAATTCACTTTTATATTTACAATATAAAAAAGTAATTATTTTCAACAAATTACAACTTTCGCGATTCGTGAAGGGATAAAAATGACAAAAAAATTCAAAATTCTGCTTATCAAAACTCTGAAAATAATAAGGAAAACTAAGGTTCGGAAAATGTTAAAAAGATTTAGCACTATCCAAACCGTTGTTTTGTTAATTTATTTGCAGAGCTAAAAAAAACAGAATTTTTAAAGTAGCATTTTGTTAAAAGAATTTTGACCAGAATCCATTGTAATGCCATCTTTGATTATTATCTTAATTTTGTTTAGTCTGCACGTATTCAAAACTTGCATTTTAGTGCCTATGTAAAGGGTGTTTTTTTCAGACGTGTGGTTTTCAAGAAGAAATAAAACGCATATGATCTAATGTTATGGCCAAGAATTTAGCTTTAATATATAGATAATGGTTTGCTATTATGTTCTAAAAATGATTTCGGGCAAGTGACTGGCTCGAATAAATTCCAGCCGAGAGGCTCAATTTTCGATCACTTTTTTTTGTCAGTAATAACGCGCCGAATATTCTCTTCCAAGGCGTCAATTGTCTCGGGTTGCCGCTTAAAATAATTGATGGCAATTATCAAGATTGGCTTCCATTTTGGGAACAATTTCGAACGGTTATTCATGAAAACGGGAATTTAACATCGTCCGACAAATTCAGTTATTTAGAAACCGTTGAGGCCGTGGAAGTGCAAAAGTTATCGGTGGATTTACCGCTTCAGGAATGTGCTACGAAGCCGATATCTCCTTGCAAGATCAATTTGGTTGACGTAGAACGTTTGGTGGATAAAAATATGTAGCAATTGCTCTCCCTTCGCCCCGTCCCACAAAGAACAGATGCCGTAGGCCTTCGAAATCTATATAATTCTATAACATCATGTTGTCGCACACTAACAGCCTTGCGAATACCTACCCAACACTACTATGTCATGTTGAAAATCATCCTCTGTAAGAAACTTTTTGGAAAGCCTGTATTCCAACCGTTTGGCCCTCTACCTATCGAACGCATCACGAAGTCAAGGCCATTTCATTGCGTTGACATAGACTTCGCTGGGCCTTTCTTTTATTTGGATGACTCAAGAAACCAAATGAACAAAAGCTATTTAATGGTTTTCACTTGTGCCGCGATTCGAGCCGTACATCTTGAAGTAGTAACAAATTTGACTACTGAGAGCTGCATAATGGGATTAAGGCGGTTTATCGCTCGAAAAGGTGCTCCAACAACGATTTACTCGGACAACGCTAAAACCTTTCGGAGAGCTGCTTTAGAACTCGGTCACACCAACCAAGTGCCGGACGAAAAACATGTACAACATTTTCTGAGCAACGTACGCGTTCGTTGGAAGTTTATTGTCGAGCGAGCTCCCTGGTGGGGTGGATTTTGGGAGCGGCTGATAAGATCAATCAAAAACATTTTGAAGGTAGTAATCGGAAGAGCGAAGCTGACGTTTGAGCAACTACGGACTGTAATCGCAGAAGCTGAAGGAATGGTGAACGTTCGTCCTTTAACCTATGTAAGCAGTGATCCTTTGGATATTTCACCTCTGACACCCGCTCACTTCATACATGGCCGAGGGGCTCTTGTGAACACCCAAAATCTTAAGACTTCTTCTGATGTGCAACGACTTTGGGCTCAACGACTAAAGACAACTAATATGCTGTGGAACCGCTGGTGCACCGAGTACTTGCAACTGTTACGATCTTTTCATCACAGTCAAGGATATTCTTCTACTCAACACAAGTCAAATGATGTCGTTCTTGTTTTTGACTCTTCTAAACCTAGAATTGCTTGGAAGTTAGCAGTTATTGAGACAGCCTTCACTGGACGTGATGGTTAGGTAAGAGCTTGCGAAATTCGATACGCTGATGGATCAAAAACTAGAAGACCTGTTCAACTCCTATACCCCTTGGAACTCAAATCATTGCCCCGGGCCGAGGATGTTGAAAATTAGTCTAAATCTCATAATTTACCCTATTGAAATACTTGTATGATTCTATTACATTTGTTGAATTCTAATTGCTTACTTTTCCTATTCTTAATACTTTCTCTTTCTTTCATGAATTTAAGTTGTCTATTGAATATACCTACATATGCGCATAAAACATATTTCATAAATCACTTCGTTATTGTACTTTCAAAGAGTAACTTCCTTTCTAATAAAGACCCAATTGTTAAAATCTCGGTCTTTTCCATATTTGAAGAACAGTTTACAGATTTTTCCACACTAGGCAACAATCTAAACGGCTGCAATATTATTTATTAAAGCCACCAAAACTTGTGAGCTTGTTTGTACCTATCTTTAAGGTCCCGATTAGACACAACCCTGCTGAACCGAAGGCTCTCAGCTCCGCTTCCTACGGCAACGTCTCGGTTGTAAAGGAGCCGCCCATCTACAGCTTTACGGCTGACATGGTAGATTAGCGGTATGGCCAATCCATCCTGTATCAACCCCCGACTGTCTAAAAAGAGAAATGCTTCGGGCGGAAGGAAGCCACTTAGACGCACACTCTGAAAATATTCATCTTTGGGTTAGTAAGCCCCGAAAATGTGGCCATTAGTTGAGGTCATCGCTCTTGCAATAAGACCCTGAATCAGCTTAATTAAGAAGTTATCTATCCTGTTTATATTGGCCCGTTGTATAGAACCTGGTTGGGATAGTAATGTTTGTACTCCGACTCTGGTGTTCTGTGTAGTCCAAGACAGGTACAAAGACACTGCCTCTCAAAAACCCGAATCTTTCCATTTGAGATGGTGCAACGTTGAACCACACAGGGCATCCATAGCCCATAGGCAATCATCGGCCTAATGAGGGCCATGTAGCAAATCATCTTTACTCTGCAAATCAACTTTACTCTGCCAAGGTATATTACTACACTTTTACTCGTCAGTGGATGTCCATGTGGCCCAGCGATCACTAGCTTGCGCCAGTTCTTTCTTGTATCCCTAGAAGCCCTAGACAAAGGGGTTCTTAACAGGATAGTTTCACATTTTTGGAAGTTAATTTTCAGCTTCCAGTCATCACAATATCTTTGAATCTGGTCGAAATCACACTGCAAGAGAGTTTTGATAACCTCGACTGTTGGACCTGTTCTGTACGCGATTAAATCGTCGGCATACGCAATTGCTTGCGTAAGTCTACCTATGAGATCGCTGGTGTAAATGTTGAAGAGAGTCGGCGAGTTCACCGCTCCCTGTTGCAGACCATTTTTATATTAAATATTGTGGTAGAAGTCACATTGCCACTCTTGACAACAAACTTTCTACCATTAAGCATGTCATAATGCATATATAACAGTGGTTTACTTATGCCCCATCTGGTTAGTTTCAGATAAAGACCTTCTAACTATACGGTGTCGAAAGCTTTCTCCAAATCAATAAGACAAGCACCCGTGCATTGATTCTTAGCATTGTTCCATTGGACATCAGACACTAGCTTAGACGCGGCATGAATTGTGTCATGTCCCGCCTTAAAGCCGAACTGGGTGTCTGGAATTATATTTTTGTCCTCGGCCCACTTGGACAGAGCTCTATTGAGAACTTTCTCGAATACCTTGCTGATACTCGGAAGAAGACTTATCGACCGGAGATTGGCCGGATTGGAGTTATCCTTTCCCTTTTTCGGGAGAGGATGTACAACAGCTGTCTTCCAGCTCACTGGATAATATGCATTATTCAGCGCGTTGTTAAACAGTGTTGTGTATAAGTCTATTGCATCCTCAGGGAGTTGTCGTAGTACAATGCTGGGTATACCATCGACTCCTGCTGAGGCGAAATAATGCGCTCACAAAAAGTTTCCTTCAATAAATTGATTGTTTCGTTGGCTGTATGGTATGTATTGCCGTCTTGTTGGAACCAAAGATTGTCCACATCAAAATCATCCAATTCAAGCACGAAAAACTCATTAAACATGGCTCTATAGCGTTCCCCATTGACTGCTACATTATGGCCGGCTTCATTTTTGAAGAAATATGGACCAATGATTCCCTCTGCCCATAGAGCACCCCAAATTTTGACTTTTTGAAGATGTAACGGCGTCGCAACAATCGCTTGTGGATTATGATCACTCCAAATACGACAGTTTTGCTTATTAACGTACGCATTCAACCAAAAGTGAGCTTCATCGCTGAACAAAATATTCTTGTGAAAATCGGGATCGGTGAACATCTTGTTTTGGGTCCATTCACCGAACGTGCGGCGAGCTTAAGCTTGATGATCGTTCGGCTTTCATTTCGGGTCTTCTGTGATACTCTGCTCCACAGCAGCAATAGCGTCTTCCGTGCGCACTGTATGGCGTCTCTGAGGATGCGCATTATCCATTAGAGTAAACGTGGTGCGAAAACGATTCACGGTTGCTCGAATTACCGACTCTGCTGTGCGATTATGTCGACCGAATATTGGACGCAGCGTGCGATGCGTCGCGCGAACCTAACTATTTTTTTGGTAATACATTTGCACAATTTTCAAACGTTGTTCAGGAGTAAGTCTATTCATTAAGAAATGACAAACCAAACAGAGCATAAATCAAGTAACAACTGTCAACAAGACTAACTCCGAAAAAAGTATTGCCAGATTGAAAACCAAACGTCTAAAATAAACACTCTTTATAATCGCAAGTAAAAGGAGCTCAGAACCAATATAATGTGATATTTTGGCCTGGGTTTCGACAAATAAAACTTAATCAAAATTCCAAATTAATACAACAAATCCCTTTATTTTATTAAACACAACGTCTTTCAGTTTAAATAACACCAATTTAACTTATTCCACTTATTCACAATACATATATGTTTTTATCATTCAACACTTTTTATTTAATCTCAATTCAATCACTTTTTATTAACGCTTCCAGTTGTTAACAATTCCACTTTCGAAAATAAACTGAACTTTCAATGCAATCTACTCTTGTATTTATACAAGTTTACAAGCTTCTGGAAGCTTCCGTCTGGTTCTGGCACAATCTAAGCTTTTGGTACTAATTCGAGTCTCGAATTAGTACTTCAAGTTCGATTTAGTACTCAGTCAAAACATATTGCAAATATGTAGCATACTTTTAGGCGCTCACAATGAATGTTGGTTGTTGTACACAATGAATCCAACAGATGTCGTTAATTTACAAAATGTATCCTCCGAATATCTAAACTTGTTGCCACATCACAATAATTTACGCAGTTTCGCTAGACGGAAAGACTTTTTGCTGGGGTGTCGTGATATAAGACCAGCCAGTTACATCAGCCAAATTTGCCCTATAGTGGCACTTTGACACATTGCTTGCTTTCTGAAAGGCTAAAATTCACAACGACGAATACTTTTGCACTTGCCAGCCAAATCGATCTTGATTTCATACATTTTATTCATTTCCTAGCTTATAACATTTACTACACATTTGAAATGCACCACTTATGTTTATTTTTTTAAAATTAATAATTTTTTTACGTCATTTCTTCCAATAATATGAAATATTTTAAATATTTATGGAAATTAATATTGTTGAAAATTAATGAATAAGTACATTTCTAAAACATTTTACCAATCCCGCCAACGGGTATGCATTGCATATTATCAGGAATGCCAGTAATGTAGGAAATAAACATTGCATACCAGTGGGAGATTCGGGGCTGCCATACCATTAGTATTCGTTGGATTCGATTACTATGGGCAGAACATGGTAGATTGAATTTGTAAATTTAAATTTGCCAAATTAAATGGATTTAACAAATAAAACTTAACTAATGAAGGGTAATGTGAGCAAAAGAGTCGAATGTTTTGGCTGGACATTTATTCTGTTGTAAAATTGGAAGCCGGTTCGGTTGGTTTACCGTAAAATTGTTCGCAACTTGACTGTAATTATCCCAAAAGTGAATGGGGTTTGTGGTCAAATTTCAACATTTTGCCAATGGGGTTTTATCTGTGTCATGTTAAATTTATATGGTTTGTAATTGCAGGTCCCGTTCGCTAATAAGTATAGGTGTCTAGTGATACCCAGATATTTAGCTTTTCATAGATATTCCTGCATTAGTATCCTTAAATTTTAGTGCCGATAGGTTATTTAGTAAACAGAGTTTTATTTAATAAATTGATTCAGAAATGACTGATGGAATGACCTTTTTTCGGGAAACGTGCTAAATTTAGGTTTTAAGGAAAACAAATTACTGTTTCTATACTGTTTGAAATGTGGAAATCCTACTAATGTTATAAATGTAAATATTTGGGCGTTTGGGTGTTTGTTCCACAATCACGCCTTAACCGCCTAACGGATTTGGATGAAATTTGGTAGGTGGATGGATGAGGTGCTCGATTGAAAAAAGGATTACTTAAATGCACCACTCCTGTGGGAGAGTCTTAAATATACATTGCTGGAGGTTTATGCTTCCATGCCTCAACGACTGAATGATTTTTTGAAGTTTGGAAGATAGAAGAGTTACAGGACTATTTCACAGGCTACTTTTAATTAAAGAACTCATGGTTCTTGCAGCGGAAATCTAAATAAATATTATTAACGGGGTTTTATTAAAATAATTAAGTCTGAAATCCACGCAGACGAAGTCGTTTTAAACACAATTTCTAGTACAAAGCTAAGAACTGACCTTAACCTTGTAAAGCGTACTTATTTGATTGCTTTTTGTTATGGATTCTAGGCAAAACGGGTGGAAAGCAGGGATGGGAATGCTGAGTCCTGAAAACGAAGCAGATTGCCCAAAAACCGAAGTAGATTAGCAAAATATGTAGCAGATAATGAAAACAACAATTATAACATAAAAGTAATTTATTTCCATCTTATTTAATACTAGCTGATCCACCCGGAGTTGCTCAGGTATACCATCTTTTCTGGGTCCTAATAACAGTGCTACCTTTCACATCCAAGTATATCTTAAATCTACCAAGCTAAACATTTTAATTCAATACACATGTATTTGAACCGTCCAAATTGTAATATTGTTGAAATGGAAATTATAGAGGTTACAAGGAGGACTACATTTTCGTAGATATACCTCCAGCATAGCGCCACCTTTCGGGTCAAAACTGTGCCACATCGATTTTAAATTAACAAGTTTTGTAAAATACCCCAGCGTCATCTTAAAGATAATTACATTAAAAAAGGTAACTCCTTATAACGTCAGCTGTTTGCTAAAAAGGTCTAGCCATTTCCGAGATTAGCTGGACTGGAACAAACATCTAGAGACAAAAAGTGACTTTTCCGATTTGAAAAAAAAAAACAAATCAATACAACAAATTTTTAATGAAATTTGTATCGTTTCAAAAACCCAGTTAAACGGAGTAGAAATAAGTTGCTACGTAGTAGATGCATAAAAATAAATAAATGAAGTAGATCCACAACATATGAAGTAAATTGGCAGCCCTGGTGGAAAGTAAGATAACTCAGGCAGCAAAGTTATATTACGGATTTGTATACAACAATTATTTAATATTATTTTTTACAATGGGATTGAGGGATCTATATCCCCCCATTTGAGAGGTAGGGGTAATATTCTAAAAAAAACGCTTTAAATGAAATGGGGGTTCTAACTCACCCGTTTATGCGGGGCGGTCAATTTTCTTAAAAATTACTGAAAATGAAAAAAACAATATTACACCTTTTCTGAAAGATAGAAATTGATACTTAATTTTAATTTGTGAATCAAATTATTTTGGTCAACAGTTTTTGAAAAAAATAACTTCAAACTCAAACTTGATTGGATCTCACGTACTTGCTCATATGTGCGATCACATGTGTTAATTTTTATGTGTCATCGTCGAATAAAATTTATTAAAATGCAATTTATGGGTCGCATGAAGTTATTCTTATGCTGAGTAATTGCTTAGTGTCTGCATATATAATAATAAATAAATAATAAAAATAATAAAAGAAATAAAATTTGAAAACTAAATGTCTATCCAGGAAAAAAAAATATTGAAAATCGTTTGACCAGTTTTTTTACTTGCGATTTAGGTACTAAAATGCAAGTTATGGGTTCGTGCAAAAAAATATCTAACAATCAAACATGACATTACGATAATAGAGAAGTCGAAAAAAGTGGGTCCGGAAATTCCGTCCGTCTGTCTGTCTGTCTGTCTGTTTGCGCCGCTACAGCCTAAACGGATGAGCCAATTTGCTTCAAACTTGGTATTTAGTATTTATAAGGTAGTATCTCGGGGGATGTTTTTCATTTTTGCTCTAGGTCGACAAATAACGGTACCTGCCATACAGTTTTGAACAAAAAGTTAGTTCTCGAAAACGGCTCTAACGATTTTAATAAAACGTTCAGGGTACTAATTTCTTACAATAATACATCTTTCACTTAGAATAAATTTTTCGAAATATGTTCTATAACGGTACCTCTCATATAACCGGTTTTATCGTAAACTATTATCCCGATTTCAATAAAATTTTGCACACAGGAAGACATTTATAATTTAATTAATATCGCATTTCAAAATTTTAAAAAAACTTTTTTTTCGATTTTTTAAAAAAATATATTTTTTAAAAAAATTTGGTTTTTGAAATATTTTGAAAATGGGTGGATTGAATTTTTTTAAATAATTTTCCCAGATGAAAACTACAGATATACTACTTTATAAACATATACATACATATGCAGCCACTAAGAAATTATCTAGCATAAGAACAAGTTCATGCGACCCAGTCGTGCATTTTATTTTAATTCTTTTTTTCTTAAACTTTTTAAAAAAACTATTTTAATTTTTTTAGTGTGTCATTTATTCATCTGGGAAAATGATTTAAAAAAAATTCAATCAACCTGTTTTCAAAATATTTTGAAAACGAACTTTTTTTTAGAAAATTAAAAAAAAACGAAAAAAAGATTTGACAAATTTGAAATGCAATAGTAATTGAATTATAAATGACTTCTTGTGTGCAACATTTTATTGAAATCTGGATAATGGTTTACGATAAAACCGCATTTGAAAAAAAACGGTTCTATGAGAAGTACCGTTATAACAAATTTCGTAAAATTCATTCTAATAAAGAGATGTATATTGTTGTAAGAAAATAGGACCCTGAAAGTTTTATTAAAATCGTTAGAGCCGTTTTCGAGAACTAACTTTTTGTTCAAAATTGTATAGCAGGTACCGTTATTTTTCAACCTAGAGCAAAAATGAAAAACATCCCTCGAGATACAACCTTATAAATACTAAATACCAAGTTTGAAGCAAATTGGCTCATCCGTTTAGGCTGTAGCGGCGCAAACAGACAGACAGACAGACGGACGGAATTTCCAGACCCACTTTTTTCGACTGCTGTATCATCGTAATGGCATGTTTGATAGTTAGATTTTTTTTTGCTCGAATAGATAATTTGCCTTATAAAGGGTGTTTTTTTTAGACGTGTGGTTTTCAATCTGGCAATACTTTTTTCAGAGTTCGTCTTTTTGACAGCTGTCACTTGATTTATGCTCAGTTTTTTTGACGTGATAACGTCTTATAAATCGATGACACGCAACACATATGAAATAACATGACTCATGCTGATAAGAAAAGTAAAGCCTTACGCTAACCGCGATAGTGAGGTTTTTCAACCAAAATAGATCGCAAGCACCAGGCGAACATGAAAAAGAAAAGGCGCAAATTCCCAAAATAATTCCTTTCAAATTCAAAAAGTACAAGAAGAGAAAAAGTAATACAAAATTGGCGAGGTTTTGTTAAATTAGAAAGTAGATGTCTGTGTATGTGGATCTAATAAGAGGGCTTGTGGGTAATTTTCTTGGTGACTCTGAGGCTCGGTGCACTCTTGCGTCATTTTGACTCACCTGTGACGCTTTTGCATCTTACATTACTCACAAATGACGCGGCTGCATCTGACGAGTGTGTGCGCCACTGTATTTATTCGTGAGTCAAAATGACGCAAGTGTGCACCGGGCCTGAATTCTGACAGAAATCGATCGCAAACGTATTCTAAGTACCAGGCGAACGTCAGATTTATGTATAGTATGCACTCCTATACCACCCAACGCATTTTAATAAAATTTAAAGGGCAAATATAGTTTTGTCCAGAGATCGTTCCTGTGAATGTTTGGTCCCGCTAGCATTATTTTCGCATTTCACATTAAAACATGTTTTTTTCTAGGGAGTATAGTAACGTGGGCCAGATACTGCTAGTTAAATTAAAAAAAAAACTGGTGCCGATTGGTTCTAGGTTGTTGGTACAATAATATTTTTGGTACTAGATTTTAAGTACTTTAATTTAGTACTATTGCATTTGTTGGTACTAGGTTTGGTACTATATTTAGTACTTATTTTAGGACTTAGTAGTATATTTGGTACTAGATTTTTTGACGTGATAATTGAATTGATAATTTTAACGTGGAATTGTATATGGTGTGAGTTAAAGGGCTGTATGTTGGTGTTCGTGCGATCAATGTTTTTTTATGACGTTATCACGTAAAAATATAGTCCGTAAACCGACTTTACAGACAACCAACTTTTTATTTAAATTTTTTTTAGAAAAAATCCTCCTCTCAAATGGGGAAAACTCAACCCTTCGTCATATTAAAAAATACTCGTGCGGCCACATCGTCTTATAAAATTTTAAGAATTTATTTATTCGATTTTTGTGACTTTTTTGTAAAATTGTATTGAGCTGCGAAATAATTTAAACGCCATTTTATTTCTTTAAGAAATATGAAAAATATGTGAATTTTTTGTTCAACATTGTAGAAGCGGTTTTTAAATCACAGTTTTTTTAACAACTTAAAAAAAAATTAAACAAAACTATTAAAGAAAGCAAACTAAAACACACAAATAAAATAAATTAAATAAATTTATTGGCATGACAGCTCCTTAAGGAGCCAAGGCCTAGTGACTTATACTCTCAACCATTCCTGTGTGTGTGTTGTTAATCTGCAAGAATGGAAGGGACCTACAGTTTACCGCCGAGTCCGAACGGCTACATGAGATGCACTTTTTCAAGAAAAATTTTACTCTTGGAGATTTTGTCAATTCCTCGCAAGAGGTAGTACCCCAGAAAAAAGGTGGCTATGAGCTGGATTTGAACCCAGGCTCTTTCGCTTAGCAGTCCGACATACTTACCACTAAGCCACGGGGCACTACAAAAATTACCTACAATATTCGTTACGATTTTAATGGAAATGATAATTTAAATACTCTCAAAGAATTCAAGCTTTGTATCTACAGAAATAATTGTCTTAAAGTAAAAAAATATAAAATCCGAATTGGGCGAATCTTACGAAAATATGATGTTAAAACCATCTTTAAACCGCCAACTAAGGTTCGTCAATTTTTATCGCCTAAGGACAAAATTCCACTCCAAAATCCTAGTGTGTACTCTGTTTCCTGTAGCTGTCGGCCTTCTTATATTGGTGAAAAGAAAAGAGGCATTAAAACGCGCTTAAACGAGCATATCAAAGCTATCCAAAACAACTCTTTCACAAAATTGGCAATATGTGAACATCTGGCATACAACGAAGATCATTTTATACGTTTGGATCAAGCTAGATCAATCGCAAATAAAAAAATTTAGGTACCAAGGATCGTCAGAGAAGCAATTGAAATTAGGAAACATAAAAAAATCAATATAGATTCAAGCTTTAAATTATCGCCAACGTGGGATCCTCTCATAAGCAAAACCAAAGTAAAGCAAATTAAAAAACCTATAGCCGATGTCGTGAGCTTTGCATGTGTCCAAAAAAACATCGACTCAACGCAACAGCAACCCAGGACGAGTACACTACCACCGCCCACATCAACATCAACATCTACGCACCGGTACTGTTTGAGAGCGAGAGCTAAAAAACAATAACTTAGACAACATCAATCAAACGTCATTCTCATCCCGTGACCACAAAGTATGAAACTTTTTCGAAACGTCGGGTAGAAAGAAATTAGAAAATATTTCTTATAACGCGGTAAGTTCCAAAAATATCAAACTTTATCTAATTAATTTATCGATATCTTAAGTACATATATGCATCTGTTACATCGTTCGATCGATGACGTGTACTGACATTTTTGGATAATACATTGTATATGTACTTTTAATATACAAATAAGTAACCGAATATGCAAGTGCACAGATAACTGATGGTATAATTTATTTTACAATATGTTTCTTACATCAGTAAATTTGATTTCCAAGTTAATTCAATTGGATATACGTCCAACGAAACTTTTCTTGTTCCATGTCTGATTAACGCCAGCCAAATGTCTAGCAATCTTCTGCATTATAAACGTAAAATATGTCCTTCCCTTCCATTTATAATTGTTTGAAAAAACGGAAATACCCTACCCCTTGTCAGTTGCAAAAGACTTTACCTGTCTACTTAAGGCAAAACAAATTTATTAACCTGGGCAAGTAACAGAGAATGAAAAACGACGAATTCAAAAATAAAAAGCATTTACAAATTTTCCAAACGGGAAATGTTACTTATTTAACTCCTTAATTATCCTTGAGTAAGTTTCATTCTGACTGGCCAGCAACAGAGAAGTAAGAGTTGTCCAGTCCCCCATAGTATGCATAAAAAAATTATGCGGTGATATCTTAAATACAAAATATTTTCCTAGCAGAAACGATAACTTTAGAGGGGAAAAGTTTGTAGTAAAATGTATTTTTTTTTTGATAAAAACTTTAAAATGGAAAGTATTTCAAATTTCATAGTACATACACGATGCTATTGGGGATATGTTTTCTATCTCAAGTACCTGGTTCCTGAGTTTGAGCTAAATCAAACTTTTTTCCTGAGCGGGTTTCAACATAAGTAGATACATATGTTTTTTTTTTCATAATTTTTATTGAATTCACTCTTATAACTAAACTTAAAGCTAGACAAAAATTCATAAAAAAACTAGCATATTTAACTTAATCTTAAATCTAACTTACTGGCCCCAGACGGGCGCTCTAAGTTATTCTGTATTAATTTTCTTAAAGCTAATGCCTTTCAGCGTATGAACTAAGTATATATATTTTTTTATTATTTTTTTTATTATTATTTAAAAAACTAATTGTCAATAATTTTTTTTTCTTACAACCTACTTAAAATTAAGTCTTAAAATAAAACTTAAAACTACCTACGCTAAATATTGTTTTTTTTTACTTTTTTTATTGTTTTATGTTTTATTTTGTGAAACTAAAACATTAGATAAATATATACAAAAATTAACTTACGTGTATATATGCATTTATGACATATACGTGTTATTTTTTTTTTTGCCACTGTACCTATTTTACCTAAGACTAATAATACCAAACAGGTATTTAGGCCGGCCAGGCTCAATTAAACACCCAACCCGAAAAGTTATTATCGTGCAGATTGAAGCCACCAAAACTGGCTCTCCTGCTTCATTCGATCTTTTCTGTCCCGTTCGGACACAGCCCTACTAAACCGAAGGCGCTCTCCTCCGCCTTGTGTGAGGATGTACCGATCATAAAGGAGCCGCCGGTCTACGGTTCTTCGTGTGACGTGGTAGATAAGCGGAACCGCCAGTCTATCTTGAACAAGCCCGCACATATCAAAATAAAGGAATGCCTCCGGCGGAATGAAACCGTTCAAGCGCACACTTTCAAAATATTCAGCATTCGGATAATACGCTCCAAAAATCAAACTATTGGTCGAATTCATTGCTCTTACAATGTGACCACGAGCAAGTTTTATAATGAAGTTATCAATTCTGTTAATCAGGGCCCCATTATACAGGACCTCGTTGGAATAGTAGTAAGTATATTCGGATTCGGGCGTTCGATGCAAACCGAGACAGCGCCGAAGACACTGCCTCTCGAAAACCCGAATCTTTTCCATTTGAGATGGAGCAATATTGAACCAAAGAGGACAACCATAAACGATCATCGGCCGTATGAGGGCCATATAGCAAATTACCTTTACTCTTTTGTCAAGACGACTTCTATAAAACAGTCGTTTTGTCTGTGCGAAGGCTCCTCTGGCTCTGGTCAGCGCAGCACTTATATGTCTGTCGAAATACAAATACTGATCCAACCAGATACCTAGGTACTTTACTACAGTCTTGCTCGTTAGTTACTGTCCGCCCGGTCCAACAATGACGCCAATTCATGCGAGTGTCCCTTGAGGCCCCAGCCAATGGGGTCCGAAACAGAATTGTCTCCGACTTCAGGAAGTTGATTTTTAACTTCCAGTCATCGCAATATCGCTGAATCTTGTCGAAGTCACGCTGCAAAAGAGTTACAGATAAGATACATATGTATCTACCAAGAAATTACCAACGAAATTAAAAATGCGTGATTTAAAAACGAATGAGGAGTACGAAGGGTATGTGTTTTTTTATTTATTTACCTTAATTATATGATTGTGAGGAGCTTGTTTTACTAATAAAATGTATTAGTATTATTTAAAGCATTTCATAAATAATATGTCAAATTGATTATTTGGCTGTAAATGGAATGACTTGTCGTTGTTTTAAAGTGAAATATTTCTGGATAAATGAGAAATGTATAGATGCATATAAGGTGTCCCTAAGTCAACGTCAAGCGGTCAGGGGGGGAATATTCGTACTGGGAAAAATAATTAAAAACAATCGATCTTGCTTGGTTAAGATTTGAGGGCAATATTTAGGAAAATAATGAAAATCGATACCCTAGGCTAAATTTTCAGGTACGGTTGTCACAAATTTTCAAAATTCGTGGTGTTTTATTTTTAAACGTAATTCATAATAATCATGCTACTGGCAATCAAAAATTTAAAAATTAATATTGTCAGTTTCGTAGGAAAAAAAGTTTCGCGAGTTATGGTTCAAAAAATTCTTTAATAACTTTAAAACTTTATATTTAAAAAAATGCAAGTTATTTAAGAAACTGGGTCATTTTATCAAGATTTCAACCTGGTACAACACTACTACTATACAAATACTATCAATATTATAAACCGTTTTCGAGCATTTACAATTCTGACTAAAGATATTGAAAATTATGGTATTTTACTCGCCATTTTACTTGCGATTATAGGAACTATAATGCAAGTTATGCATTTCGTGTACGGATGTATTTTAGACTGTAGCCTAAACGGTTTGGCCAATCGTTTTCAAATTTAGAACTTGATGTTCTTTTGATATTCTACAGAGGGGATTATTCAATTTTTTTAGCTCAAAAATTAACGGTACTTGTTATATAACCGTTACTTTTCTCGAAAAACGCTCCAAAATTTGTTTATGAAAAAAAATCAGTGTATTGCTGTAGGTAAGCATTATATTTTGGTAAAACAAATTAAATATGGTGGGCTAAAACACGGTACCTCCCATAAAACCAGTTTTTTCTTCGACTTTTTCGAAATCTGGTGATCCGATTACTGTCGAAATTGATATTCAAGAAGATATAGGTAGCCTAAGTAATTTCGCATTAATTTTTTTCGAAAACTTTTTTTTTGTAGGTTTAAACACTTTTTTTGAAAAACCAATATTTTGAAAACGGGTAGGTGATTTTTTTTAAATTTTGTTTTTAAATGTATGTTGTATTCATAAATTATTTTTTTTGAATTTTTTAAAAAAGTTGTCAAAAAAACCATTTCATTTAAACCGTTCCTACGATTTTGAAAAAAAACGCACTTTTTACCATTTTCTAAAGTAATAAAATGGCGTTTAAATTATTTCACTCAATACAACTTACCGTACTTTATTCGAACAATCAAAAGTCACAAAAATCGAAAAAAATGCTTTGATCTTAACTTTATAATTTATATATATAAGCAAGTAGGTGCGATCCAGTCGTGCAATTTATTTACTATGGGATGGAGGTCTATCTCCCCCGTTAAGACAATTTAAAAAAAAAAAAACACTTGCATACTTATAATTAGATGGTTCTATAGTAGGTAGTTAAAAAAAATAAAAATTATCAAACTAGTTTTTACTTGCAATTATAGGGACTATAGGTATAAGGCAAGTTAAGGATTCGTGAATATAAAAAAAATCGATATAAAAATCAGACATGACATTACGATCATAGAGAAGTCTAAGCAAGACAGTGGCAAAAAATGTCTGTCTGTCGTTCTGTCTGTCTGTCTGCCAGTATGTATGTATAACGAGCTGCAGCCAAAACAGCTTAAGCGATTATCTTCAAATTTGGTGTGCGTGATTCTTTTGGTGATCCCCAAAAAAAAAATTTTATTTTATTTTTAGGCCTAAAAATAACGGTACTTGACCAGTCGTGCCTTAAATTTTTTCTTAAATTTTATTCGATGATGTGACCACACATACATATAAGCAAACGTGCGATCCAGTCAGGCAAATTTTTTTTTTTGAGTTTATTATTTGAGTTATTTTTTTCACCGAAATAACTAGATTTTTTAAATTTAAATTAAGTGTAAGGTCTACCTTTTTAAAAAAAGTATAACTCTTAATATTGTAAGTGTTGCCGCATTATTCATTTTTTTTTATTTTAAAATTTCCCCCGCCTAAACGGTGCGTGTTAGACTTCCCCTTTCTCAGTGAAAAATGCTTGTATTTAATCCCTTTACAGGAATTCTTTATTATTTTTCTGGGACAAGATTATCGTAGTCATGCCGAGTAAAATATCACAATTTCCAATTTTTTAGTCAGAATTTTAAATGCTCGAAAACGGTTTATAATATTAATTGATGATTGAAATTTTCAACATAATGTATAAGGCTTGTTCTGTTTCTCCTTTTAATAAATTTTTCTACTTTATTGTCAAGTGAATATATACATATATAATTTAATACTTAAATACATTTATTTAAGTGAGTTTTACTGAAAAACGATTTTCCCTTAGTGACAACCCTGCATCTCAACCATTATCGGACATCCATTCCAATTTATTTTCAATATAATGTAGATTCTGAAAATAATTTTGAAAATTGTCCATAAGTCGACATGTACAATGTACGTATCTTCTTCAAATATACAAAAACCTGAAGTAAGAAGATACGCAAAAAATTCAGAGAGAAGTATTAGAACAAAAAAAAATATTAAATACATTTCAATTGCTGGGAACACATTCAATATCTCCTTCTGTATCCAGAAGTGATTCAAATCTGATATCAACAAGAAAAGACTTTCACGTCTTATCCGTTCGTACCTTCATTTTTCTAATTCGATGATCAGAAAAGGACTTACATCTTGTAGAATTTAAAATGTGTTCCTGTAAGTGTGTGTATGTGTATGCGTTTTGTAAAATACATCGTCTTCTCTATCGTCTAGCTCTTCAAGAACTTTAGTTGTGCCGCTGCATATAAATTTTCTTTTACAGATGCACCACTGCATGATAATCCAAAAAATGTGAAAAAAAATCGCAATAAGGTGCATTCCTGAAATTCATCCTGTTGACTTCGTTTCCTAAAGTTTATTTGATATTTTCTTATGCTCCAGCTTTTTTCCTCTTCAGTGGAAACCGTCCTGTCCTTTCGCCATAATCTTTTATTCAGATTCTGTGATTTTGCTAGGTAGGGGATTGTACATTGAGGTAACTCCTTGACTTTTTTACTATTGCTTCTTTTTGCCCACATGATATGAATCCATTTTTATCCAAAACGAAAATTATGGATTTGGGAAGAATAATCCTCTTGGTGCATTGATGTGGCTTATTTTTCGTTATAGATACGAACTGAAACGTGCTATACACAAAAATTGGTTTTCGCTTTGTAAAAAGGATATTATATTTTTCCTCACCTGACAGAAGAAGTAGTTTTTTTTAAATATTTTTTTTTTGGATATGTAAAAATACGTGTGGGAATAGATGTAATCTATCTGTGATGAATGAATCTCAAATCCCTTCTCAATTATTGTTTGCCTGAATTTCAAATGCGCTAAGCGTATTTTTCGAAAAAAAAATCCTTATGATTTGTAAATTCAACACTTGGATACAATTTGAAAGTTTAAGCTACACTCAATCGCTGTATTGTAGATTTTTTGATGTAAGGAATACATCTACAAACTACCGACCAATTGCACTAACGTCCCTTCTTTCTAAGGTCATGGAAACGCTGATTAATTCTCAGCTTAAGAAATATCTCGAAGAACGAAAGCTTCTTAATGACCGGCAGTACGGCTTTCGTAGCAACAGGTCCACTGGTGATCTGATCGTTTATTTCACCGAAAAGTGGAACCAATCTCTCCATCGTTTTGGTGAAAGCAAAATTATTGCACTTGATATTTCTAAAGCATTTGATAGAGTTTGGCATCAAACTCTTTTATCGAAAATGCGTGCATTTGGACTCGATGAATCTCTTCTTCGTTTGATTAGTAATTACCTTTCGAACCGCTCAATTCAAGTTGTATTGGACGGTTTCAAATTTGATATTCACAAAATAAATGCTTGTGTGCCCCAGGGCTCTGTTTTGTGTCCGACTCTTTTCCTTATATTTATCAATGACTTATTATCTGAAAACACTAATCCAATCAATTGTTTTGCTGACGACAGTACTCTCAGCTTTTCATATTCGTTTCAGATTCACATTCATGTTCTTCGGATGTTCAACTGCACCGGCAGCGTATGATATGTTCATTAAATTCTAATCTTGACAAAATTGTACAATGGGGAATAAGAAATCGCGTAGAATTGAATGCTTCTAAAACTCAATGTTGTCTTTTGTCGTTAAAGCAAAACATACCTCCAATGCCACTATCCACTTGCATTGAAGAAACAGAACACCTCTCAGTTCTCGGTATGTGCATTACAGACCACATATTTGACATTCGAAAAAATGCTGCGAGGTGTTTAGGTTTCCTTCGAAGATGCAAGAAGTTCTGACCCCGTCTGATCGGCTACAGTATATAAAGCATATATTCGACCAAAACTCGAGTATAATTCCCATATTTGGGCAGGTGCTCATATAACCCACTTGAGTTTTCTAGATAGAATTCAAAAAAGAGTTTTGAAAATGATAGGCGACCGAACAATAACAGAAACATTTACTTCTCTTGAGCACCGCCGTAATGTTTCGTGCCTTTCGTTATTTTATCGTTATTTTTACAAACAATGCTCTAGCGAAATAGCCAGCTGCATTCCTCCCCTGAAACGATTCAACCGTAATACTCGAACTGCTAGGAATACCCATCAGTTTACCCTTGAGCCTAACTTCGGACGTACTGTTAAGTATAGAGATGCTTTTTTTAGTCGCACCACACGAATGTGGAATGCTTTGCCAGGCTCTTTTTCCCTCCCATTTTGATATGCAGAACTTTAAAGCTAATGTGCATCGGTATCTCGTCTTTTATCCCTCCTCATTTCCCTAATGCTTGTGCGGTGTTTAAATATTTTAAGGGTACACAACACACAAACCCCTTTCGCGCGTGTAAATTATAAAAAAAAACTATTTTTTAAGACTTTTTTGAAGGACCAACTTACACCTCCACTGTTATATAGGATATTTAAAAGTTTTCAAAATTACAGAATCGTTGGCGCATAAACTAATATATGGCACTAACACCGGATTCAAGAATCTCTAGATAAATAAAAGGCACGACTGGGTCGCACGTACTTGCTCCTGTGTGCTAATCCTTTTTAGGTACAGGCGTCTTTATGACAAAGATTTAATTTTAATGTTTTTTTTTTGACGTGCAACTTCTTTAGAATCGTTGTGGTTTGAAGCTCGAACGAACATGCGTCACGATAAAAAGATAAACACATAAATATATAGGATTGTTAGCTTTTGCAGTTTTTTAGTGTAGTATTATCTTTCCACTTGCTGCTTACTGTTTATAATATAATTTGCTAATAGAAAGGACTTTTTTCAGTTAAATTTTCATTTTGGTATGTAAAAATTTGAACAACTGGCATAAAGATTCGTCGGAATCAGCAGTATGGCAATAATGCTAGGTAAAGGGACCTTTATACGTCCCAATATAGGACCAATGGAATTTCTAAAGGATTTAGGTACCTATAATAAGGTTGGAAGGAAGGTAGGTACTAAAATTAAGATACGCGTTCCAACTACTGTTAAGCGAGTAGGTATAGAGACAATATTAAAAGTTAACACAGTGGTTTTGTTTATTTATAGGAAGGTGTAAACTTTTGTTTTCTCGATTGAAATTTTTGCATTCTGTAGTAATCGAATAATTCATTTTATTTGTTAGTTGTTTTTGTGTGTTTATCATAGGCTCATTATTTATTCTGTGTGCTTTTATGATGATGAAATGCTTTAAAATACGTAGGTATGTATGTAGGTTGTCACCTTCTTTTATTTGACTAATGGCTAGGGCTTAGCCGAGCAATATGAAATAAAATGTTGGGGAAAAAAATTTATGAAATCAAAAAAACACTATTCATAACGTTTTTTGGAAAAAATGTTGTAAGCCATCTTATTTCTTTTACTGTTTTCTATTTTATGAATTTTTCATTTCAAAATCGTTCGACCAGTTTTTTCAAAAAAATGTTTTTTTTGAAAAACTTTTCGAAAACATATTTTAAATTTTTTTTGAGTATGTCAATTCAAAGAAATTTAAAGCTTATACACGGAGAAAAAATTTAAAAAAATCTATGGATCCGTTTTCAAAATATTCAAAAAACAAAATATTTTTTTAAAAAAAATTATTAAAAATTAAAAAAAAAATGTTTTTGAAAATTTTAAAAAGCAATATTATTTAAATCATAAAGCTCTACATATTTTGAAAATTTCATCAAAATCCGTTAATTAATTAACGAGAAAGTCTGATTTTAAAAAACCGGTCATATGGGAGGTACCGTTATAAAACTTTTTCTGAAAAATTTATTAAAATTAAAAGATAGATTTTACATAGAAAACATCATTCTGAAAGTTTTATCAAAATCGTAGGAGCCGTTTTCGAGAAAAATAAGTTTTTCATTAAAAGTTATATGGCAGGTACCGTTAGTTTTGGAGCTAGAATGCCAATTCCAAAAACCGTCGGGTAGAGCACTCTAAAAATATTATATACCAAGTTTGAATCAAATCGGCCCAACCGTTTGGGCTGTAGGTATCGATACGGACAGACAGACAGACAGACAGACAGACAGACAGACAGACAGACGGACGGAATTTCCGGACCCACTTTTTTGACTTCTCTATCATCGTAATGGCATGTTTGATTGTTAGAATTTTTTTTTTTTTTTTTAAGAATGCATAACTTGCCTTATAGTACCTATAAATCGCAAGTAAAAAGCACCAACTTCTTAACATTAACATAAAAAGACAAACCAACATTGTTAAGAGCACAATTTTTATTATAATTTTATACTTAGCACGCACACACAGAGCACCTATAGGCAATTTTCTGCTATCAATTAACTAATCCATCAATTTCGTCATAAATAATTCTTATGGAATCTTATTTATGACCAATTTTATTGCTTTTGCCTGCAGTCTCATATTAAGATACATGTTGACTTGACAAGATCAGAATTTTGAAGTGACGACGAGGCGACGTGAGAAGGTTTAGTAATTATTTTAAACAATGCTATGTAATATACACTTCTCACTTCATGGAAGGTGTAAGTGAGGTTATTCTTTTCCATTAGACAGCTAGAGAAAATGTCCTTATTGATTTAATAACCTCGCATTACCTTTTCTTCTTTGCAGATAGAGATACCCACGTCCCATGATACACAGAAATACAAGGTATGCTCGCTAGACGCATACAAATCGCCATCTAGATATTTTATGACGTCACATTCTTCTTTTATTATTATTTTGTTTATTAAGTGAATATTATTTTTTTAAATTGAAGGTTTAAACGTTTTTTTTTATGATTATAAGAACAAAAAAACTTAAAAAACAATAACAAAATCGGCAAATTAACACATTTATTTACACTCCCTAAGAACAAAAATCAGAAGAATGTGTCGTCACACGCATAATCAGCCAAAGTGAGCATACCTTGTATTTCTGTGTATCATGTCCACGTCCCATTGCCACCATCAATATAAATTTTGATTTATACGTACATAAATAAATAAATAAATTTATTGGCGCGACAGCTCCTCGAGGAGCCAAGGCCTAGTGACTTATACTCTCAACCATTCCTATGTGTGTGTGTTAATCTGCAAGAATCCGAACGGATACCTGTGATGCACTTTTTTGAGACAAGTTTGATTGCAAGAGGAAATACCCCAGAAAAGAAGATGGCTATGAGCGGGCTATGAGATTATACGTACATATTTACCCCAGAAAAGAAGATGGCTATGAGCGGGCTATGAGCTTATACGTACATATTTATATATTCATATGTACGTATAAGCTCATAGCCCGCTCATAGCCATCTTCTTTTCTGGGGTATTTTTTTTATATATTGAAGTTTAGGTCGTATGTATACCGTATCGTATTGTTATTACCCGCACGGTGAAGCGGCGTACACAATCAGACGAGACGTTAAATTCTTACGGCCACACATTTGACTGAAGCCCTTTAATCCTCGATTTCAATTAATCAATTAATAAAGAGACACCCACGCCATATATGTACATACTTCTTGTTTGCTGCAGCAATATCACCAACCCCTAATTTTTTTCGTCCTCATAGGAAAACAAGTAAAAAAAATTAGTCAGCCACTATACTCTTCCCAAGGGTACACATTGGAACAAATTACAATCGAAATTGGATTAAAAAATCAGTTGCTAATTTAAGGTTCTGTTTACAACAATGCACCCCACATCTTATTTTTCAAGAAGCCAATTTAATGTTATATTAGAAACGTGGTAAAAAAAAGTTTTAAACTTTAAAACAGGATGAAAAATTGAATTCTTGCAGGAAAGAGTTTTTGGTGTTGCCTCTTTTTGCCATTGTTTGGAAAAACAATTTTTCAATATTGATTTAATGTTGTTTTTTAATCCGCGTTTTCGTTGTCCCTCAATAATTCTTTATCAAATACTAAAGTGTGTCTGTTCAAAAATCAAAACCCTCTATCGAGTAAAATTTCGTCTTTTTAACTAATTTCATATTTATGTATGTAAATGTGGTTATTCATTAAAAGACATTTTAATTTAATCCAATTTTAAAATATTTTTTTGGTTAAATTAATAGCTTATGCGTACGAGTGCTTCAAAGACTCAACAGGTTTTTTTGTAAAAAAAAACTCATTTCCATTCCACCCGAATGTCGTAGTTGACGAAAGTTGAAAATTTTTGCAGCGTAGCTTTTTCCAGTTCCGAGTAGCAAGTCGACACTGTCGGCGGTGCGAAAGAAGGCCCCAGACAAAACGGCCCCAAAAACAAAAATGAAATAAGGCCCCAAAAGGGGGTTGATATTGCTTGCCTGAGCTTTCCCCAATAGCCAATACGGACAATGTTCCAACACGGACTTTTACTTCTCGTGGCTCAAATTCACTACCCCGAAGCATATTATTTATTACTGTTTCATTTATAGGAGTCCAAATTTTGACAGTTATTCGACTTTTAACGAGTTCGATGCGCTGTCTGATCTGATTTCATCTCGGAAATTGTTTCCCTTTGTTCTCAAACTGAAATCGTTATTGCGGGTGATTTCAATGTATACAATTCCAATTGGCTCCGCTATTCTTGATAACACCCGAAGGAAGGTATATCGAGATCTTTGCTGGACAAGCAGCTTATACTCTTAACTTGTTTCTTATACTTCTCACCCTGATAATTACCATTAGTGTAACTTCTTCACTTGGCACTTCGAAAAATTGTACCATTTCAGCAAATTTCTCGTACTCCTCTCATCTACTTAAAGAAAAACTTCCCATCAGGACCGTTTGGCAATACGAGAAAGCCAACTGGGACGGGCTGAATCTATTTTTCCGTATTTTTAACTGGTCACTAGGTATACTTTTTCGATAGTGATATTGATGCCAGTGCTGAAATGCACAAACGTAACTCTTATAGGCTCCGAAACTACTGAACCGAATTGAAATATTCTTTAACTGTTGGCAAGCTACACAATGTAATGTATGTGACAAAGTTATATTATATTTTCAAAAAAATTAGGGATTCTTACTTTGCAAATAAAATGGGCTACAGCAGCGCGTGGCCGGCTCTGCTAGTTTCTTTTATAAAAAAAAATGTTTACTCGAATTTTCGTACGCACCGTGAAATATAGACTCTTTTTTTTGGCCGACACGAATTTGGAATAGTTTACCCAGCGAAATGTTCCCATACCATTTTATTTACAAGCTTTCAAAACCAATGTTAATCTGCACCTTCTGTCCTTCCCCTCCCTATCTTCCTAATGCTCGTGCAGTGTACTTACATTAAAATGTAAACAAATAGTCCCTTATAAAAAAAAATAGAAAAACATTCCAGTTTTGAATATAGGCTGTCCCACTGTGAAAATGCCAAATAAAATAAAATCCTTTTGCGAATGTGTTGTCCTGATGGATTCGTTCGATCTGTATTAACGTCACGGTATAGCTATCGCAGAACATTTGTCCCGGCAGCTGAAATTCAGTTAAAGAACAAAAGACTTCAAAACGTTGCAGACTCAAATAAATGACACATTCCTATACATAGACATGTAAAAGGACGTTTTTGTCCTTGCACCTGAACTATAAGACCGACGGAGACCATTGCTCGCCCTTAGCGAATATTTAATTCCAGTGAATGGCGTTTTCATGTCAAATTTTAATTGAATAATTTTTGAGCCCCATCGAGATCGAGTCTATCCAGTAGTCAGTATCACACTGATTGGCTAAAGGACGGAAAGGACCTTTCGGGTTCCTGACGGGAAAATAAAAAAAGAAGTAACAATACAAAATTGAAAAACAAATAAATAAAGTGCGGGCTTAATCAGATTATGCGTGGGTTAATCAGTTGGGTGTAATCTAATTATTAAGAATGTGTGCAATTCACAGGACGGAGATAATACACAGGACAATGAATGATAATGGAGTCCCTGTGGATGGAAAATTGTTGGTCCTGGAAGCCGATTATTTCGTTTTAAGTTAATTTTATTTTATAACACAGGTATATATTTTTAATTAAAATATTCACGTGGAGTCATTTAAAGCATTATAACCACATATTTTTGGATTGAAACTCCACCTATATTTTATAAAATTAAATCAGAATATTGCAAGAATGATTTAAAACAAAGTTTACCTCAAATGGAACGAGCTACTGGCTAAGGGATTAATTGAATCAATTCAATTTGATTAAAAAACTTTTCCGGAAGCTCCTTGTTGCATGATGGGATATTATTAGTCATGTTCAGAAATTGAAGAAAAAGTTCCTAGTCGGGAGAATAAATTAGGATATCGTTGCATTATGGAAGACAAACACAAATCATGAAATCTTAGTCGTTTACTTAGTATGGCTCATTAGTAGCAGAGAGTTTAGAGATATTTTTCTTTTTACGAAGGATGTCCGAAGTGAAACGGATAAGAAAAAATAATTAAAAACCTAATGTTTGTGATTTTGTAACCTTTTTTATAGGGGAAGTTTAAAAGAAATTACCACTTTGAAGGGCAACCAAATAATTAATTGAAGTAGAAGTTTTAATAAAAGATGGAACCAAAAAGGATATGCATGATTTAACAGCTCTCAAGAACCATTGAATTTACATATTAACTCAACGCTAGTAAACATCATTTATATATATTCCTGAAATGGCACCGGTTTACTTAAATATTCAACTTTTACATTCTTAAAAAGCATTGATCTGCATGTCAACAAAAAGAATACAAAATACAAAAATCATACTTGTTCGATAGAGTGATTCAAGATTATAGGAAATACAAGTCATGAAGATTGCATATTATAAATTGTGTTTTTTTAGACGTGTGGTTTTCAAGAAGAAATAAAACGCAAATAATTTAATGTTTCGGGCAAGTGGCGCCGCGGCTGGTTCGAATAAATTCCATCGGAGAGGCCCAATTTTCCCAATTTTGTGAAAATCGGGATGGTTGGCCATCTTATTTTGGTAATTTATTTTTTTTTTTTACAATTAACGCGCGCACAAGGGACTATTTGTTTCCCTTTTAATGTAACACACTGCGCGGGCATTAGGAAGATAGGGAGGTGTCGATTAACATTGGTTTTGAATTTTTGCAGATCAAAATGGCAAGGGAAAATCTCGCCGGGTAAACCATTCCAAAGTCGTGTTGTACGGCTAAAAAAAGAATCCCTATATTTCACGGTACGTCCGAAATTAGGCTCAAGGGTGAACTGATGGGCATTCCTAGCAAGACGAGTATTACGGGCGAAACTTTTAAGGGGAGGAATGATGCTGGCTACCTCAAGTGAACATTTCTTAAAAAAGAAACGATAAAATAAGGAAAGACATGAGACATTGCGTCGGTGTTCGAGAGGGGCAATTGTTTCAGCGGCAGTTCTATTTCCTATCAATCTTAACGCTCTATTTTGTATTCTATCAAGCAAGTGAATCGATGTTTGTGAAGCACCTGCCCAGAGGTGGGAGTTATACTCGAGTTTAGGGCGTATAAACGCTTTATAAATTGTAGCTAGATCAGATGGAGAAAAATACTTCTTACACCGATACAGAAAACCTAAGCACTTAGCAGCATTCTTAGCGATTTCAAATATATGGTCGTTCCAACGGAGGTCGTCGTTGACACACATACCGAGTACTGAGAGCTTTTCGGTTTCTTCGATGTAAGTGCCATTCATGGACAATGGCATTGGGGGAATGTTTAGCTTTAACGACAGAAGACAGCATTGAGTTTTCGAAGCATTAAACTCCACACGATTTCCATTACCCCATTTGACAATGCTGTATAAATCGGAGTTTAATGAGCTTGACATACGGCACCGTTGCAATTGTACGTCCGAAGGCGAAGGACGTGAATTATCGAACAAATATGAAAAGCTGAGGGTAGAGTCGCCAGCAAAACAGTTAAGTGGATTAGAAGTAACAGACAGAAGATCATTTATAAAAATGAGGAAAAGAGTCGGAGACAGAACAGAGCCCTGGGGCACACCAGCATTTATTTTATGGGAATCAGACTTGAATCCGTCCAATACAGCTTGTATTGAACGGTCCAGAAGATAGCTTCTAATCCAACGAACAAGAGTATTATCGATCCCAAAAGCACGCATTTTCGATAAGAGAGCTTCATGCCAAACTCTATCAAATGCCTTGGAAATATCAAGAGCAATAATCTTACTTTCAACAAAGGGATGTAAAGATTTGTTCCACTGTTCGGTGAGATATGCCATCAGATCACAAGTAGAACGGTTGCTGCGGAAGCCATACTGATGGTCATGGAGCAGCTTTCGATCTTCGAGATATTCCTCAGCTTTTCCATGTACTTAGAATGAAGGGATGTCAGTGCTATGGGTCGGTAGGAGGGGGGGGAGGATGGGTCACCTTTCTTAGGGACAGGCTGGACAAATGCTGTTTTCCATCTTCCAGCAAAGATTCCAGAAGAGTAGGAGCGATGGAAAAGTTTACGCAGTGGCTTTGCCAGTGTGGAAGAACACCTCTTCAGAAGAATCGGGGGTATACTATCCGGGCCAGCGGATTTGTGTATATCGAGATCTTTGAGAACTCTTGCTACTGTACGAGTGCGGAAAAAAATCTGTCCCATGGAAAAATTTACATTCTCAAGTACAGGAGGGGCAACGTTGCTATGCGGCAGCGTGGAGCTGGCAGCGAAATGGGCGGCGAGCAAGTTTGCCTTCTCTGAAGAGTAAACAATTGGTTTGTTATTGTCGATGAGCTTTGGAACCGCATTTTCCTCTGTAGGGTTGGCTTTGTAAGAACGGAAACTTACTTCTTTGAGCCTGATAGCTTTTTTACACTCAGAATTAAACCAAGACTTTTCTTTAGGTTTATTGCTTTTTACTCTGTGAGGAATAAAAGCACGCATTCCTAGAAGAATCACATTTGTGATCATTTCAGCACTGGCATCAATGTCACTATCGAGGAAGCATAGTGACCAGTTAAAGTTTCGGAAAAAAATATTCAGGCCGTCCCAGTTGGCTTTTTCGTATTGCCAAACGGTCCTGGTGGGAAGTTTTTCTTTAACTGGATGGGTGGAGGATGAGAAATTAGCTGAAATGACACAATGGTCTGAAGTGCCAAATGGAGAAGTTACACTAATGGTATATTTATCAGGGTGAGAAGTAAGAAACAAGTCAAGAGTATGGGCGGCTTGCCCAGCAACATCCGGTATACGTTGGCACATCGATTAGTTGGGTAAGGTGATGTAACCCGGCAAAGAGCTCGACATACCTTCCTTCGGGTGTTGTCTGACCAGAATAGCGGAGCCAATTGGAATTGTGTACATTGAAATCGCCAGCAATAACGATTTCAGTGCGAGGAAAAAGGGAAACAATTTTTGAGATAGAATCAGACAGCGCATCAAACTCGTCACAAGTCGAATTGCTGTCGAGATTTGGACTCCTGTAAATAAAACAATAATGAATGACATGCTTGCGGACAGTGAATTTGAGCCACAAGAAGTTAAAGTCCGTGTTGGAACATTGCCCATATTGGGGAAGGCTCTGGCAAGCAATATCATTTCTAACATAGACCACGAGACCATGATGGGGAAAGAGTAATGGCACCAAGCTATACCCATGTAGAGTAAACTCTGATAAATCAGTATTTACTCCAACCTGGGTTTCACTTAATGCCAAAACAGCTGGCCTGTATTAAACAGTGTAGACGTACAGGTGAAAGAAATTCTTTCTTATATCACGAACATTGGAATACACGACACAAAAATCACTTACCATTTAAAAATACTTACACACAAAACACAATTCTGACTAAGTCGAACCATGCAGTAAAAATCCAAATTAATCTCTGTAATAAACAAACTGTCTTAGGAGTTATGCCCATAAGACAAATTTGATTTTGTAAGCCCGCAAACCAAGATCTTTCCGCAAAATCTTCCATAAGGTGGATGGGCACAGCTTCAATTGTTGTTGATGGATTCATTCAAGTCTTCTTCGATACTCTGCCCCAAGCTTCACCGAACAGAACCATTATTTTTGTAATAAATTTTCACGATTTGCAAGCGTGTTCAAAAGTAAGTCTATTTATTATGAAATGGCAAACCAAACTAAGCATAAATCAAGTGATACCTGTCAAAAAGACCAACTCCGAAAAAAAGTATTGCCAGATTGAAAACCACACGTCTAAAAAAAACACCCTTTAGTAAATACAGCCACGCTCATCTGTATTATAACATTTCATCTGCACAATTGTTTCATTCTGTATTGACTCGGTTGTTAGTTTTTTCAACCAATGTTGAACATCTAATATTAAAAAATTTAAATTTGTTTGTTTGTTGTTTTGTTTATCTCTTTGTTCGTATGTGATGCGCTGCCATTCTGTTCACCCTTTTATAATCAAACTTTGTCAGCTTATTGTCTACACTTATGGCAAGGTTATAGGCATAGTAAAATTAACGTCAAGTAGAAGGCACCCATTGCGGATTTGAAAGAGAAATAGAAAATTTCAAATTAGTGAATTACTAAATAATATAATATAAATCTATCTCACACCATCAGCAATGTTCAAAGTATGGTTCAAATAATTCCCTATAGGTGGCGTTACAAAACAAATTTTAATATATGGAAAGACATGTATTTCTGTACGGAATTATGAAATGTGAATATTTTTTTAGTAGGAATCAACCAGTTATGTTGCCGTTTACACACACAAGTACCATTTCATTAAAAGAGGTTAAACTGCTATGAGCTTTGTTAGAGGTCAGTACTAGATGACGATGCATAATATCAAAAATAGACTTAAGTGATTCAAATGCGATAATAGTTCTTTATAATCATATGATAATTTAATTTTTTAAGGTTTATGTAAAATAATCAGAATTGACTAAACTCAGAAAACGAGTCATCCGAACGAATCAAACTATCATGCAGGCGAGATGCTATATCCGCTATTTCAGAGTGCAGTGCTGGAGTTAGGCAGCGCGGGGCCTGTAGTAAATTTTATCAAGTGACCTTATATTGCTTTATATTATCAAGTTTATGGTGCAAAAATATCACAAACAAACTTTTCTGGATTTAATTTGGGCACATTTATAAATAATATTGTTCATATCGGCTTCTCTAATCAAATCGTATTCAATATTATTAAAGAGAGGTAACTAAGCTCTTTAGCTCATTTTTGAAACGTTTTATATTGAGAAAGATCTTTCACCACTGCAGTTGGAGATCATGACAGACAAATAAATGAGCGAGGTTATTTCAACTTTTGTTAAACAAGATTGAAAAGAATTATTCAATTATTCTCGTAAATTTGCAGTTTCAAAGCTTCGCTATTCTTGTTCTCAATAAAACAAGCCACAAAACTATTGAGCAGTGCTGCGAATTGCACTAATTCGACGCCTAGGCTGTTTTTCAAATATTCTGGGTAAGCACTTTTGACGATTGAAGTTTTTGTTTGTAAATCTCTTCTGTTGGAAGAGATTTAATCTGTCGGAATATTTAAAAAAACCAGTCATTTTATGGTATGCTTTCATTTCTTTAGCTAAGGCAGCAAGTACATTATCAATGGTAACAATAAACACCTGAATTTCATAACGTTGTCATAAAAGTCGCCGAATGTTCTTGAGCGGCCATTATGGTTTATTTTATATTTCGCTTCCTTCATCCAGAAGTCTCACAGCAAATCAGATCTTTGGCTTTTGCTTCAAAATCTGAAAATGTGGATCGCATTGCTTAATGTAATGTAATGATCCATAAAAGGCGTATTCATTATTAAGATGTTTAGCCGATTGCAGCAAAGCACTGGTTGCTTGCAAACTTTCTAGGATTCGGTTCCATAATATTGAAGTTATTCCCGTTTCCAACTTACTCTTCCTAGCCTGTAAGTTTGATTACGGAACTCTGCCTTTTGATCCACGAAACCACATTAAACCGCCTTCGTAGAATCAACTCGGGCTGATCACCTAGTTTCCGACAATATTTTCAAAATAGAAATTTCTAAGTACTTGCTTGACACGGAAATGTATTCTGAATACTTATTTATTTGCTTAATACGAGGCGTAGTCATAGTTTTGTCTATGATAATCTTCTTCACAACCAAAGGTTTAGTGTCCTTTACTCCAATATGTGCGTTTCGCCCAAGCATGAACGGTGGACTCATCAGTTAGACCGTTTATGCTCTTCTAAGACGCACAAAACAGGTTGATGTTTACCGACTCTTAATAAAACCCATTGCAATAAGCAAAGGTGAATTATATTCATTTAGGGAACTTTGGTTAAAGTTGGGCACCTAAATTTGGTTGTTTTGCTCGTGGACCAGCAAAGTCAATAAAAATATATTGTAACAACAACAAAACTATTGCTAGTTGTTTGTTGTTGTTTATTTTGTGGAGTTTTGTTGAATAAAATTCAATTCAAAGGTTTAGTGTTTATTCAACAAAACTCCACAAAATAAACAAAGTAACGAGTAAAGGACACTAAAGCTTTGAATTGAATTTTATTCAACAAAACTCCACAAAATAAACAAACAATATATTTTTAATGATAATCTTCGATATCCATTTAATAAGTTTTCAGCGAGTTTTTCAACAGTATAGCCTTCCTGCCCAAGAACTTAACAAATCTTTCCAATGGTCAAGATGGCCAGAATATAGCGCCCTTTTAGCGTCAGTTGATCTGAATGGAATGTATCTATCAGTAAATTGTGCGTGTTCTTACAGTCATCTAATCCGTCTTAGTCTTTCGTAAACCATGATGACGAACTATCTGAATCAGTAGCTTTGCAAACAAAACAGAAACGTCGTCCTTGACTTTCCGAAAAACACAACTAATCTCAGACGTGTGTTTCATTGGTTAATAAGTATTGTAGCTAAATGTATTAAAAAAAGTTTTCACTTTCGATCAAACAAAAATACTTTTTACGTTAGGAAAACGTTGGTGCACAGGGCCCCAAATGCGTGGGCCAGTACTTTTTGCTACTCTTGCAACGTGACTAATCCGTCAATAAGTGCAGCGTGACTACGTGAGACATGCATCAAATAATTGCGAAAAAGAAAGAAAATTGGAAGAAAAAAGACAAAAAAACAAATTTTCCGGTTAGTTGTGAGACGAATTTCAATGACTCTATTTTGGCATTTTTCTTTCCACTGTTTGTTATATTACAAAATCCCTTAATTATGTTTAGTTTAGTTTATAGAAACTATATGAATATTTGTATGGTGCTTAGGCAAAAAAAAAACAAAACAAACCAGGAGAATATAAACTTTTTGAATTTGAGTCATGACTCAAGGGACATTGTAAAATTATACTTACATCACCGAATGAATTAAAAAAGACACATGCTTTACGGTGAATTGTGACATACCGGACTATATAATAAAAATGAACATCATTATTATTTCTCCTACTTCCTATAATAGTACATTCAAACGGTGTTTTGGCCATTTTTTCACTTGTCTGTTATGTTTTCGGGGGTGCTGAATCCGATTTTTAACTTTGCTACTTCCTACGGATATGGCTTCACAACGAAAATAGAAAAAAACCAAACCAAAACCAAAATAGAGTACATACAATTTCCTACAAAAAACAATCTTCAAGAACATTTTTTGGTTGAACGGCCGCTAGAGCGCACTGAAAAAAACCAAAAATTACTATTTTTTTAAAGTCCAGTTTTTCCCTTAATTATTTGCTTGTTGCTCAAAAACTTATGTTTGTAGTTACAAAAAAGCTTGGTTGTTGTTAAAACTACAGTATATTGCACACACTTATAACTTGTTTTGGCCAAACCATGTATTTGGCCCTTAGATTTAAAAGTATTTGTAATAATAATTAATTCTTAACTATAACATTAATTATACAAATAGTATCTCAAAACACAACTTATTATTTATTTTCATTTCAATTTGCATGGTTAAAATAGATATTTTTAGTATAGGGAAAAGATAGAGAGCTACAGTCTAAGACGTCCTGGTTGCTCTTCTGAAATATGAAAGGGAAACACTTTATCAATGATACTTAAGAATTAATAATTGAATTGTTGTACCTTTTTAAACCACTGCTTGAAATGTAATAGGCACTCTAAAGCACTGTGAAGGCCCAGGGATAGGCTCTCCATCTGAAATAGAATGCGTCAGGGAAGCTCAATGAGAAATTTATATGTGAAGATATCAAATATTTGCGGTAACGAAATTTACGTTGGTCTTTCGAAATGCCTGGCCATCATCAGCAGAAAATGTATCCATGTTGTTGCAATTGCCTTCACTGTTTTGACAAAGCGGTGAGCAATATAGGCCTGCCTTCTTACATCCACAATGACCTTTACATGTCGTCTTACATTTGCTGGAAATGAGCTGCAGTAGTTTATCGGGCGCAGGGGGCTCGAGGGTCGTGATTCTGTTTTTCATTCACCCCAACTGTATAGGACTTTTCACGAAGCCCAGCCAAGACTGAACTTGCAGGTAGACCCTTAGTGAGTGCCGACATGCTGCAGCCTCTGTCGGATGGAGAATGGCTATATTAGATGAAATCTTGAACGCAGATGTTATGTAAAGCTTATGTCGCAATATGTTTAAAGAGGTCATCTGTTTCCCGGGCCTATAAAGAGAAAGAAGAAATTTTTCTCCTCCACTCACAATCGTCTCTAGATCAGCGGAGGGTCTTTAAATACGCTTATGGAAGGTCCAAGATCTGGGTTCTTCTGCACTGTTTTAACATACCTTATTTTTCCCTGGTTATATAGGACTGACGTCGTATCGCAACCGCTCATGGCGTGTAAAAAAAGAATATGGTCAGCTGTGAATGTGTCGATTACACTTAGCGGGTGGTAAACAGTATTGCATGTTCTTCCTTTTCCTGGCTTCAGGAAGTAGACATTTGAAGGAGTACAGAGCCCAACCAAAATAATTTTAAAAAATGATTTGCAATTTAATGGATTCTTAGCTTAATCTAATTTTTTTTTTTGTAATTACAAACAGAGATACAAGCAAATAACTAAGGAGAAAATACAGTTTTTCACAAAATAGGAATTTTTGTTGTTTTTTTTTAGTGCGCTCTAGCGGCCAAACCGTTCAACCAAAAAAATTTTTTGAAGAGTGTGTAGGAAATGCTATGTACTTTATTTTAGTTAGTAGTGGTCTTTCTCGAAAAATGAATTTTTGTATGACTTTTTGACAAAGAACTAAAAAAAAGGTGAAAAATTTTGGTTTTTTGCGATTTTCGTTGTGAAGCCATATCTGTAGGAAGTAGCAAAGTTGAAAATCGGATTCAGCGACCCCCAAAACATAAAGGACAAGTGTAAAAATGACTACTGTATTTTTTTTCCTGAAACTGGCACCCCCGGAGAAGATTTCACTGAACTATAATCTTGATTTATTAAGTACCTGTAATCACGTAATCTACTCTATGGACGAAGCCTTTCATGTAACCAGAAATGCATGATACAAATCTTATATCATGACAGAAATGATCAATGTTGAATGAAATCTTTGTATGTCAAACATATAAAGAGAAGAAATAACTTCGGATTAGAAAATCTATCCGCAACCAAAATCAACATCTACGTTTATCGGCAGCTTGATGTTTTTTTTTTTATCGGCAACTGATGGTTGTATTTGTAATTTGTATAAAATCTAACTTCGCCTAATTTTGATACTTTTTCAAAATGTTTGACATAGTAAAATTATCCATGACATGTTTGTTTCCTTTTTTTTTGTCCAAAGATTAAGATTTCTTTTATTTTTCCATGTTTTCTGAACCGATTTAATTGAAGGTTAATGCATAGATAATAATAATAACATCACAAAACGTCGATGAATATTTGCGATGATAAGACTCAAATTCCTTGCTACATGTAAGCACTCTACTATGAGATCAACAAATTGTCCATAACGCTTCAATCTCCCAAACCAAGATATTACGGAACTTATCTCACAGTACATAATTATTTTCAATTTAGCTATGGTACCCACCATTACTTTTGTTGGTAGAGTCAATGTTTATATATTCTAACAAATCGTTTTCTTTGAATTCGTGAAAAATTCCTTTAAATCGTGATCCACTTGACGTAACAGCTGCCCGTTCGCATCCATAATATTATCCGTGTGTTTGTTGCCATAAGGAATCACCTTAAACCCACGCACGTTTAATACAAGTCCTTTATCTTATCCTCAGAAGCACGCAGGGGAATCAATTTTGATTAGGTTTCCCAATCTTTAGGTGCACGCCTACAATATATGTTTCTTAACATATTGGTAGATACTTCATAAAGCTCTAAGGATATACGTAGATTAACCACGTACAGAAATAATTTTTCCATGTCTGCTGAAATTATACATTTTTCAAAAAGAAAACATATTCTTGAGCATTTTCAACGCACACGTATGAAAGTGGTCCAAGAACAGGAGATTTATTTTTTCTTTCTGTTTCCACTTGATGCGTACGCATGAGGCATAAGAAAGTGACACTGTTTATTTAAAATACGGAACAATGTAGCCAATAATTTAGTATGATGAGCAGATGAATTCAATATCACACTGAACAAAGCCAAGAAAATATGAAGACAAATAAAAACCATTTCTAAGGAGAGATTTTAAGTTTTTAACTACAGAATAGGCGAAAACTCCTAATGCTTGACTTCCTCTTCCTCGTAAGAATAATTAAATTATTTTGTATGCGACAGCCAGCCACCTGGATCACGTATTTATAACCAGTAAGATTCTAGTCCTGGAAAATTGTTCTTTTAAGTTCAAATTTGAGCTCCTTTCCAGTTTTGAATCTCGTGTAATGCTTTCTAATTTGCAAAGCTTTTTTCGCAAATGAATCAACAAATACATTCAGGAGCAATACGAAATCATCACTCAATTCCAAGAAGCCCATGATGGAATTTTTCTCAGAACTACCTCAACATCGGCAAGTTAATTGTGTTTAAATGTTTATAAAGAGTTTTTGAATAATGACTTGAGAACTTTTTTTTTAAATAAAACGCAAACCATTTGAGATATTTTAAAAACTGTATTATTGGCTTGAAGTACAAGTACAATCAAAATATTTATGAATGGAACTCGACTTCGTTCCCCGCGGGCACGTTTGCAGCGGTCGATTCGTTGGAAACAATTTTTGATGACTCGGCCACACATTCCGGCCGAAACGACTGCTATTTCGCGTTCAATGTTGGCTCTGAGCTCTTCCACCGTCACTGATTTAACGAAGCCCCGAAGAAAATAGTCTAGAAGGGTTAAATCGCACGAACGAGGCGGCCAATCGACTGGCCTATTTCTTGAGATAACAAGCTCATCAAATTTACTCTACAATAAATTGATTGTAAGGTGTGCTATGTGGCTTGTGGCATCATCCTGGTAAAACCACATGCCCAAGTCCACATCTTCCAATTCGGGTCAAAAATAATCGGTAATCCTGGCGCGATAAGGCTGGCTATTCATAGTAAAGTGACGATCGTTATCGTCGATGAACAAATATGGCCCAATAACGCCGCCGGTATGCAAACCGCACCAAACAGTTATTTTTTGTGGATGAAGTGATGATTCATGAAGCAAATGTGGATTTTCTACCGCCCAATAACGCATATTTGCTTATTGACGAATCCATTGAGCCAAAAATGAGCTCGTCACTGAAGATGATTTTGCGATGAAATTAAACAATTCGGTCACCGACTCCAAATTTCGGTAGAAAATTTTTATACGTAATTTACAGACGTTGCTCGCTCGTGTACTTTACCACGACAAAAATATTGGCGAAAAATTATAGACAACCTATTTTTAATACGTTAACTTCACACTACTTAAAATGTTTAGTTCTGTACAAAGTTTTTCTCAATTATAAACAAAATAACCTCTTCACTAGTTAAAATCAAATTTGGAAGTTTGAGAACCTTAAGGAATTTTGTTATTATTGAATTTAGGCTGGGTTTGTGTGTATTTTTATTTTCAAACTGGCGCTTTGTGAGAGCGAGCCGTCATTCTCTCTGAGAGTTTTTAGCTTCACACTAAAAAGATAATGCAGGGGATTCCTGTTATTAAAAATCTAGTTTCACACTAAGAGAAATTTAGTTTTTGAGTCGTCTATAATTGAAAACTACACTTTTAAGGTTAGTGCCAAATTTTATTTGCTTTAGTTTGGTATTAAAGCGTCTATAATTTTGCGCCATTGAATTTACTGAATAAATTGACAATGACAGTTCGATGATTAGTGAAAGGGTGCGTTCACAAATTAAATTCAAAGTTGTCAAGTCCCTATTGGAAAAACCGATATTTACAGAAGGGGTATTCATGCAACCGCGTAAACCCCAGATAAAGCGTAGAAACCTCGTAAATTTATTTTCTCGTAAATGAACTGTCAAAATTTGTATGGGGATTTATTTATGCGAACTTTATAAATTTATCTCATTATTTTGCAGGATAAAGTGAAAAAAAAATGAACCTCGTAAGACGAAGGAATTTCATTATTTTTGTTATCTTTGTCTTTTGTGACAGCTGAGGTGATAAAGATACACTTCTAAACAAAAGTCTACGTACATGATTCTTGTGTACGTAATACTTTTGTTATCCTTTTTTATTGCATCTAATGATGCTGACTAGTTTTTACTTACGATTTATATAGGGACTATAAGGCAAGTTATGCATTCGTAAAAAAAAATCTAACAATCAGACATGACATTAGGATGATAGAGAAAAATATTTGAGTTACAGGCAAAATTCTGTCGGTCTGTCAGTCTGTCCGTCTATACGGATGTAAATTGAACTACAGCCTAAACGGTTTGTCCAATCGTCTTCAAATTTGGAGCATAAGGTTATTTTGGCATTCTACAGATGTCTTATTAAATTTTTTTTTTAGTTCAAATATTAACTCAAATATAATCGTTAATTTAAAGCTTATTTTTTTGGAAACGACTCCAAGAATTTTTATGAAAAAAATCGGTGTACTATTGTAGGTTGTAAGTTATGTTTTGGTGAACAAAAAAGCAAGATGGTAGAACCGTTTTTTCGACTTTCTCGAAAACTGGTCATCCGATTTCAATCAAAATTGTAATTCAGGAAGATGTTGGTAGCCTAAATCATTTTATTTTCAAATATTTTCCAAACATTTTTTTATTGTATTTTTAATAATTTTCTTAATTTATTTTTCAAAAATCAATATTTTGAAAATGGTAAATGGACTTTTTTTTTTATTTTGCTTTTATATTAGATTATTTTTTTGCTTAAGTTTGCATTCCTTAATTATTTTTTTTTTCAATGTTTGAAAAAAGTTATTAAAATTAAATCGTTTTATTTAAAAACCACTCCTACGATTTTGAAAAAAAATTCACACTTTTTTACATTTTTTTAAAGAAATAAAATGGCGTTTAAATTTTTCCGCTGAAAACTATTTTACGTACTTTTTTCAAACAATCAAAATTCGGAAAAATCGAATAAAAACGTTGATTTTCCCTTAATATTTTTCAAATTTTATTCCATTTATTTTTTTTCTGTTTTCTTTAGAAGTTTGTTTTTGTATTCATATTTTCAGCTATAATAAAGCGAAAAATAATTGTTTTCTTTTCTTCCATTTTTTTTATTTATTCTTTTAAATAAAACCAATAACCAAATCATAAGATTCACTAGTGTACGTTCCCTTTGGTTAGTAAGTGTACCTCAATCTCAACTCTGACGTTAAATGACCGTTTCCACATTTACGCAATTTGTTTCTAAGGGGCGTTTATGCAAATGCTTGCGGAAGGATAGGATTTTCTACGGTGCATAAATTTATCTCGTTGCATGAATACCCCTAGAGAGTTATAAGGTTATTTATACGACATCACGTGCAGGAGATCCACTGGACTGGAGGTGCTAAGGAACACTTTTGGCGGGGAGCTCAATTTATTTAGCGATCTTCAAAATTTTATGAATAAAGTACAACGTGTTAAAAAAACGTAAATATTAGAGATGTCTATCGCAAAACGTCAAACTCAAACAATTCGTCTGAAGTTGGTCGCACTTCATCACTTCAACTTCAGGCCAACGTGTTCCCGATAATTATTCGCAGCAAATTGGCAGCGGCCAGATTTTTCAGTAGAGGGTATATTTTCTCTCTTAGAGAGATTTCTACGAAAAAAGTACGGGAACGATTTAAATAAAAAAAAATGCAGCATTCATTCATAGTGATGCCTAACCATCGATAGTATTTATTTCCGATAGCATCGCTTATTCGAAAAAAAAACTATCGATATTACCGAAATTATCGATACTCTTATCAAACGAATAGACAAAAGCAAATTATAAAGCATTTAAAACTCACTATTAAAGGTCCATGTCTATGATTAAAAATGAAAATAAAATTTTACTTAAACTAAAACACAATCACGCTTTAGCTTTGGCTTTGTCACGTTACATTTCAAACGCTTTGTGTTTCTACTTCAGCTTTGAGTTTGAGTCACGTTACGTTATCGTTTACACGAACCAAACGCAACGTCAATGCCAAAGCGACATTGTGATAAGATGTATTGATTTCCTATGGTTGAACTTGTAAACGTCAGGCGAAACCGAAGCTAAAGCACGATTGTGTTTTAGCCATCATTCGATAGGCTTGTTCAGATTTTATAGATTTATAACCGCCTATCCATACATGAACATGAAGTCGCATTTTCAAAGGGCTCACGAAGCTGCAAGATTCTATCTATTGCCTGAAAATTGTTCACTCATACCTTTAACAAGTTCACATCGAACTTCTGGTAATCGTTTAAGCATAAATTATGAGCTATTCCATCCCTTGAATAAGCTTAAGCTCGAAATGTGAAGGTAAGTTTGAATTATTTAAACTATCGATAGTTGTTCGATTGTTGTTTAAACTGTCGATGTACTCGATACTTTTTTAATATCTACAATATCGATAAACTGTCGATGTTCAAGCAACACTACTTAAACGTCAAAAAATTGGTGGAAACTAAAGTATTTTAAAACGATTTAAATTTTGTTTGTTTATTTTATTCATTAAATAACAAAAAATACATCTAAAATGGCAAATTTAAATAAAGAAGAAAAGATGTTTGCCTTGCAACGTATAGCTGACGATATTGATGTGACTGCATACATATATCGATTTGGAGGATTCTGACGACGAAGAACAGATTTTATTGGCGGCTTCACAAATGTTCAAATCGGAAAGAAACTGCATAAAAACATATTTCGAAGAAGTGGTACCGACGTACACCGACAATGAGTTCACCACGCACTTACGAATTAAAAAATCTCTTTCCGAAAGCATTTCATTAAAGTACGAGTCTTCAGAAGCGTACAAAAAACTTCGAAAAGATAAAAAGTGCAGCCCAGCCCTCGTAAAAGCACTGCTGTGTTTCTGTGGTTTGCAGGACATGAAGCGTGTAGTTTTCGAGACTTGGCCGATCGTTTCGATCTGTCCATATCGTCGGTGTCCAGGATAATAACCCGTTTGATAATGTTTCTGAGCAAACTAAGCCTAAATGTGATTACGTGGCCAAATGAGGAAGAAAAACGGAAAACCAGCGAGTTTTTTAAGAGGAAAGCAGGATTTTCTGGGGTAATAGGTAAGTTTTGAACTTTTTAATATCAAATGAATATTTATGAACATGATTCTTTTATTTTTGCATAGGTTGCATCGATGGAACTCACATAACGATTGATCCGCACCGGAAAGGGAACGTAAGCCTAATTATGCAGGCTATATGCAGTGAACAAAGGAAGTTCATTGATGTTTTAAGGCTTCCCGGGATCTTCACACGATAGCTGAGTTTTTCAAAACTCTCCTATATACGAAGGCCTGCGTAGGGACTATGGGGGTAATGTTAGCCGATATGTCATTACAAATGCTTATTATTAAATAATTATTTTCTTTAGATTACTACACATTAGGCGATTCTGCATACCCATGTTCAAGCCATTTAGTCATGCCGTACAGAGACAATGGTAGACTTACGAACGAACAAAAACGTTTTAATGTAAAACTGAGTTCGTGTCGTGTTGTAATTGAACACTCGGTCGGCTTACTAAAGCAAAGGTTCAGACAGTTATACTACTGCAAATTAAAAGGAATTCAAAAACTATGCCATTTTGTAAGGGCGTGTTGTGTCCTTCATAATATAGCAGATGAAGATTACCTTAATTTTACTATGGAAGTAAACGATGCCGAGCAGAACTTTCACACAGAATACGTGCAGTTTGGAGGAACTTCCAGAGGAACAAATGTCCGTGATGCTATTTGTAGAGAGTAACAACAAATTGCAGATTAATATCTTTTTTTTAAAGGAATAATTTTTTTATTAATAGAATTTTTATTTTAACATTCAATATAACAAATTTTGTTGTACACACATTTTTCAAAAATACTAAAACAATAAATACTTTTCTTTGACAAATTTAACATTTTTAAATTTTTTACAGAATTACATTTTTATTTTTGCATATTTTTTTAAAACTTGCAGCTTTTGCTTCTCCATTTCGTTGGTTTCCTTTAACAAACTCAGGACCTGGGACCGATAGTCTGCTTTTTCTTTTGCGTGTTGGTCTATTTTCTTTAAAAGAATATCTAGCTTTGAATCCGGTTTTTGTTTAGGAACTGGACTATCAGGCTCTTCCATACCTTCAAAGAAATAAAACATTAAAACATATAAATACGTACATAAATGGAGGTATATTATACCTGAGGAAGATTCATTGTGAGTTTCCTCCGCATTAGATAACTCGTCCCTTGTCCTTCCCTCCTCCAAACGTGACCCAAGTGAAAGCTTGGGATGAACACCTCTCTTAATGGTGATTAATAAAGTATTGGTCAAAAACACTACCATATATTTAATTTAAGAATCAATTTTTAAACATTTAATTAACTGGAAATTTTTTTCTAAACAAATCCACATCATCCCCAAAAAGTGCTACACAAAAAGAAATCTTGCATGTTTGTCCAAGCGCTATTTTACATCCACGACACGAATACAGTTCAAATTAGTTTGACATTAATAAGAACTAGGTACCTTTCGAATGGAAAAGTTATCCTATTTCTTCGGGTCTTGGAGTTGTGCAATTTTGTTTGCTTATACCTCCGCTCCAAGCTTCGGTACTTCGACTGCACCTGAGCAAAAAAAAGCCCTCTTTTGCCGGTTTTTCTTGGATACTAGTCCACATTTCGTTTTTGTTTTTCAAGGCAAATGGTTTGCCTATTTGTGGCGTCAGCTCGGAAGAAGTCCGAGTTCTTCAAATGGGATTGCTGCATTATTTGATTAGTTACTTTCTGCCGGTATTCTGGGTCTAGAAAAGCATGTTAGTTTGTCTTCTTTTGCTCAAAATCGCTACGTTATAGTTTAAAAATCCAACAAGACGCTTATATAATAAAACTGTGACGCTATTGTGAAAACCCCAAAGGATGTATAGAGTCAAAGACGTCACAATAAAATATTTTTATAAAAAGTTATGTACCTACACATAAATCAATATAGTAGTGCCTACAACCACGCACTTAATTCTAAAACCTACATTTCTTCCTATCCTATAAAATATTATTATATTATTATATTTAGTATGCAATATTATTTGAATCATAAAACAACTACCTATTTGGAAAATTTCATCAAAATCCGTCTAATAGTTAAGGAAAAAGTATGATTTAAAGAAACCGGTCATATGGGAGTTACCGTTTAAGGCTTTTCCCGAAAAAATGATTCAAACAAAAAGATAGATTTTAATAGAAAATGCCATTCAAAAAGTTTTATCAAAATTGTAGGAGCCGTTTTTGATTTAAAATCGTATGGTAGGTACCGTTAGTTTTAGAGCTAGAATTCTAATTCCAAAAAACCCTCTGAAGAATGCCATAATAATACTGTATACCAAGTTTGAAGTAAATCGGGCCAACCGTTTAGACAGAATTTTCTGACACACTTTTTTCGACTTCCCTATCATCGTAATGTCATGTCTGATTGTTAGAATTTTTTTTGCGAATGCATAACTTTCCTTATAGTTCCTAAATCGCAAGTAAAAACAGTTTTTCCGTTTTCCTATTTTTTATCACATAAAACGTCGTTAAAATCAGACATTCCAATATGTTCTAATGGAAATGAAAATCTAAAATTAAATAACAAATTACAAACATCTACAACAGATTGCCCATAAATAAGAAACAAAAACACTTTAAAACATTTGAATTAAGACCACCGAACAACACGAATTTGGAATAGTTTACCCGGCGGAATTTCCCTTGCCATTTTGATCTACAAACATTTAAAACCAATGTTAATCGACACCTCCTGTGTGTTCTACATTAAAAGGGAAACAAATAGTCCCTTGTGGGCGCATTAATTATATAAAAAATAAAACCAGTTTATAAGAAAACTGACGAAAATATTGCCCAATAACCTTTTCAGGAATATATGTACATACTTACTTACTTACTTAGGTGGCGCTACAGTTCGGGACGAACCTGGGCCTCAACCAACATGCCTCTCCAGCCAACTCGGTCTTTGGCTAGCTGTCTCCAGTTTTGCACTCCAAGTTGGTTCAGGTCGTCCTCCACTTGAGCGCGCCACCTAAGGCGAGGTCTTCCTTGACTGCGTCTACCCTCTGGGATGGAATCGAAGATCCTGCGAGCCGGAGCATTGTTGTCCATTCGCTCTATATGACCTAGCCATCTTAAACGTGATATGCGTATTTTTTTGACCAGGTCAATGTCGCTGTACAGCTCGTATAGTTCTTGGTTGAACCTTCTCCTCCAAAGCCCGTTAACGCAGATAGGGCCAAAAATCTTCCGAAGAATCTTACGCTCGAAACGACTAAGGATATCTTCATCCGCTTTAGATAGAGTCCATGCCTCGGCGCCATAGAGCAGGACTGGGACGATTAGGGTCTGATACAGAGTCTCCTTTGTCTTTCGAGAGAGGGCTTTGCTACTCAATTGCCTTCCTAGCCCATATAAACAGCGATTGGCAAGAGTAATTCTTCGCTTTATTTCTGACGAGATGTTGTTGTCAGATGTTATAGCGGATCCGAGGTACACAACTACCTCAAAGTTGTACATGTCTATTGTGATGTGATGTTTTGTCCAATCCGCCGGTGTTGTGTGTCCCTTTTTGTGGATAGCAGGTACTTCGTTTTGGCCTCATTGACTGCTAGTCCCATCTTAGCCGCTTCAGCTTCTATGCTAGCAAGCGTTCCAGTGACAGCTTGCCGAGTTCTGCCAATGATGTCTATGTCGTCAGCGTATGCTAGCAATTGCACAGACTTGAAAAAAATTGTCCCACTACAATTGACTTGCGAGTTTCTTATAATTTTTTCAAGTATTAAGTTGAAGAAATCGCACGATAGCGCATCACTTTGTCGGAATCCTTTTTTGACGTCAAAAGCTTCTGTGAGGTCAGAACCAACCTTGACGGAGCAGCGAGAGTTCCTCATCGTCATCCTGCACAGTCGGACGAGTTTGGTGGGAATGCCAAAACCTGACATGGATCTGTATAGCTCGTCTCTATAAATGCTATCGTACGCGGCCTTAAAATCGATAAAGAGGTGGTGGGTATCGATTTGGAATTCTTGGGTGGTTTCCAGGATCTGCCGTAGAGTGAACATTTGATCGATTGTGGACTTTCCTGGTCTGAAACCACACTGCTAGGGGCCAATCAGGTTGCTGAGGAAAGGTTTCAGGCGTTCACATAATACGGCAGAGAGGATTTTGTAGGCGATATTCAGGAGACTTATTCCTCTATAGTTAGCGCAGTTTAGAGGGTCTCCTTTCTTGTAGATGGGGCGAACGATGCTGAGGTTCCATTCATCAGGCATACTTTCTTCTGAACAAACTTTAGAGATGAGTTGGTGTATGCACTCCACCAGGTCATCTCCGGCCGCTTTAAAAAGTTCCGCGGGTAATCCGTCGGGTCCAGCAGCTTTGTTGTTTTTGAGTTTAGATATTGCTATCCTTACTTCATTTTGGTCAGGTGGACGGAAGTTTTGTCTGTCATCATCCATGTTGAATGGTTCATTCTGCCTGACAGCGGGATTTTGGCCTTCATCGCCGTTTAACAGTCTGCAGAAATGGTCCTTCCATGTACTCAGCACCGACTGTGACTTTACTACGAGGTTTCCATTCCTATCTCTACAGGCTTCTGTGCGGGATTTTTTTCCTTGGCATGTTCTTTTTACCTGTTGGTAAAAGTTCCGCACGTTGTTCCTGGAGTAGCATCTTTCAATATCTTCGATCGCGCGCTTCTCATGCTCTCTTTTTTTTCTTTTGGAGAAGCCGGTGTTCTTCCCGTTTTTTCTGCTCGTAAAGCTCGCGAGCAGCTCTCGTCTTTCTTTGCAGCGTCGCTTTATATGCCTCTTGTTTGACTGCATGGGCCTGCCTGCATTCGTCATCAAACCAGAGGTTTCGTGGTGGTGGTCTGGTGAAACCTAGCACATCAGTTGCGGCATCTCTGATGGCTTGTTGGCAGTGTTGCCACTGATCTTCGGCACTTGATGCTGGCGGTACTGGATTTCTTGAGAGGTTACGGGATATTCGATCGGCATAGGTTCTGGCGGTTTCTTGCGATTGCAGCTTTCCGACGTCATACTTCCTCACAGTATTACTCCGTTGTTGTGGAGTTCGGGTTATTCGCATTCTTACCTTTGCTGCAACAAGGTAGTGATCCGAGTCGATGTTAGCTGCTCGGAAGGTGCGAACATCCAAGATACTGGAGGCGTGTCTTGCATCGATCGCAACGTGATCAATCTGATTGACGGTTCTTTGATCTGGGTGTCGCCAAGTCCCTTTGTGTATATCGAGATGAGGAAACCGTGTGCTTGCAATGGTGACGTTATGTGCCGCTGCGAAGTCAATTAGCCTAAGTCCGTTTTCAGACGTTGTGTCGTGTAGGCTATGTTTTCCGACAGTCCTACCAAAGATTTCCTCTTTACCTATTTTGGCATTAAAATCGCCTAGTACGATCTTAACGTCGTATTTAGGGCATTGCTCATAGGTTTTTTCGAGGAGCTCATAGAAGTCATCCTTGGTGGCGTCATCTTTGTCCTCTGTGGGGGCATGAGCGCATATTAGGCTAATGTTGGCGAATTTAGCCTTGATACGGATTGTCACAAGTCGCTCACTTACGTGTCGAAAGCCCAAGACTTCTTGCCTAAGTCTACCGCTTATGACGAATCCGCACCCAAATAAACGCTGTGGTCTTCTTGCGCAATCACCGTAGTACACGTCACAGTTTTTCATCCTCCTTTTGCCCGGCTCATTCCATCGCACTTCCTGGATGGCAGTAATTCCTGCTCTGTAGCAGTCTAGGGCCTCCGCTAGTTGTTTGAATGCACGTGGTACATACATCAATGCTTAAAGATACATACAACGAAAATTCATGTACCAGGCTGCCCGCTTCGCGATTGGTGCTTTGGACGCTTCTTTCGCCAGGCGCGTCCATACCATATTCATTACATTACCTATTCTAGTCCGGGAATGACAAATGCAACCATAAGGATCATGGCTTGAATCCATATGTGATTTTGCTGTTGCTTTTCAAAAACAAATCCAAACGGTTCACTTCTGATTGTTGGACGAGCGAACAAGTAAAAAACATATTTTTCTACAATTTAAAGAAAATTAACTTATGTAAAAAAGAAAGCAACGAGGCTCGCTTCAATATTTTTATTGTATTAGTTGGGTTGTAATAATCCTAATACGAAAAAAAAAATTCGGCATTCAGAATGGCCAATAAACTAAACGAGCAACAGTTGGAGAGCTGGGAAACCGTGCTGTTCTACGAACAGTTAGAGAAGGCCAAAAAGACTTGAAAGATCTTAAAACTAATCAAATTTTGTATTTGTATTTGTATTTGTATTCATTCATTTTAAGTTACAATATTTACAGGATTTTACAATTTTGTTTTCTTTAACAATTAAATGAGGAGGAATGAAGCATAGATATTCAACCTTGAATGACGTAAGTACACTTTGTGGCAAGAAGTGCCATTATCAAGTGTAGTTAAAAATAAAATTGAAAGGAGTTCGAATATTATTTTGAGTTGAAATTAAAAATAAGGAGCCGCAGAAGAAGAAGAAGAAGAGTGTTTTTTTTAGTGAATGAGAGAAAAATAATGAATTTTAATAAGGTAAGTAATGAGAAATTCGAATCAAGTTCTTAGTGTAATACTTGCAGCAATGTCTCAACATCGTTTCTATCAAGTAGCCAAGTGTGAAGACGTTTGGGAAAGGTATATTGACGATCTGTTTGTTTGCGTATATCAATTGGTAATTTGTTATAGATAAAAGGGGCAATGGTAAGAGCAAAACGTCTGTAGTGTTCAGTTCTTACTCTAGGAACTACTACTGAATTTTGGTTTCGTAAGATACGAAATTCATTCCTACGTGTGTTGTTATGTCCACTTCGCAAATAGAAGATTCTAAGTACCTTGAACACATATAAATAGCGAAGGTGCAGAATGTCAAGTGTTTTAAACAATGGTAACGAAAGCTCCCATCTTAGTTTAAAAAGCATTACCCTTAGTACCTTTTTTTGGGCGGTTATGAGTGGTTACATATAGCTTATAAATGCGCTTCCCCAGCAGGTGATCCCATGCTATCTAGTCGGGAATTTACAAGAGCATAGTAAATTGTTAGTAGTAGGTTTGATGGTACTAATTTACGGAGATCATAGATTTTATTTAAGCTAAAGTAGATTGTTTGTTTAACACTAGCAATGTGGAGTTTCCAGTTACTCCTAAGTACTTGTATTCCCGAACGGGTTCAAGACTAAAGCACTTAGGACTGCACTTAAAATGGTCACAGCTTTCTACGTGGTACTCTATTTCATCCAGATTCTACGTTTTTGAGGACGAAAACGATATGACCTTGGACTTACTATTACTAAGAACCATATTGTGATATTTGAACCATAAGTTCAATAAGGTTAAATCCATATTTATGTGTAGTTTTAAGTTGGTTATGTCAACTGCAGCATAGGGAAGAGCTAGTTCATCGGCCAATGCAACAATGTTTCCACAAAATGGTAACTTAAAAATAGAATTTATGTACACCAGAAAGAGCAATGGGCCTAGGACTGATCCTTGGGGAACACCAGCTTCAGGGCAAGGTAACTCTTCACTCACCGTCTCGTTTGCAAGTAACATTTTCTAGGAACGATATTATGGTTTCTTCAGTTGACTTCCTCTTCCTAAAACCAAATTGAGAATCACTTAAAAGCTTATATTTATCAATAAATTTGATCATTTGAAAAGAAGTAATTTTTTCAAAAACTTTTGAGAACCCAGATAGCAACGATATTGGACGATAATTGTTAGGATCACTCTTATCGCCCTTTTTGTGGATAGGTATAATTATTGATGTTTTAAGGCACTCAGGAAATATTCCTGACTCAAAACTTTTACTTATTAGAAATGCCAAAGGACGAGATACAAGATGATAATTTCTTTTTAATGTTATGGTGTTAATACCATCAGGTCCACTTGAATAATTAGTTTTTTAAATTAGATATTATTTTCGCTATATCGGTTTCATATATTAACCCAAGATAAAATGAAGAAGTTGTTTGAAAATCTAGATATGATTCATCTTCTAATCCTGTGAAACTTTGGGGAACTTGTTTGTATTGGCCAGCAACATCCTTGAAAAATTTATTAAGACCATTGCATATTTGTAAGTTTTCAGTAGTTTTTAAATTTATATTAATCTGTAAGCTTTGAATGTAGTTCCCATTATCACATTTACCTAAAATATCGTTTACTATCTGCTATTGGCGTTTAGGATTATTTTTATTAAGTTCAATCTGGTGTTTATAATAAGTTTGTTTTTCATAATTAATTTGTTCGAAAATTTCTGTCCTTAGTTGTTTATAGTAAATTTAATATCTCTTATATGAAATTTGTTTTTATTGCGCCTATAGAAAATATTCTTTTCATTTATTTTTTACATAAAACCTCTGTCATCCATGGTTTTAATTTTTTTAACTCCGGTTTTCTGGAGCTAAATTTACAACTTTCTATATAATAAGTTATTATATTGCTAAATATATTAAACCCAACTGAAGGACCATCAAAATTATATACTTCAGCCCATGTTTCTTTGGAAAGACAGTAATTAAGCATGCCAAAATTAATTTTTGTTATATTTTGATTACTTTTACGGCATTTTGAATTATAATTACTAATATTTCTTAATAAATCGGTGAATGAAACACCGGTAGCATAGTGATCTTTGATATCCCAATCAAGTAATGGACTTACTATCAAACTATTTCTGTCACCAAAAAAGATGTGGTCAATGCAGGTTTTAGTATTTTCAGTGACCCTGGTAGGGACATTAATAAGTGACTCAAAGCCCATCGAGAACAAAAGCAGAAGATAATTATCACTGCTTGAAGGAAAATCCAAAATATCGATATTTATGTCACCTACAAAGCAAGTGTTTTCACTATTAATTTTAATTCGGTGTAAGAAAATTTTCTATGACAATCGTATTTTTAATGAAGACAGCTATCCAACCCGATGGATATTTTTCGTTGCAATTTGCCAAGAGACTGTAGCCCGGTAACGAATAAAGAGAAAGCTCATGGTTGAATATCCAGATTTCAGACAAAATTATTAAAGGAGGTAGATCAATAAAATTATTTTGCAAATAAGAACAAAAATAATCAAAATTTTTCCTAACAGTTCTTATGTTTTGATGTACAATTATGAAGTCATGTTGATTTGCTTTAAAATTTGAACCAACGAAAATCTCATTACGATTACAATTAATATTAAGATCAAAAAATTCATTTGAATTTAGCATAGTTATAAGAAAAAAAGAGAAAGAATTAAATTAAAAAGAAATTAAACGTCTTAATCTAAGTGATTAAGATCGTTGATGTTCTGAATATATTTGATCTTACTGCCAGAAGCTCGTCTCATCCTTATTCTTCCATTTCGCACCCATTGGTAGTCTGAGCTTTTTTCGCCTTCTTCGCCTCATTAAGTAGCAGCTTAGTATCAGTTGAAAGCAGTCATTGACAAAGATGTGTCCCTGGCTTGTTGAAAAAACCTCTCTAGCATCCATAGGTGCTTTTTTCATACACTGCAGACAAGATGCGCTCCTTCATTTTTGTGCTGCGAAGCTTTACACGAAGCTTATAACACAATTCTAGGTCGTCATCAATTACGTCGACGACAACACCGTGGGTGATGATATCAGCCGCTGTTGTGTACACATTTTCGTTTTCTATTTGCAGGACTTCGTGAATTTGCTGATCAGCACTATTTAGCTTCACTATAGTTTGTTTCAACTGCATTTTAAGGTGCTCATTCTCTTTTTTGACTTATGCTAGCATTTGAGTGGCCTTTTCAAGTGCATCAAGCTGAGTTTGTATAGCTTTCAAAGATTCCGCAGTTGATGTTATTGCAGTGCGTAAGCCAATAACCTGTTGGTGAATACCTTCCAGAGAAATTTTGTGCGTAGAAGTAGGATCACTTATACTGCTCGATAGGGTTGAAAGCCTACGAGAGTCATTCAATTTAGATTTTTTACAAACTGGACAACGCCATGGGTCTTTGTTTTGTACAATGTAATCTACATCTTTAAGCTTTACACACTTCGCATGCAAGGTTTCATCAAGTGGAAGTGATTTTACATGCATCTCTTCCGAGCTTGCACATAAATATTTGGAAAAAAAGAAAAACACGTCTTTACTCTTCAACGGCTCAAGTACAACAACAAAATAAACGTATGCCAATGCCAAGCCTCGCGTCAACTCCAACTGGAAGAAACCAACACAATCGGTTGCTAACAATGTGCAACCCGCCACTGTAAACACCAATTTGGTCAAATCCAAAATAGTCACGCGGTCGAATTTGATCAAATCAACGGCAACGGGACTATCGATCGAATACTGCTACTATTTTGCCAAAACCAACCTCCATCACTGTCAAAGAAGTGAATATTGAAAACAAAGTCTCACATGTTCGATATATTAATAAACCAAAAATCGAACCTACAACCAAGCCACAACAACAGACACAAGTCGAACCAAAATTTAGGCGGGAAGATAGCAATCTTTCTCATCGATCACTGTCTAAGCTGAAAGCTGCTATTAAGCAGCTGTCTAGCATCAAGCCCACTACTACACAGTCTGTCTACTGTTGTCCCTAAGTGCGAAGCTACAACAGAACCCACCGAGAAGGAAAATGTGGACACACATTCGGGCAATTGTGAAATAAAGATTGTCAATGTTCAATCACATTCGACCAAATTGTTAAATGCGGTGGAAAACATTGATGCTGATGACACGAAAAATCTTATTTTGGTATCAGACGAAATAAAAAATCAAAAACAAATTGTTTCAAAAATGCGTGCAATTTTAATTGACTGGATCAACGAAGTACACCACCAGTTCCATTCAGTTCCAGAAATATTCCACATGTGTGTTGGAATAATTGACAGATACTTGCAAGCAGTCAAGACAACTTCGCGCCAGCATTTGCAAATGGTTGGTGTAACGGCGCTCTTTATAGCTTCCAAGTACGTAGAGCTCTTTCCTCCAGCGATTGGTGATTTTATCTACATAACCGACGATACATACACAAAGAATCAAGTTCTAGAAATGGAGATCAAGATAATGAAATCTCTCGACTTTAATCTATCTCGTCCGTTGCCGATTCACTTTTTACGTCGTTTTTTCAAAAGCTGCCAGCGCTGAAGATTGTCATCATGCAATGTCCAAGTACTTCTTAGAATTTGTAACGACTAAGTAAAGTACTCAATGGCTTGTTATCGTATGTATCTTTCACTACAGGTGATAACAAAGAACCAAGTGCTTTTATTCCTTTGGAAAAACTCCACTAATTGCACATAACCACAAGACACAAGAATATAACAAAACCTCACAGCTGAAGGATTCGAAATGAATTCCTCCATAGAGGAATTATGTAAATATATAATATAAAAATGTAATATTCTACTTAAATAAAGAATAAACGAAAATGAGAATTATATCCACTAAACGAATGTTCAGTAGATTCTTAAAAGGAGTGATAAAATAACATTAATCTGTACATACCACTTTCAATTTGTTGGAATGTCTTCGGCGAATATTCTACTTCCATATTTGTTTTGTTTGCGTTCATATTGTGTTGTTGTAAACTTTTTTAAATAAATTGGAAATATTAACTAGATTTGTGTCGCGAATTTGATTTTTTTTTATTTTCTTTGTTCAATTGTCACACTGACGTTTGGCTGCTACTTTTTTCTGCCTTCAGAAATTTGTTGAGCAGAAATTCGCATAGTGAGGAAATTATTTTCTCACTCACGAGCTTTCTCTTCTGCGAATTTCTAGGAATATTTGGTGTACGAGAACAAGAATTTGCAGAAATTCGTGAAAATTCGTACGAATTTGCAGATTGGGAACAAAGCTAATATCGCAGGACTTAAAAATACCCATTTATTTGAATTGTTCACACTGAATGAGAGATTATAACCGGCTCTCCGAAACACTGCAGAACATAGGCTCAATGGATGTACGTTTCATTGAGGATTTCAATGCTAGGGTTGGACTGTCACTGTCGCAATAACTTCGTCAGTGGAACTGCAACAACAATCATCAATGCTACTCGAAGGTCAAAAGATGAAAAATGTGACGTTAAGGGAGCTAAAATACTAGAAATTGCAGATACTTTGGATGTAACGATGCCAAACGGGAGCTGTAAAAGTGATCCAAATGGCGAATTCACGTTTATTAGTGGAACATCTTGCTCAGTCATTGATTATTGTTTTGTATCTGGAAAGTCTAATTCGATGCTGAGTGATTTAAGAATAGGAGCACAGATTTATTCCGATCACATGCCTTTGGAAGTATCGTGCACAATCTAGGGGTGCGAGAAAGTTAGCGCAAAAACAACTTAGGTTACTCCCTAGGCTGAAGTGGAATGATAGTTTCTTCTCAAGTTATCAAAACAATTTTAACCTCAAACTTACTCTGCGAAGGCCCCTGAATATGTTGCAAATGAAGAATCTTACTAAAATAATTATTGAAGCTGCTCCAGTAAGCGCTAAAAGCAGACTAAATAAAAGGCACGACTGGGTCGCACGTACTTGCTCTTATGTGCTAATCCTTTTTAAGTGCAGGCGTCTTTTTGACAAAGATTTTATTTTAATATTTTTTGTATGGCGTGCAACTTCCTTAGAATCGTTTTGGGGTGAAGCTCGAACGAACATGCGTCACGACAAAGGGATAAACACATAAATATATAGGATTGTTAGCTTTTGCAGTTTTTTAGTGTAGTATTATCTTTCCACTTGCTGCTTACTGTTTATAATATAAATATAATATATAATAAAGATACAAAGGACTTTTTTCAGTTAAATTTTCATTTTGGTATGGAAAAATTTGAACAACTGGCATAAAGATTCGTCGGAATCAGCAGTATGGCAATAATGCTAGGTAAAGGGACCTTTATACGTCCCAATATGGGACCAATGGAATTTATAAAGGATTTACTTAGGTACCTATAATAAGGTTGGAAGGAAGGTAGGTACTAAAATTAAGATACGTGTTCCAACTACTGTTAAGCCAGTAGGTATAGAGACAATATTAAAAGTTAACACAGTGGTTTTGTTTATTTATAGGCAGGTGTAAACTTTTGTTTTCTCGATTGAAATTTTTGCATTCAGTAGTAATCGAATAGTTTTTTTTATTTGTTAGTTGTTTTTGTGTGTTTATCAAAGGCTTCCTTATTTATTCTGTGCTTTTATGATGATGAAAAATACTTTAAAATACGTAAGTATGTATGTAATGTAGGCTGTCACTTTCTTTTATTTGACTAATGGCTTGGCTAGGGCTTAGCCGAGCAATATGAAATAAAATGTTGGGGAAAAAAATGTATGAATTCAAAAAAACACTACTCATAACGTTTTTTGGAAAAAATGTTGTAAGCCATCTTATTTCTTTTGCTGTTTTCTATTTTATGAATTTTTCATTTTAAAATCGTTCGACCAGTTTTTTCAAAAAAATGTTTTTTTTGAAAAACTTTTCGAAAACATATTTTAAAATTTTTTTTAGTGTGTCAATTTTAAGAAATCTATAGTTTATACTAGGAGAAAAATTAAAAAAAAATCTATAGATCCGTTTTCAAAATATTCAAAAAACAAAATATTTTTTTAAAAAAAATATTAAAATTTAAAAAAAAATGTTTTTGGAAATTTTGATAAGCAATATTATTTAAATCATAAAACACTACATATTTTGAAAATTTCATCAAAATCCGTCAATTAGTTAACGAGAAAGTCTGATTTTAAAAAACCGGTCATATGGGAGGTACCGTTATAAAACTTTTTCTGAAAAATCCATTAAAATTAAAAGATAGATTTTGCACAGAAAACATCATTCTGAAAGTTTAATCAAAATCGTAGGAGCCGTTTTCGAGAAAAATAAGTTTTTTAATAAAAGTTATATGGCAGGTACCGTTAGTTTTGGAGCTAGAATGCCAATTCCAAAAACTGTCGGGTAGAGCACTCTAAAAATACTATATACCACGTTTGAATCAAATCGGCCCAACCGTTTAGGCTGTAGATATCGATACGGACAGACAGACAGACAGACAGACAGACAGACAGACAGACGGACGGAATTTCCGGACCCACTTTTTTTGACTTCTCTATCATCTCGTTTGATTGTTAGAATTTTTTTTTTTTTTTTTACGAATGCATAACTTGCCTTATAGTCCCTATAATCGCAAGTAAAAATGACAATTTTAAGCAGCGCTGGTTTGATTTTGAATGTCAAAAAGCTAGAAAAAAGTCGTTTGCATTTTTAAAGTTGTTGAGAAAATACAACACACCTTTTTCAAAATCATGTATACAGGAGCCAATAAACACTTAAAGCAAATCTATTTTTAGAAAAAAAAGAAACTAGATCAATAAAATATAAGCGTACTTAATTTAGCTAGATATTCGGCAGAGTCTTGGAAATCCGCTAAAACAATCAATGGGAGAACAAATTGAATTGCTGCATCACTGAAAGCGCCTGAACTGACCTATTTCATGAAATTACTCAACGCACCGCAATTTTGACCGCTTCCACATTACGAAGCGCCTCATTTCGACGATGAGGTTGGATGCACCATTTACGATTTTCAAACTAGAAAATGTAAACGACAAATCCAAAATTGGAAAAACTCAGTACAACAGAATTTCTGAGAGTTATGACGTAGGAGTACAATAGAATCTTTGTAAGCGCATACGTCCCAGAAAGTTTCGAGAGAGCAATAATTTATCCCTTACACAAAAAAGGATCCTTTGATTCGCCAGAAAACTATAGAGGCATTTCGTTTTTGAATTTAAATACATCTGTCAAGCTTTTTAGTACTCTAATCTTCAATAAGCTTACTCAGTGGATCGAAGTGAATAAAATTTTAAATGAATACCAAGCAAGATTTAGAAGCTCTACGCTTTTTTCGTCGATTTTCCCGCTGCGTTCGATTCGATAAGTTAGGAATATCCGGTAAAATTGATGCCTTACTCAGAGTGATGTTTGTAAATAACGTGGCTTACGTATGGGATGGTGAGTTTATTTCCGAAGAGTTTTCAACAGAAATGGGAGTTAAGCAAGGTTGCGTCTTGAGTACGTTACTATTCATTCTATTTATCAACAATATTGTGGAGGAGATTAGAGGACGAATCTTGTTTGGGAATAAGCGGATACCATGACTTATTTTTGCGGATGATATCGTATTCTTTTCCGAATCGTCGGATGGTATGCAACGTATGATTAACCGGCTGGAGAAATACTGTGTAAATTGGAATTTATCCGTTAATTTGCCAAAAATCTATAAAATTATGATATTTATTTCAGCGAAAAATGGACATATAAGTGTTAAAATGTTGAAATAGTCCGAGAATATAAATATTTAGGTGTACTTGTCACTTAGCATGAAAAAACATTTTGAGTTAAACTAGTAGAAGCAAAAAGAGCTGTTTCTTCAGTGTGGACTCGTTGTATCGAAAATAAAAGTATCGGACATATTACGAAGGTAGGTAAACATTTTTCATGCAACCTCAGTATTGCTTTATGGTGCCCAAGTTTGGGGATACTCCCAATTGGAAGAGGTGGAAAGGTTCCTCAGATAGTTTTTTTAAAACGCATCTTTCGGTTACCAATTAACACACCAAATTACAAACAACAGAACCGCCTTTGTTCCTAAGGACAATAAATCTGCATTTTAACTATGTTTAGAAGGTGATGGAGATGGATGAAAGAAGATGTTTTCTTCCCGGGGATATCCCGTAAAAAAGTGGGAGGAGCTGTTAAAAACTTCCACTTTTTAGCCGACACGAACATTTCGGACTTAAGACAAAAGTCTGGCACAATATTAGAGAAATTAAGCAACTCCACATACGCAAATTTTAAACAAGAAACACAGTCTTGACAATATGGATTGATTTACCAGCCAACTTCGGGAAAGTACTGCCAATTCTATGCGACCTTTGCAACCTCAAGTAGAGGGAAGAGGTATACCATTTCATCACAATATGTCCCATTTTAAAAGAGTTTCGTATGAGGTACTTTGGATTAGCTTCGATGGAAATAAGCGACACGTTGGATGTCCTGAATGAAGAAATAGGCTGGGAAGTCTTATATTTAAATATACTACAACCGCACTCAGTTATAGGCAACGCATCCTCGAAGGAGACTTTTAAACTAAACGAATATAATAACAATAAATTTAAGCTTAACCAAATTGTCAATCTGTTAGACGGACGTGTGCCAAACCATATTAAACTTAAGGTTATTAAATTGTAAATTTTAAATCAATTTTTTTTTCAAATAAAGTTTTTCAACTAACTATGTAACTAACTTAAAGAGTTAATTTGTGTATAAATAAGTTATAACAAATGAATGAAGTATACGTAATTAATTAAAATAAAATGCACGACTGGATCACACGTACTTTCTCATATGTGCGGTCACATTGTAGAATAAAATTTAAGAAAATTAAAAAGAACATCAAAGCATTAATTGATTTTTGTGACTTTTGATTGTTCGAATAAATTGTTTTGAGTGAAATAATTTAAATGACATTTTTTTTTTTAAATTAAGAAAAATAATTCAAGAAAACAAACTTAAGCACAAAAATAACGTACATGTAAAAACAAAATTAAAAAAAAAAAATCACCTACCCGTTTTAAAAAATTGATTTTTCAAAATATATTTGAAAAAAAAATATTAAAAATACAAAAAAAAAGTTTTCGAAAAAAAATTAATGCAAAATTACTTAGGCTACCTACATCTTCTTGAATATCAATTTTGATAGTAATCGGATCAACACTTTTCGAGAAAGTCGATGAAAAAAAACCGGTCCTATGGGAAGTACCGTTTTTAGCCCACCATATACATATTTTTCACCAAAATAAAATGATTACCTACACTAGTACACTGATTTTTGTTCACTAAAATTCTTGGAGCGGTTTTCGAGAAAAATAAGCTTTTACATGATTTAATTTAAGTTAATTTTTGAGCTAAAAAAAAATTAAAAAACTCCTCTGTAGAATGTCAAAATAACCTTAAGTTCTAAGTTTGAAGACGATTGGCCGTTAGTAACAAAAGACATAAAAAGAAAAAAACAGCCATGGTTTAATACTCACATAAAAAATCTTATTTATGAACGCGACCAGGCGTACAAACGTTGGAAGCGTTTTCGAATAAATGCGTTGTTTGTTGTATTCAAAAGGTTAAGAAATAAGGTAACAGCCGAAATATGTGAAATGGAGAGACGTTGTTTTGCTCCTAGGTTAGACCCCTCACAATCTGGACGGAAATTGTGGAAAAACCTGCGGGATATATGCATCGACAAGCAAAAAAAAATAGCAACTACGACAACATAGATTGCAATGAACTTAATTAAAAGTTTTTGTCACTTCCAAACTCAGAAGTGACTGATCAAACATCGACTTTTTCTTTTGAGAATGCCACATTTTCTTTTCCTTGTTTTAGTTTTTCACTCACAGAAAAAGCTGACGTTTTAGAGAGTTGCATTCACGTAAAATCTAATTCTATTTAATTTGATGAAATTCACCCTGTCTTTGTTAAAGCTATACTCCCGTATATTCTGAAATACATAACCCACCTTTTTAATACCATCTTAATGTCAAATGTTTTTCCAGCAGTTTGGAAACAAGCAAAAATTGTTCCAATTCCAAAAAACCAAAATGAGTTTCGACCGATTGGTATTTTACCATTTCTTTACAAGGTCTTAGAGAGGATAATGAATTGTCAGATAAGAAAATTTCTAACTAACAACAACTTACTTTGTACTAATCAATCTGGCTTTCGTCCTAAACACGCTGTACCACAACTCTTATAAACGTAGTAGAAAATATCAGGCAAGCCGTTGATTGTGACAATGTTACTTTTCTAGTTCTCCTAGATTTCTCTAAGGCTTTTGATACGGTCAACCACCAAATCTTGGTTAATGAATTGGTTAATCAGTTCAATTTCTCTTTCTCCTCTGCAATGCTATTTCGGTCATATCTGAATCTTCGATCTCAGGCAGTTGTGGTAAATCGCTCCGTGTCCGATTTTCCAATGTTAAAAGTAGGCGTTCCCCAAGGTTCAATACTGGGGCCCTTATTGTTCTCTATGTACATTAATGGTTTACCTTTGTATATACGAAACTGCCAAGTAGATATGTACGCTGATGATGTTCATATGCGAAATAGCTTTCCTATAGGGTTCGTTGAAAATGCTGGTGTTGAGGTGAATGAAGCCTTAGCAAATATTCATTGTTGGTCAAAGAATAATGGGCTTTGCCTTAAACTAAAATCAAAATGCTGGGTAATATCGAGAAAGGTCATCGACACGGCTGTTTTTCCAGAAATATATTTAAATAATAAAAAAATTGAGTTTGTCGAATCAGCAAGGAATTTAGGTTTAACTTTCACAAAAACTTTTTCTTGGAATTGCCACATAAGATTGACGATATGAAGAATTTACGGAGGCCTCCTTTTACTGTGGATCAACCATAAGATAAGACCACCTAAAACGCGCATTATCTTAGCCAAAACATTACTCATCCCTATAATGCTCTATGGCTGTGAAATCTTTCATAACTGTGATTATGAGCACAAGCGAAAACTCAATGTTGCTTACAATAGCATAGCTAGATACATTTTTGGATTAAAGAGATATGACCACATATATGAAATTTCAAAATCAATCTATGGCATTTCCCTCGAAAACCTTTTCAATTTTAGATCATTAATTTTATTGAATAATGTCTTACAAACGCGTCAGCCACATTACCTCTATAATACAATATGTCATTTGCGTTCTAACAGATCAGTGAATATTGTGCCTGTCCGTTATGCGTTCTTAATATTCGAACGCCAATTTCTTATAACTGCGATACGTTTGTGGATCTGTCTGCCCCGATCTTTAAGAATGATAAGCTATGTATACTAAACTATTTGAAATAAAATTTAAAGAATATCTTGAGACGTTAAGGTAGTGATGATACATATAAAATCTTATTTTTTTTTCTCTTTTATTTTCTCACTTCTCATTTCCTAAATTTGTTTCTATTTTCTTCTTCCTTATGAATTTTTTTTTTACTTTTTCTTTTATCCATTTTAAGGTCTGAATTTTTAAAAAAATTAATAAACAAAAATTGTTGAACACTTTATAAAAAACATAAATAATAACATATCTAAATGAAATACCTAATAAAGTTTATACTACTTTAAAAGATGTTGTATCTTACTGTATAAATCTTTTCAAATAAATGTATGAAATATGAAATATGAAATAATGGCCCAACCGTTCAGGCTACAGTCCAAAATACATCCGTACAGACAGACAGACAGACGAACAGAATTTTGCCTGTAACTCAAATATGTTTCTCTATCATCGCAATGTCATGTTTGATTGTTATCTCAAAATTTTTAATCTGCACGAATACAAAACTCGCACTACAGTACCTATAATCGCAAGTAAAAATATATATGGAGCACTAAGCGCACATATCGATGTTATTCCAGCACTGACTTAAAAAACACCTCCCCAAATATTGAAATGGAAAAAACACAACATTAAATAGTACTACGAGTACAAACAATTTTAATATTTAAAATGTATTGTGTTGATTTTACGCTTTTTTAAATCACTACAATATACATACATACATTTATTTTATTTGAATGCATTTTCAATTGCTTGAAGAAAAAAAATCAAATTAAATCTACAAAAAAATAAAATAAAAATAAAACGCGTTATGTATTCAAACAATAACAATGTTTTGCTTGTCATATTTTTGAATCAGGTATTCTGATGATTCCCTTTTTATTATAACCTATAGGTATGTACGTGTTTAAAGATTTGTACATATGAATATTCATTTAGAACACATTCACGCGCCGAACTACAATATGAATAATATTATTTTATTTCATTTTATAAAATGCAATCAAATAATTCAAATATTGCCCACATTTTAAAATATATTGTTCGCGTTACAATTATAAATTCGTGTGAAGATATATGTATGCACCTCAATAATGACGTCCATTTAGGTTTATTTGAGTTCACTTGTATATTAAAATTAAATATACATATATATGTATACATATGTGAAGCATAATAATAACAATTTAACCGGATATGCCTCCCTATGAGTGTTTCACTAAAATCATCTGCAAAGGAAACTAAAAGAACAAAAATTATGACTCAATGACAACTTTTCAAATATTTCAATGGAGCCCACAAAATTCTTATTCAATACAATAGAAGAAGTCCTACATAGATAATTTCTAAATCAACATTCGGATTACCCATGAGTCAAAGAATTTCCTCCTTCATTAAATATTCTCCCAATGTTCGGGAACCCAAACATTTTAAATCCGTTCTTGATCGACCATCACCTGGACCATATCCAACACAGAGAATATGAAATACTCTTCTGGAAATTCGTTTTGGATTTCAAGGAAAGATATCCCTTTATTAAAATTCAAACATAAATCAAGTGATACACCGGTAATACACTTTTGGGTGTTTCAGTGTTCCAATTGGAAGATAGTCGAGAACTTTTTGTTTACTTATATGAAGCGGAAGGATTCAGTGGATAGTCTTTTGTCATTGCAAGATAGGTCTCGGCCTAAGAGTAAACATGTTGGTTTCCTATGCAACTGCAAGATTATAGGTTTACGCAAAATCGTGCCAAAACATTGGTATACGTCCAAAGGCACCAGGAGATAAAAAAATGGCCACTTTATTGAAGAACTATAAAAGATAACCTACCTTCTCTTCTCATCAATAAATCACAATTGAATTCGAATTATCAAACAAGTAGATATATATGTAGGATATAAACCAGAAGGAAGGAAAAAATGCGACCAAGAAAAGAGAAAAAGACCTTTCGGCTTTTCGTCCTTGAAGGAGAGAAAGCAATTTGGAATTTCATTGGGCAGAAGGTAAATTGCCGAAATTGAAATGATTTCATATCCTGGAATTTTTGACTCGATCAGATAGAGAGACAGGATGAAAGATGATGAATGGTAAGTGATTGAAAGGAGGTTGTTAAAGTTACGGATTTTGTGTGATGTGGGTGACTTGGCAATCTTCGTTCGGTTGATTGCTAAATGAAACTGAATTGGATTTTCATATTTCATAGATCAGAAGAGAAATTATTTTTGTATGCGCTGTCTTGGCAAAACTGATAACTTTGAGAAAACACTTTGGCCACCACGAATTAAGGAGGTGGAATGGAAGGCATTGATGTATTTAATCAAATAAAAATGTTAAGTGTTACGTTTGAAAAATGCTATAGATGTAGAGAGAATAAAAAAAAAATATGGGACGAAAATAAAACAATACATTTGGTAAAAAATAAGAAAATAAAAATTTTTATTTATTAAATTTTAAATTTAAATCAAATTCAGTTCGGTAAATAAAGGAGTAGTTTTACGCATCATGCAAGGGGTTCTGATGTTAAATTCGAAACAGTTAAACAGAAACAAGAATTGATGAAGACAGATACTCTCGTTTGTTTCTCTACGTTCTTTTAGAGGTTTAGAAGTTGAAGCATGGTATATACATTTTTTATAGTACTCTCATGGATGTCATTTGGCCTCTGGCCATCTTCACGGCTGTGCAGTAACTAACTCTTAATAGTGGAGACGGGAACATTCACCATTATACCGACATTGTGATTATATTAAGTGTATTAATATTCACACCAATTGGCGATTTCAGCGCCACTCATTGCGGATTGTGCAGCTATCAAAATATGATTCTTCATGAGAATACTATAGACACAGGCAGTGTGTAGGCAGTGTTGTTGCTGGAAATTTGAAAAGGTCCCAAAAAAAGGGTTACCAGCGTAGAAAAACTCGCATAAGGAAAAATATTTAATAACCATATAAATGCAAAAATTTCCAAAAAAAATGTTTTTTATTTTTTTTTTATTTATGAAAATTGTTTACCTATTTTGAAAATATCAAGAACTAATGTGTGGAAGCCTGAAAATGTTAATTGCCAAGGAGTATAAATTAGGCTAAATGTATGTCATACACCGAAGAAATTTTTTTAAATATTTTTTAGCTCAAATATTAACGGTAACTGTCATATAACCGTTAAGTAAAAGCTTATTTTTCTCGAAAACAGCTCTAAAAATTTGCATGAAAAAGAATTCAGTGGTAAAGTAGTGGTAAAAGTTTTGATGAAAAAGTAATTAAGTTTTCGACCTTCTCGAGAAATGATAAACCGATTACAATCAAATTTAATATTCAGTCGTACAATTTATATAAGAACATTTCAGCCTCATTTCCTATAAATATGTATATCACATTAGTTTTTTATGTTTTTTTTTTTTATTCCATAAAATCAACTTCTCCAACCCGAGTGTTTAATTAATATTCTTTTATTATAAAGTTTTTAAAAATCATTTGTAAAAATGTTAGGATAAGTGACTTTTCTTCAATTTTGGCTGCAGAACTACCCACTGTTTAACCATTCCATATGCAAGAAGCAACAGCCTCAAGTGATAGCCACTTTGTAGAACTTAGTTTTAGAAGCTTATGTTCTGGAGCATCAAAACTAGCCTGGAGATTTTAAAAATCCCCTCAGCCTTTTACCGCTGAATTTGGTAAACATTGAAACACTTCTGCATAATTGTCCACGTTGTTAGGAAGGGCTGGTACTAGGGTTATCAGATTGAAAATGTTCAAAAAAGGGAGGTAAAACAGGCTTTTGAAAAATATAAAACCCGGACGAAAAAATGGGCACGACTGGGTTGCCCGTACTTGCTCTTATGTGCCTAATTACATTGGAAAGCAAGAACTTTGACAGAAACAATTAACATTTACGTTGAAAATAACACTGTTAGAACTTATAGCCGTTATATGAAAGGTGCCGTTTATAGACTTTTCTCGTAAATTTGGTTCTGATGAAATGATAGCTAGTACCAACAAAAAAATCCCAAAATTTTTCATCGAAATAGTTGGAGCTGTTTTCGAGAAAAATAAACTTTTCCTAAACGGTCATATGGCAGGTACCGTTATTTTTAGGCCTACAAATAAAATTTCAATTTCCCCTCTGGGGAATTGCAAGACACACACGCCAAATTTGAAGATAATCGCTTAAGCCGTTTAGGCTGCAGCTTGTTATACATACTGACAGACAGACAGACATTTTTTGTCGATCACTTTTTTAGACTCCTCTATGATCGTAAAGTGATGTTTCATTGTTATCTATTTTTTTTTATATTAACGAATCCTAAACTTGCCTTATAGTCCCTATAATCGCATGTAAAAACCAGCAACGCACGGGTTTTTATAATTTTTTTTTATCATCGGCTTTCTCATACACTAATGAAGTAATGAGAGTCATTACCTCAGCTGATTCACGGGAATGAAAAATCTTGCCCAGTGGCGACTTTTTGCATGTGTGTATTTAATAAATAGCCAACTTAACAGACGGGAGGATTCTATGGGTAGGTTCTTAAGAAAATACATGGAAAACAATCCATTTCCTTACTTGAAAATACAAAATTAAATAAATCAACCATAATAAATATATACAGGGTGCGGCAAAAAAACCGATCTTATTTCTGCGGCGCGTCATTCGATAACAAACGCGCGTTGCTCAGGCGACCACTGCTCCATGACTACTGACAATGGCGTCATGTAGGCGTTCCAACGAGTCTACCCCTACCACCCTCGGACGTCCTGTCGCTGAATGGCGCGCCGCAGAAAATAGATCGTTTTTTTGCCGCACCCTGTACATATCACATTTAAAGAGGCATCCTGTCAAACTTGTCCCCCTGTACCAAATGACTATATAAATCGTTCGCTATTCCATCAAGTTCGGTAAAGACATCACCGACACCTTTGAAGTCATAAAAGCACTCTAATGTGTCCCTTTATAAGACCTTAACGATCCACCTATATGGTGCAGAGGCGGACATTGCCAAAAGTGGATGAGAGCGCTTTAAGTTGTTTAAGAGAAAAATTCTCCAAATTATTTTTTGCAAGAGGACCTCGACCAATTTCCGTGCGAAACTCGAGCTAGCAAAGGACAGCTAGGTCGCCCAGGGCCAGCCTGTACTGAAAGTACTGAAAGTTACTTTTGCGGAAAGTTTGAGAAAAATCTATCAAACGTACATTTACGGTAATCCGTATTCATACACACAGGTAAATAAACTTAGGTAAATAAACTGTCATAATGTTTCTCCTTTTTCACTTTATTAGAGGCTTACGAAGCAGGACACCATATTGACCATATGGAAAACCATAAAGTAAAAGCACTCAAATGAAAAGCTTTACAATTTTCTGTTCCCTGCATTCCACTTCTCGGTACTAAAAACCAAACCTGTGAAATCAAACGAAAATAGAGACTAGAGATGTGTGTTTCCAAAAATCATTTCAAAAAGGATCACCTTACTGGAAGGAAAGTGTCGCAAGTTCACTGTAGAGTACTAAATCGACTTGAATTTTCACATTCTAACCACAATTGTTCAGTACTCTGGTCCAGTGTCAAATCACCAACACGAGAGTAGTTCAATGGAGCGGCTTTTGCACTTCAATGGGCTTCTAGAGTAAGAGCAAACGTATGTACTGTACATACGTATGTACATACATATTCTCTATCAGGATATACAGCAACTATACAACAGGTTTCCAATTCACCGACGCGGTTGATTGAAGCAGGAGCACAATCAAAATTTGAAAAAGTGGCAGAAGGACAAATTTATATTGGCTTTTGGCTTTTGAGTTATTTGAAACACTCCCACTCTAACACATTAGACCACCCTTTGTCCATTAATTTATCATTGAATTGCAGAAAAATGTGTCCGAAACAGGATACAGTCTTAAATGCAGGGAAAAGGAAATAAAAGGCAAGAATCAACGGGTTTTTCTGTCGAATTTTTTGAAAAAAGGGTAAGAAAGAAGTGATTTGCTTAACGTGTGGTGGTCCTGGCCATCCAGCTCATATAGGAACACTTTGATATCGCTCCTGGAGGCGTGCAATTGGATAAGAAGGTATATTGAATTTTCCGGGTCATTTGAAATGTGGCCAAGAGTTGGTTTTTTTATGCCAAGATTTAAGTTAAGAGATGGCAAAATCGATTTATGCAGTAAACAAAGAGATTTAGTCGTTTATTTATCTTTTTTTAGGAAATTATAACGTTCGTATAATTGTTCTAGTTTAAGTTAAAAAAAAAAACATTCTAATACAATATATATTATATTTAATGCTATTTTTGTGTAAGTTATGGTCTGCATACATCGTGAGTTGAGACATAGAAAAGCTTCTCTTATATGTTCAAATATATAAATTGCACCACTGGATCACACATAGAAGTCATTTTATATAAAAATACTTTAAAATTTTCTACATATTTCTTCAATTATAAAAATTATGTGTAAATAAACGAAAAAAACGGATTTATTTATATTTTTCAGATAAAGTTTAACAAAGAAACCAATAAATTGGGAGGCATTTTTTCCTATTCCTCCCGAATATGTTCGGCATAATTGGAATGTGTTCTAATCCACCGTTTTAAGGCTAATGGCACACGAGCTCTACAATGGTCGCCCGCCCAATTGTCCACGCGCCCAGAAAATATTGTCACACGAGCTGAATTTTGACCGCTTGACAGCATATTATGCTAATCAAAATTCAAAACCAAAGTTAATCGACACATCCAATCTCTCCCCTCCCTATCTTCCTAATGCCCGCGCAGTGTGCTCTACATTAAAAGGGAAACAAATAGTCCCTTGTGCGCGCGTTAGTTTTAAAAAAAATTATTTACTCTCCTAAAATAAAACAAAACAAAAAAATGGGCACGACTGGGTCGCACGTACTTGCTCTCATGTGCCTAATTACATTGAAAGGTAAGATCTTTCATAAAAACAAATAACATTTACGTTAAAAATAACATAATTTGAACTTATAAAAAGTATCAAAACCATATTTCGAAAATTGTAGGACGGATTTTAATAAAATCCTGTTTTTTATTCTTAGTTTTTTGAAAAAATTTTTTTTTTTAATTTTGGTATGCAGTTTCTTAGAGTTTATTAATATACCTGTGATTATAAAATTTAAATAATTTTTTTTGATTAGTTTTAAAAATATTGATTTTCAAAAAAAATTCAAAAATTAATTTTAACTAGAAAAATAAAGTTTTTCAAAATTTTGATATGCAAAACTAATTTGGCTATCTAGGTATTTTCAAATATAAAATTTGGCTGAAATCCATAGAGCCGTTACCGAAAAAGCCAAAAATTAAAAAAAAAAACCGTTATATGAAATGTTCCGTTAATAGACTTTTCCGATATATGTGGTTCTGATCAAATGATAGCCAATACCAACCAAAAATTCTCAAAAATGTTCATCAAAATCGTTGGAGCCGTTTTCGAGAAAAATAACCTTTTCCTAAATGGTCGTATGGCAAGTACCGTTATTATTTTGCCCTAAAAATAAAATTTCAATTTTTCCTCCGGGGAATGCCAAAAGAATCACACATACCAAATTTGAAGGCAATCGCTGCACCCGGACGGACAGACAGACAGACAGACAAACAGACAGCCAGACGGACATTTTTTGCCAATGACTTTTTTAGACTTCTCTATGATCGTAATGTCATGTTTGATTGTTATCTCAATTTTTTTTATATTCAGGAATCCTAAACCTGCCTTATAGTCCCTATAATCGCAAGTAAAAACTGCATAAGGCTCACCTTTGAGCCTTTTTTTTTGTATGACGCGCTCCCATTTGGAAGCATTGCTTCTCTGTATTCTAATGGCGCGTGACCAAATGGAAGCTCGGAAAAAGGAGCTCATGGGGCATTAGCCTAAAAGTTCCCATACATTTTCTACGGGATTGAGGTAGCGAGATTGCGCAGGCCACTCCAAATTGTAGACTATCTCCTCTTCTAAAAAGTTTCTTACCAAACGGCTGGTGTGTTTCGGGTCGTTGTCTTGTTGGAATATGCTGTTTTCAGGCATTGTTGACCACAAGCATATGGAAGCATATAGTCGCCAGGATTTGTTGGTACATTCCTACATTCATCTGGCATGATTGTGTCGATATCGCTTCTAACGAGTGCGTAAGAAATTTGATGACAATACAAAAAAAAAGCATTTTTTTAACTATAGCCTATAGCCCAGCAGAAATTGACATTAAAAACGCAAAACTTGATGTAGTTCTGAATTTTGATATGTTGTATAGACCAGTTAGGGTAGTGTTAATCCAAATTTGCAACTTCGAAAAAACTTGTGGTCCGCAGCGCGTGAAAAACTGCAAAATTTTGGGAATTTTTTTTACTTTTTTACACTGTGCGTTTTTCGTAAACGAAATCAAGTGGTTTTTTTAAGGCCATTAAATTTCTAACAATTAAAGCCTTTTTTGGTTTTTCATTAATAACTTTTTTTAACTTATGTCCTACGTTAAAAAACGTTCAGGTATATTTTGTAGACCATTAAATTTCTTACAATATTGACTATTCAAACATGTTTGTGTGTCAATTTTTTTTTTACCAAGGGTAGTAGAAAAAAGAATTTTTTTTAATTTCCCAAAAAAAATGCCAAAAACTCTAAATGTTTATCTCATTTCTTCTGTTATACTCAAATTATGGGACGCAGTTATTTTGTCGGGAGATTTTGATATATGGATCAGGTAGCTGGACTCAGTACCTATCTGACAATGCAAGACATACATACTCAGCTAGGACTTCTACTGAGTCCTGAATTAGTTTTCTAGCGTGTTTGATAAAATGTCTCTCTTTTTCTTTGCGATTATAGGTACTATTTATTAGGCAAGTTTAGGATTCGTCAATATAAAAAAATTCAGATAACAATTAAATATGACTTTACGATCATAGTTACGAGAAATTTATTGACAAAAAATGTCTGTCAGACAGTCTGTCTGCCTGGGTGCATTTGAATTTTATTCATTTCAGAACTGGTTACAATGCAGGACATGAGTCTTATAAAGTATTGCTTAAAATTAATTTAGCATAATAAATTATTTACATGATAAAAAAAATTAAGAAAAAGATAGGCCAAAAAGGAAAAGCAATAAATAATTAAAAGATGCTATTAATGATTTACCAAACAGCTGAAAGGTAAAAATTTAAATATTCTTGCAGTCCTTTTGGCAATTTGACACAAAAAAATATTAAACCCATAATAAAATTATTGTTATTATTTATTTATTTATTATTTAAATATTCTTGCAGTCCTTTTGGCAATTTGACACAAAAAAATATTAAACCCATAATAAAATTATTGTTATTATTTCGAACGTTTTGTTATTCGAACATATGGAAATACGGGACCTTCCCGGGTAATACGGGACGGATGGTCACCGCGTAATTATACCTAATCCAGTCTTAAACTTGTGTGCATACTTACTATTTTTGGTAAGTTACTACTAAAAAACAATAAAAAAAACTTTAAAAAAAGGCAAAATCAAACGGATTTTCGACGAATTTAATATATTTTAATAAAACTAAAATAAAACCGTTTTAACGTTAGTAAACGCTAAAAAGAAATCATTAGACACATAAAAAGATATATAAACATGATACATACCAACAAAAAACCAAATCGGTAAGGTGTTTTCAGTGATATGAGAATATTATACACAAGCGCCATGCTACAGAAAATAAAATAATATTTTATCATATTTTGAAAATTAAACTATGCATTCTTCTTCAGATTTTGTTGAATAAATTAAAAATAATACATACATTATATATAAATCAGTGACATTGAGACACAGAAATGTAAACAAAACTAAGCAATATCTTCATGTCATTTATTTTGTCAATTTGGTCTATTAGACGTCTAAAAGCTGTCAATTCGTATACATACCTAAATATGAGTCCATATGTATGCATACAATGGCAATTCGTAAAATGGACACGACTGGGTCGCACGTACTTGCTCTTATGTGCCTAATTACATTGGAAGGCAAGATATTCGATAAAAAACAAATAACATTTACGTTGAAAGTAACACAGTTTGAACTTATAAAAACTATCAAAACCACAATAACGGTTTTAAGTAAAAATGAAGTACGCCACCACACGTGAGTTTATGAAAAAAGTATTTCGAAAATTGTAGGACGGATTTTGATAAAATTCCGTTTTTTATTTTTAGTTTTTTGATTTGTTTTTTAAATTTGGTATGCAGTTTTTAGAGTTTATTAACATAAATGTGATTATAAAATTTAAAATAATTTTTTTTGATTAGTTTTAAGAATATTGATTTTTCAAAAAAAAAATCAAAAATTAATTTTAATTAGAAAAATAAAGTTTTTCAAAATTTTAATAAGCAAAATTAATTTGGCTATCTTGATCTTTTCAAATATAAAATTTGACAGAAATCCATAAGGCCGTTACCGAGAAGGTCAAAAATTAAAAAAAAACGTTATATGAAAAGTCCCGTTAATATACTTTTCCCGTATATGTGGTTCTTATTAATTGATAGCCAATACCAACAAAAAAAATTCTGAAAAATTTTCATCAAAATCGTTGGAGCCGTTTTCGAGAAAAAGAAGCATTTCCTAAACGGTCGTATGGCAAGTACCGTTAATTTTAGCCCTAAAATAAAATTTCAATTTGCCCTCTGCGGAATACCAAATTTGAAGGCAATAGATTAACCCGTTTAGGCTGGAGCTCGATATATACCCGGACGGACAGACAGACAGTTAGACGGACATTTTTGCCAATGACTTTTTTAGGCTTCTCGTAATGTCATGTTTGATTATTTTCTCAATTTTTTATATTCACGAACCTAAACTTGCCTTATAGTCCCTATAATCGCAAGTAAATAAAGTGCACGACTAGGTCGCACGACTTGCTCTGATGTGCGACAGTGGTCTTGGGGCTTGAGATTTTTGAAAAAAAGAAAGTAAAAAATCTTCTGAAATTTTGTTAATCACTTAAAATTCACTAGTTTAAATGTTTTTTGTGGAAAAAAATAATTTCTTTTACAGTTTTGAACTTTAAGGAATTTTTTTTTATTAATTCTTTGACCAGTTTTTTCCAAAATAGCTTTTTTTAAAAAAAAAAAAAAACTTTTCGAAAACATATTCCAAATTTGTTTTTAAGTATGCCAACATGTAGCAGCTGGTAGTTATTATCAGAAAACAAAAAATTTAAGAAATTTAAAAAAAAAAACAAAAAAAAATTAATTTTTTTTAATTAGCTTAAGAGTTTTCTCGGAAAAACTAAGTATGCAATAAGATTTGAAAACTAAATGTCTATCGAGGAAAAAAAATATTGAAAATCGTTTGACCAGTTTTATCAAAAAAAAAACTTTTTATTTTAAACTTTTTGAAAAAATATTTATTTTTTTTAGAATGTCATTATAAAATCATCTTTAGTTTTCATCTTCCAAAAATATTTAAAAAATAATTCAATCAACCCCTTTTCAAAATGGAAAACCAATTTTTTTTAGAAAATTTAAAAAAATCAAAAAAAAAGTTTTTGAAATTTTTCAAATGCAATATTAATTGAATTATAAATGAATTCCTGCATGTAAATTTTATTGAAATCGGGATAACGGTTTATGATAAAACCGCATTTGAAAAAAACCGGTTCTATGAGAGGTACCGTTATAGAACAAATTTTGAAAAATTCATTCTAACTGAAAGATGTATTGTTGTAAAAAAACAACACCCTGAAAGTTTTATTAAAATCGTTAGAGCTGTTTTTGAAAAAATCAAACTTTTTGTTCAAAATTGTATGGCAGGTACCGTTATTTTTCGACCTAGAGCAAAAATGAAAAACACCCCGAGATACTACCTAAAAATACTAAATACCAAGTTTGAAGCAAATCGGTTCATCTGTTTAGGCAGACAGACAGATAGACAGACGGACGGAATTTTCGGACCTACTTTTTTCAACTTCTTTATTATCGTAATGTCAGGTTTGATTGTTAGAATTTTTTTGCACGAATCCATAACTTGCATTATAGTATCTTTAATCTTATTAAAACGGAAAGTAAGTTTGAAATGCTAAGCTTAATCATAAGACCAGGTTTGATCTCATTGTATAAATTAAGATATAGATTTTACTTCCGATAGATATAAGCTACGTCAATAATCGAAGCTAATTTATTCCGCTGTTTAATTTTCAAGTGGATCTCGATGGCCAATTACTATTTGTGGATCTAAGATTCTTTCGTTTCTCTGTGAGAAGACTTAGAAACATAGAATGGAATATGATAGTTACACTTGAGCATATACTTCGATTTTATGATTTAAATAAGCACGTTTCTATCCACGGTCATTAGAGAAAAAAAGAAGCTTCGATAATATAAATTGTTGCGTATTCTTGGAATGAGCACCATTCGATCTTTAGCTTCTGGCATTAGCAGCAAATTGGATAATATATTCAAACAATAAAAATGGTGGGAATTACATTTACATATACTTTAAGTAAAAATATTCAATTTTTTTTTATTTTCAGAAAACGTTTCTTTTTGTATTGGCCTTTGTGGCACTTGCCGCAGCTAAGGAATATCTTCCAACAACTGAAGAACTTGAATATGTAGACACAAACTATTTTTCACCAGATCAAGCAGTGATAATTTCATCGCCTAACAAGCAAAATTTAGATGTCCAGTCCATTGAGCAATTAGCTGACGATGGTTACCGCTATAAAACTTTAAAGCGTCTGCGTTTCAGAAAACGTCGTGATGTTAATGAATTTGGCTCAACACAGTATTTACCTCCGGGATTAGAGAACAGTTACGCACCTCCACCATCTGGACCAGCTACACCAGTTCCCATTCAGACCTTTCAACCTACTCCAATGAAGGAGAGTGCAATACTGGCTAATGATGGGTATCACTATAAGACTGTTAAGCGCATTCGGTATAGACATCGCCGTGATGTCAACTAACCATCAGCTCAGAAATTTGTACACAAAACCTCATCAAACCATATAAAATTTAACAAACGTCTAAGTGATATAAAAGTAATTAAATTATAGAAATTTTTTGTACAAACTAAACTGTGTTTATTTTTTTTTAGACGTGTGGTTATGGCCAGGAATTCACATTTATTAATTAAATTAATGTTTTAAAAATGATTTCGGGCAAGTGGCCGCCGCGGCTGGCTCGAATAAATTCCAGCCGAGAGGTCCAATTCTCGACCACTTTTTGCAGCAATTGGGGCCGAATTTCAGTAGTAACGCGCCGAATATTTTCTTCCAAGGCATCAATCGTCTCGGGCTCATAGACCAATGATTCCCTCTGCCCATAAAGCACACCAATATGTGACTTTTTGAGGATGAAACGGCGTGTCAACAATGGCTTGTGGATTATGAGCACTACAAATACGACAATTTTGCTTATTAACGTACCCAAAAAGTGAGCTTCATCGCTGAACAAAATTTTCTTGTGAAAATCGTGATCGGTGGCCATCTCGTTTTGGGCCCATTTACCGAACGTGCGACGCTTGATGGTTGTTCGGTTTCAAATCTTGCACCAGTTGAATTATGTAAGCCCGCAAACCAAGAGCCTTCCCCAAAATCTTCCATAAAGTGGATGGGCACAGCTCAAATTATTGCGCGCGATGGCGGATGGATTCATTCGGGTCTTTTTCGATACTCTGCTCCACAGCAGCAATATCGTCTTCGGTGCGGACTGTACGGCATCTTTGGGGATACGCATTATCCACTGGAGTAAACGTGGTGCGAAACCGATCCATGGTTGCTCGACTTACCGACTCGGCTGGGCGATTACTTCGACTGAACATTGGATGCAGCGCGCGATGCGTCGCGCGAACCGAACCATTATTTTGGTTATAAAATTGCACAATTTGTAAACGTTGTATTCATTGTGAAATTTCAAACCAAACTGAGCATAAATCAAGTGACAGCTGTCAAAAAGACAAACTCCGAATAAAGTATTGCCAGATTGAAGACCACACGTTAACAAAAACACCATTTATAAAATGGTCTAATTTTGTATGTTACAATTACTGGATCACTTATTTTCTTACAATAACTTTTCTCGTTAATAATAAACCTTAACAAGTTTGGTTCATTTAGGTGCAGTACACCCGAATTCCTAACCACTTCGCATCTTTATCAAGACCAGGAATACATATGGACATGGACTTCAAATTGAATAGTAGTAAGAAAGTTATTTCATGCCAATGTGGTCGATAAAATCATTCATTGAACAGTTGAGCGTTTTATTTTGCTTTGTCCAAAAAACAAATCACACCTAACCGAGTGATATTTGGAAACACCATAAATATAAATTCCTTATCTTTTGAGAGACTCCCTTTTATCCCTTCCTATTGATTTGCCTTAACGAAAAATCCATTGACGTACATTCATCCGGGTATTCCTTATGAGCGCCTATGGGTCAATATGGTTAGAATTGTATTGTTCCATTATGGGTATTGGACAACGTGGGTACTTGTTTATCAATAAAGGACATTAGATTGTGTTTTTTTCTTATTTGGGTGTAATAAATGCAATTTTTATAGCCACATACACATTAGGAACCGTTATTTAGAAACAACATCAGATACAAAAAAAAAAAAAATAACGAGTCCGCCATCTAACGTTTTTTTTTCAACTAGTGCTTATTTCGTGAATGGTAACACTTAGCTCATTTCTGATTAGACAGATAATTAGTTTTATCCTTCCGCTGAACGAATATGGTTGTGTATATGCTGGGAAATATTGCGACATTACTGCCTGCGATCAACTTAGAGAAGATGCCGATTTTGCCAAAAGAATCATCTATTCAGATGAAGCTCATTTTGATCTTGGCGGGTACGTAAACAAGCAAAATTTTCACATTTGGGGCACAGAAAACCCGCACGCATACATTGAAAAGCCGATACACCCAAAACGAGTCACTGTTTGGTGCGGATTTTGGTCCAGAGGCATAATTGGGCCATTTTTCGAAAATGAGCAAGGAGTGGCCGTTACAGTCAATGGCGATCGTTATCGGGCCATGTTGAACGAATTTTTGTTCACAAAAATTGAAGAGGAGGATATTGGCAACATTTGGTTTCAACAGGACGAAATTACGAGCATAGAGAAGTCTAAAAAAGTTTGTGACAAAAAATGTCTGTCTGTCTGTCTGTCTGTCTGTCATTCACCTCAATTACCGATCTCGTCTCCTTTTTTCGACGTCTCTCGTTTTCTCTGTCGTGTCGTTTTTAAAATGGCATTCCATAACTTCTTCGACGCGACGATTTTGTAATAGATTAATAAACGACGAAAACGTAACAAACATCTGTCAAAATCAAAGGAATTTCTAGTTTGCCTTTGCATTCAAAATTATTGTTTGCTGTTCAGTTAAAGAAATTGGTTTGTTTTTAAAGAATTAGTAAATAAATAAGTCATTAAAATGATTAGTGTTGAAATGTTTTACAACACAAGTAGTGATAGTGACGAGGATGACGAAGAAGGAATGCGATCTTTTGAAACTGCCCAACTAATAATAAAAAGGAAGCAGATAAGACAAAACTCAAATCCATTTGACTTTTCTGAATCGAAGTGAGTTCAAATTTTAAATTAAAGTATAGCTATTCAATAACATTTTTCTATCATTTAACAGATTCAAGCAGTACTTCAGATTGTCCAAATAGGTGTTGGATGAGATAAGTACCAAAACAACGATTCGGCAACGTTCATCATCGGTTCCAACAATATTGAGGCTCGCAGTCACCTTGAGAATTTTAGCAGAATGGAGTTACCAACACGCCGCTGGAAATGATTTCAATTTGGGACTAGCTCAACCAACTGTTAGCAAGTTTTTCAAAGAAATCATGAACGTGTTGAAAGTTCATGTTAGTCCTAAATGGATTCGATTTCAATTAACAGAGGCAGAAAAATCTGAAGCAAAACTTTGCTTCTTTAACAAGACAGATTCCTGGCGTCATTGGATGTGTAGATGGCACACATATACGAATTTTCACGCCGAAAAAAGAAGAGCAACACTTTTACTACAACAGGAAAGGTTTCTATAGTCTCAATGCGATGCTGGTAAGTATTTTCGCCTTCCTGCTGAAAAGATAATTTTTTTTAATTCCATATCAAGGTTTGTGATCATAAAATGCGGATTCGTTAAATTGATTCAAGACATCCAGGAGCGAGCCATGATGCACTTGTATGGAATTCAAGTGAAATCAGGGAAATGCTGGAAGCTAATTACAATAGCGTTGAAATAAATACGTGGCTCTTAGGTATGTGAAATACTGTAATGGTAAATTTGGAAAATACTCTATTTTATCAAAAACAGGTGATGCAGGATACCTTGAGCCTTTTTTAATAACTCCTTTTAGAGCTACACAACAAAGAAGTCTTGAAAGTCATTTCAATTCAAAGCTCGCATCGACCAGAAACATAGTTGAAAGAACAATTGGTATTTTAAAGAATCGTTTCCGTTGCCTACTCAGTGCACGACAGCTACATTACAGTCCCCAAAAAGAAACCCAAACCGTGAACGTGTGTTCAGCTTTGCACAACATTTCTATCAACTACGGATACGGAACAGATATTCTTCAAGATGAAATAAATCTATCCGACGATGTAGAAGTGGAAAATAGTATTCAAGACGCTAATAATAATAACGCATCGGGAGCTAGAATAAGAAACCAAATAATGAATTCAATAATTAATTCTTAGTTTATTTAATAGGAAGAAAATAAAAAACTTTTATTTTTATTATTAACTTATGTACATACTAAAACAAAAAAAAAATTGAAAGAATTATATTTGTAATTTTATAGTATCACAAGGCACGGAGATGATTTAAAGGTTTTCGTATTTTTTTACCGGTTGGTTTCTTATGGTGACTTGAGTGCAAGCTTCTTCTTCTTTGGATTTCTATTTGTTTCTTTTTTATTTCTAGTTCCATCATCTTTATTTTATTAGTTTCTTTTCTTTCCGAATCTTCTTTATAAATTTTGAGTGTTTCCTCTTGAATTTTTAGACGTTTTGCATCTCTTCTAGCAGCGTCTTCCTTTAATGTATACAATTTTCTTATATACCTCCCTACTTCCTTCGTATTTCCTTCTATTTGTTTTAAGTTTTCGTTGATAGCATTTAGGGTTATTTCTTGGAGTATACACTGCTTCTCCAAAAGCTTAGCTCTTTCCTGATTAAAAGCGGAAGTGTGCCTTCGTTTCTTTTCTGCTGGCTCTGCAATTTCATGTTGATGTTCCTGATGTTGTTGCTCAGGAACTTCAACCTCGAATATATCGAAATTAATTTCGGCATTTAAAGCGATTGCTTCTAAACTTTGAAGTGAAGTGCCTGCTTCTCCCTGATTTTGCGGGTCCGAATGCAGTTGGCAAGGACTTTAGAGACAAGTTTGGCTGGGTTATACCAATTGTATTTCCGCTCGGGTTCAACCACTTCGTATAATTTAATAAATCTGCAACTGCCTCTTCCCGTGGAGATGAAATTTGCAACTGGTTTGGGCCTCCACCAGTTGCTTTTATTTCCTTTGAATTGTGTATGACTTTCTTCTTCACATAAAATTTGAAGTCGGCCCAAACCTAACAAAAACAAACATTTAAAATATTAATGGAATTAGCGATTCAAACCTTTTGCCAACCGTCTCCATCCTTTGCTGTTCAGCTGCTCAGCTATGTTGTTCCATTCTGTTATTTTTTGTCTATTCCCTTTGAAAAACCCCTAGCTAACTGCTCGTTCCTCTGCATCTGCTCTACGAGCGCCTGGAACTGATTTTGATTTGTTAATTTTAACTGCAAATGTAAACAATATGTTCATGTTTAATTTATCATAAGTAAAATATCGATAAATTCTATAAAACCAACAAGAATACTTACAGTTTTGCGACCTTCCATTTGCATGTCGTGAACAAATTTTTGAACGAGAGATACCGTCGTTTTTTTTCATATTCGTCCTTTCCTTTCGTCTTACAGAATGCAGAATGAAAGCGTTCCACCGAGTCTGACGAACATTTTTGAGAATTGTGTGTTGGTACTAGCAATCATTTGATCAGAACCAAATTTACGGGTCCAAATATTAAAAAAACCATTATATGAAGTTTTTTTTTAATTTTTGTCTTTCTCGGTAACGTCTCTTTAGATTTGTGTCAAATTTTATATTTGTGAAGATCTAGGTAGCGAAATTAATTCTGCATATCAATTTTTTTTATAACTTTTTTTTGTATGAAAATTAATTTTTGAATTTTTTTTTGAAAAATCAATATTTTTAAAACTTATCAAAAAAATTATTTAATTTTTTTTAATCAAATGTATATTAATAAATTCTAAAAAAATTTTTTTTCATAAATTCGTTACTATACAAAACGTGTGATGGCGTCCATTTTTAATAAAAATGTTAAGTGTTGTGGGTTTGACAACTTTTTTTAAGTTCAGATAGTGTTATTTTGCTACAGTCGTGTAATCTATTTTTTTATAATTTTCAATAGTTTAAAAAATAAATGAATTCTTTGTTTAGCTCTACATTTGCGAGAATCTGCTTTCCGAAATTTTAACCAATACATATTAAAAAAAAAACTAAAAATGAAAAATCATGGTTCTTTCATAGTCGGTGCTACAATTTTAGAAATGCTTTTTCATTAATTACTTATTATTTCGAACGTATGATGGTATAATTTTACGTGATAACGTCATAAGAAAACATTGATGGCAGCAACACCAACATACAGCCCGTTAACTAACACCCACAAGCCCTCTCGTTAAATCCACACACACACACACCCCAATATCCACTTCTACTTTCTACATTAACAAAACTCTGCCTATTTTGTATTTCTTTTTCTCTTCTCTTTCTTTTTGAATTTGAGTGAAATAATTTTGGGAATTTGCGCCTGTTCTTTTTCATGTTCGCCAGATGCTCAGAATACGTTTGCGATTAATTTTGGTTGATACAATGACCCAAAAACCCTCTCGTTGAATCCACACACACACAAACCCATTATTACATCTACTTTAACAAAACTCCGCCTATTTTGTATATCTTTTTCTCTTCTTGTACTTTTTGAATTTGAGTGGAATTATTTTGGGAATTTGCGCCCGTTCTTTTTCATGTTCGCCTGGTGCTTGCGATCGATTTTGGTTGAAAGAACCATAGTATCGCAGCGTGCGTCACTTTTCATATCAGCATTATCAGCATGAGCAGGAGTCTTATCAGTATGAGTCATGGTATTCCTTATGTGTAGCCTGTCATCGATGATTTATAAGACGTTATCACGTCAAAAACTGTACCAAGTAGACGAAGTACGTGCGACCCAGTCTGTTGCGTCCCGTCCGAGCTTATTTGCTCGCACTTTCCTCGGATCCCCGACTCCTCCTCTTCTTGGAGAAACATTTAAACAATTATTAATATATAAATTTTTCTAGTCCTAGGTATTGTAATATATTATATGTATCTTTAATATTATTTGATGATGGATTAGATAAGAGATTGATAATGTTTTCTTTGTTAAATCTTTCACAAGCATTTTTAATTTTCTTACAATCTGTAATAATGTGGTTAGTAAACTATTTGTTTGAAATAGGTGACAGGTCGGTTGGTGTTCGTTCCTGAGTAGGTAGCTATGGGTTAACCAAGTGTGTCCTTGTCGGAGTCGCAAGAAGGGTCTGTTCATGTTGGCTGAAGTGTCTGCAGGATAGTCCAGTCATTATATACATTTGAAAAATATTCATTTTTTAAATATTATTCGACTATGTGACCGCACATATGAGCAAGTACGTGCGATTCAGTCTTGCAGCTTATTTAATTTTACACGGCAAAATTATGAAATAAATGTATAAGGTTCACAGAAATAAATCGCCATACATTTACGGGAATATAAATTCACGAGGTTTTTACGGTTTATGTGGGTTTTACGCGATTGCAAGAATACGCCTAGTGTTAAATCATATAATCATCTACTTTTCAGCGTTTGTAAAAAATTGATAGAAGAAACAAGTTATCAAAGAACATTTAGTAAATATTGTCTCAGTTAAAAAAAAAAAAACAAAAACAAAATTGAAATAAATACTTTTATTTTTTTTTTGCAAAGGTGGAGTTTGTTTTTTTTTCAAAAACCGTTTATAACAATAACTTAGTTTGAATATTATATAATTAAACAGATATTTTGCTTTGAATAAAAGTAAAGCACATTATTTTAAGTATTGCCGTTATTTTCAAATATTTTTGTTTCATTTTACGTGTTTTTTTTTTAGAAAAATGCCCATATCGCCTAAATGGGGGGAAATAGACATCCCCTTCGTAAAAACACTTATAAATATTTCTTCTATAAAAATCTATCATTAAAGTTTGTCGGCTGAGTTCTCTTAATCTCCCCAAAAGGTGCAAAGAGTCACGTTAATACCAAAAAAAAATTGAAAAAAAGGTTTGGTAAATTTCAATTTCCTCGAAAACTAGAACATACAAAAACATTTATTTTTCTGAAATAATAGTAGTAACAAAAACTTGAAGCAAATTTTGTAAAAATTATATTAATTTTGCAAAAAATCAATATAAACAATATATATAATATAATATAAGAAATCAATGTATAGTATTAAAAATGAAGTACGCCATCACACGTCTTAAATAACGAGAAATTTATGAAAAAAGTATTTCGAAAATTGTAGGATAGATTTTGATAAAATCCTGTTTTTTATTTTTATTTTTTTTTGGATTTTTTTTTTTGGATTTCGGTATGCAGTTTTTTTTAGAGTTTATTAATATACAGCTTATAATAAATAATAATACAATTTAAAATATTTGTTTTTGATTTGATTTTAAAAATTATAAATTTTATAATTTGGCTCTAAAACTTATTAAATAAAAAATTTAATAGAAAGCTAATGAGTCTTTACCGAGAAAGTCGAGAATTACAAAAACCGTTACATGAAAGATACCGTTCATAGACTTTTCCGGTAAATTTGGGTTTTATAAAATATAGCCCATACCTGCAAAAAAAATATCAAACATTTTCATTAAAATCGTTGGAGTCGTTTTCGAGAAAAATAAGATTTCCCTTAATGGTTATATGGTAGGTACTTCCGGATTGGTGTTGGCCTGCCTCATCGGGTCAATGAACAAATGGGGTATCAAATGAAAGCTTAGACCATCTCAATTAAGAATCTGCTGGCCGGATAAACTTTACATGGACCAAACATGCGTCCGAACGGTTTTTTCAATATTAGACGGTCTAAGCTGTCATTTGATACCCCATTTGTGTATTGAATCGATCCCAATTTCCATTATACCCCCAAATGGACAAGAAAAAGCCAGCGTTTTTGTACATTTTATGTAATTTGCCATTTATATGTGGCAAAATTTTCAATTGATTCAATGAGGTAGGTGTTCCCACGTTCGCCTCCCCTACTATAGTAAGATTTACATAAACATATAAGAGAAAAAAACTCATTGTACTGGAGCAGCTTTCGACTTTCTATTAATTGATAGTAGCATTTTATATTTTTTAAATATAATCTCAATATTTCTGTTTTCCAGAACTACTAGCCTTTAAATCAGAAGAACTGCACAAAAGGTCTATTATATATATTTAGATAACATTTTCAGCATCAAAGTAATTTCTATTGCAATTTTTGCTTAAACACTTATTCTTGAACATCAGGCAAATCCTTAATAAAAGTGACCAAACACAAGAACAAGTATATAATGCAACAAACATCCGTATTTGTGTTCCGAATCAAAATTAAATACAAAAAACCAAAGAATCCGTTCAGAATTTTCTATGGGAAGCAAAAAGCTATTCACATCATATACGTATTGGCTCAAAGTAAAATTTCCTGTTTGGCTTTCCGCAAATTTTCCCAGAAGAGTCTAAATAACCGAAAACACTAGGAAAATTGTGGAAGAAAAACATCCTCAGATATAGGTAGTTCTGTGTTTGGTAGCTGTGGTGCCACTGCTGACTACTATAATGCCAATATCCACTACACCATCACCACTGCCAATACCTAAACCCACTTCCAAATTGACTTTATTCGCAACCATTTGCAATCGAATATCGACCACCCCTGCAAGTCATCCCGGTGCAGCAACCACACACTGGCTAAGCTCTGGGAATGATGCCTGATGGGGCCTTGAGGGCTTAAGTAAGCATTGCTAACCAAATTCCGTACCGTACTGGCCATTTCTATACGTCATAGTCGTCATCGAACATGGAACGTCCATGGAAAATTGTCTTTCCTTGGCCGATTGGAAATCGTTTCATTGAAAATTGAGTCAAGTTGCGGAATGTTAAGTGGTTTGACTTTTTGGCTAAGAGCAAAAAGGACTTAAAGGATTCCCTGGCACTTTCTCGGATGTGAACATAGAACCATACTCTACTATGACGTCCTCCTTTATATGAATTCAGGAAAGCTGCTGTATTTTTGGTATGCAACATGGGTGTAGCCAAGTGCATACAGATGGCGTAATGGCCCAAACCGGATGCAGGACCATGTCATATCAAAAGGATGCTGACAAATCGCTGTTTCGATTTGGAGATTGTCTCCACCATTACAAGAATCTGAGCAATGAAATGAGGTCAGTGGAGCTAGTTTGTCTCTTTCGGAAGTATCGAGGAGCACTGTCATAATCTCGGAACGTACGCGAAACGGACGTAGTACATCGAAGATGTAGAGCTTGATTGGGAGGATTTCCTTGTACGTATTTCGTATGCGAAGCAGTTGTTCACCGAATATAATATCTTCGATGTAATGTTGGGAAAAGTGGAGCGAAGCACATAGAGGGCAGATGCGCTTAACGATGATTGATACCGTTTAATGGCTACGTGTGCGGAGTTTTGGAGTTGTAAAATGGTGCAACTTCCTCAAGATGACCAGTGATTGGTGACATCAAACTACGCAAAATACCTGGATAAATTATTCAAAATGTAATTAAAGAAGGATAAGACAACATCGAATAGTCCAATATTTAAAAAATTAATTTCTTTTATCTTTACATACGAATATGTGTAAGCATATATATTAATTGAAGCAAACTAGGTTCAAATTCCAAAACATACTTTTCCTCCATATATCGAACTCCAAACTATTGTGTCCCACGTGCGGCTAATGTCTACGTCACTCCTGCTCAATGCCAACGCACAACTTTATATGGCAACATATTAAAAAGATGCCCTAACTTTCAATTACTTCCCAAACCTAAAACCATTTGCAACTAAAACACTAGGTTCCAGATGGACACACACAACCAACACAAAGCCTTGAAGTCCCATAATGATACTATTCCTACACATGTGGCACCTCCAAGCAATTACACCCTTGATGACATATCCGTGAGTAGAATAAATTTGAATATCCTCTGTCATTAGATGGTGACACTCGGGGCGCCTAGTATCTAGTATGTATGAATGGATTAGTGGTAGCAATTAATTCACGTTCGTATGCGACTAGCGTACGACTTAGACGTCATACACAATACCCCACTTCAAAACAGACAGATCCTTAGAAAAGGATTAAGATTTGAAAATCCCTTATTACAGTTGATTTACCTATCACCTGCCTGAAGGGATTCCGGTAAACCAATTAGGCAAAGCTAGCTGTAATCCCTCACTCCTAAATGTTGTGTAGCTATAGGTTTGCTCTGGAAAAAGGGAGAAAAAACGTTAAGAACGGATAATTGCGCGAGCACTTCAAGTCGGTACTCAATCCTAATTGATTCAATCACACACTTCAGACTCTAAATTGCGAACGAGCATTATATACACACATTCTCAAAACAAATTAAATTCCAAAGGATCAGCAGAATACCGTCAATTGTCACCGCGTGCGACAGGCAGAGGGTAACCCATCTGATGGATTCAATCAGAAAATCTCCAGGGATTGCAGAGGGCTCTCCATTTATCCCTACACACATACTGTGGGGCAAAATGCAATTACCCCACCCAACATCATTATGGAGAGAAACTCTTGAAAATCCAACGCAAACGGATCCTATTGAATCATCACCATGATAAGGAATCCTTTGTGATGAAGGGACGAGTTTTATACACCTTGCTTGCCATTAGAAGAATAACGCTTATGCAAATTGCCATTGCCCCCTAGGAACTCTGCTGTTTCTTTGTCGACGTCTTCTTATCCGTTTGCGTCTATTTTATCGAAATTTTAGGATTCCAATGGTTTCTGAAAGAAGCCTCACACATGAGTGCAGGTGGCAAATTGATGCTCTTCATTTCATTGCCAAAAGTGGGAGTGTCATAGATTCGTGCTTGGAAGGGAGAGAGAAACAACCTGATTTACTTCAAGTGCCTTTTCTGATGAAAGGCAGCATGGAGCCGGATCTCTTCAAGTGACATTGGGGTTCAATTAGACTTTGGCCAAAATCTTTGTTATGGTAGAATCATTGATTTGTAGAGGAGTGAGAGGGGACACATGAATAAATTTCCCAAACGATGTAGTGCACATGGCCCTGAGTGTGTTCTGAGAATGTGTGGTGTGGAAGGATTCCTAAAGGGCCAGAGGGCCTATCCTGCTGTTGAGTTAATCAGTGACAAGACTTTGCATCAGACTTGAATGGGAAATGGTATGTTTGTTATAAAAAAAAACGTTTACGTAAGTAAGAGGGAGGTGCTTCAGAATGAAAATTCCGAACAATAATGTTTTTGATATGTAGGTACATATTATGTAATAATTTTTAGTGTTGAATAAGGTGAAACTAGGTCGGACGATTTTTATAATGGATATAATGTAATGATATATCGAAATCTATCCCCAATTTTGAGTTGCTCAATACGGTACCTGTCCATGCTCCATAGGCTATAAGACAGTTTTTTGTTGCTGTAAATATATTATGCCAACAAAGTTATAAAATGGGCACGACTGGGTCGTACAAACTTGTCATATATCCTTAACCACATTGGGAGACAAAACCTTTGGAGTAGGGTTTTGTACTTCAAGATGGATTGTAAAAAAGGAGCAATCGTCATCATGAAAAAAATACAAACAAATAAAAATAAAAAAAATCTGTAAACTAGACTAAAATGCTAGAAAAATAAAGAAAGACTTCCATTCGAAAGGGGAAACAGAGAAACATTTCAGAAAGAAAGAAACATTTCTGAAATGTTTTTTAATTTTTTTTTTTTTGTATTTTGTATTTGTATTTGTATTTGCATTAAAAAAATCTTTACATGATACAATAAGATTCAATCCTTTTATAGTATCTAAACAAATTTGCAAAAGGAATAAAAGTAACTATACAATTATACAATTATTACACAATTATTAAATTAACATAGAAAATAAAGTAACACAAATTTTATATATGAACAAAAAATAATAAATATGCAACTAAAAAGAAAAAATATAATAAAAAATAAAGTTGATAGATACAATTCAATGTACATTTTCAGATTTATTTTTACAACTTTTCCAATTTAATTTTTTTTTTTTTTTAAATTGAAGAAGAGAAAAATGTAAATGCCTTTTTTCTAAAAGTAGACGGTTCGACAGTTCTTTGAATTTCAAATGGAAGTGCATTCCATATCTTGACTACAGTAACAAAAAAAGATCTTTCAGCAATGGTGTGTCTAAATCGAGGCAAAATCAGTCGAAGAGAGACTGTGCAAATTGAAGCAATTCTCCTAAGTACCCAGGACACCTTTCATTAATAATGTTATGAAGAACAATAATATTACGAAACATAATATATTTATCTAAACTCAATCCCATCAAAAAATCATAAAAAATTAAAACACTTTCATATCTAGGGGTGTTATGGATGAAACGTAGGCAGTCATTAAACGCTACATTAAGTTTACGTTTACATTCGTAATCTAGATTAGGTAGTTACGGCACAGTAAAAGTGAAAAAGGGTAATATAAGGCTTTTAACGAGATGTTTTTTTATATCAGTGTCCAATATATGGGAAGAAGACCTCAGGGAACGTCAACCACACTAAATTCGTCTAATAGATTCTGATATTGCATCACAACATGTCAATTTATGATTAATTTGAAAACCTAGGTATTTAACTTTGCGAACATATTCAATAGCCTGTGTATTTAAAACAATCGCTGGTAGATCCATATTATAAACTTCATGTCTTTAGCAGACCGTACATAGTGTTTTTGACGGATTAAGTTGAAGTTTATTTAGGTTAGCCCAGTTTTGTATATTTACCAAATCTTCGTTGATTCGAGCAACACAATCTTCCATCAAACCAATTTTACGAAAAATATACAACAAAACATCGTCTGCATACATATGAACGTAGCAATTGTTAACAATTTCAGGTAAGTCATTAATAAAAAGTGAAAAAAGAAGTGGCCCTAGTATTGACCCTTGTGGCACCCTGCAGTTGACAATAATTGGGCTAAAAGAACCTTCGTCAGTCGTAATTTTTTGCCTGTTATAGAGATAGTTCCTCAATAGCTTAAGAGCAGTACTAGAGAAACTGAAATTAGTACAAAGTTTAGAAATTAAAATTTCATGATCAATACAATCAAAAGCTTTTGAGAAATCTAAAAGGACCATAGTACCAAGAAGATTACTATCAAGTGCAACACGAAAATCAGATGTGACCTTTACAACTGCAGTTTCACAACTGTGTTTGTTGCGAAAACCCGACTGCCATTTACAAAGCTTGTTGTTGGCTTGAATGTAATTCAGAATTTGATCAGCCATCAGCCGTTCAAAAACTTTACCAAAAAAAGGTAGCAAACTAATTGGTCTGAAATCAGAAGGTTCCATTGGATTACTTTTTTTTGGAATTGGTTTCACCTTTGCATTTTTGCAAAGATCAGGAAACCTACTTCTATAGAAGCAAGCGTTAATAATATGTTTCAAAGGTGGAAGAACAATAGGTAAAATAAACCGAATAAATTTCGGTCAAACATTGTCAGAGCCGATTGCATTAGATTTAATTGACCTGATAGCACTTAAAATCCTATTATCATCCAAACAGTTAAAAGAAAATAAGCCAGCATCATTTCCTGGCAAGATTAAAGGCACATTCATATTAAGCAGAGGAGGAGCATTAAATGACCTCATTAATTCAGGATTTAGTGAACAATTTGATGAATTTTTGCTTCCAGTAACTCCAATATCTTTAAGGTTTTTCCAGAGCACTTTTGAGTTTAACGAAACATCGAGTTTTTGCAAAAAATATCTTTTCTTGTTTAAACGAATAAGCAAAACTACTTTTTTTCGAGCAAAAATGTATTAAAGTCTATTATACTCCGATGGTTTTTTTTTGTATTTTTTATAGAAACGCTCTCTTTCCTTTATTTGTGCTTCGATGCTACTGTACCAGGGGAAAACTCTTGATTTTTTAACTTGTTTGGTAACGATTGGAACATAATTGTCAAAAAGGATTTCCAGCAAAAACAAACAAAAACTTTACTATTAACATCAACTGCGTACCTATAACTTATCATATCACCAATAATCATATGCAACATTATTTTGAATGTTTCTGAAATGTTATAATAATGTTTCTTTGGTGTGGACACACCTTTAGAATTTCATAATGTATAGCTGCTCCTAAACTAAAAAAAAATATATGCATATCATAAGTTTAAAGACCAATGAAAACAATATTAACAAAACTAATTATTATGAATTAATTATTATGTTTTAATTTAAATTTAGGTAACTAAATAGATTTCTGAGATTGCGGAGGTTAGTGTTGAAGAAAATGGAATTATATAGGGCAGTCAACGGAACAAGAAAAAAATCGGTGAATGAAAAGGATATCGGCAAACCATTCTTACTTCTTCTAGACTTTTGAGAAAAAGAGGATCTTGCCATTGAAGGGATTTACTACTTTCACTACTTTGTGATTGAAATAATTGGTAAGGAGTTAGAACGACAAGTTTGGCAAAATAATTTTTTTCTTGAAAACAGTTCTTTATTTTCAAATATAGTGCCATTGTAAACTGTAGCAAATTTTATTTTTTAAAAAAATATTAAAAATAAAAAAAAAAATGTTTTTGAAAATTTTAATAAGCAATATTATTTACATATATCATAAAACACTACATATTTTAAAAAAATTCATCAAAATTCGTCAATTAGTTAACGAGAAAGTCTGATTTTAAAAAACCGGTCATATGGGAGGTACCATTATAAAACTTTTTTTTTTTTTTTTTTGAAAAATCCATTAAAACTAGAAGATAGATTTTGCATAGAAAGCACCATTCATAAAGATTTATCAAAATCGTAGGAGCCGTTTTCGAGAAAAATAAGTTTTTCATTAAAAGTTATATGGGAGGTACCGTTAGTTTTGGAGCTAGAATGCCAATTCGCAAAATAGTCGGGTAGAATACTCTAAAAATACTATATACCAAGTTTGAATCAAATCGGCCCAAGCGTTTAGGCTGTAGGAATCGATACGGCCAGGCAGACAGACAGACGGACGGAATTTCCGGACCCACTTTTTTACTTCTCTATTATACTTATGTCATGTTTGATTGTTAGATTTTTTTTTAAGAATGCATAACTTGCCTTAATAGTTCAATGTTCAAAGAAAAAAAAAAAGAAGAAATAACTGTCAACTTATTATAATATGACGTCCAGAAAAAGCTAGATACATATGTACTTATAATCTAAATTTTTTTTCAAGTGTTATGTACATTACACTTTAAAATGGTGACAGAAATTATTGTGATAAAATGTGTTCTTTTAATTAAATAGGATAAATATTTGGCAGGACCTCAACATAAGTGGATTTTATTAAAACCTATAAATACCTATAGATACATAATGTGTATTTTTCTCTGTTTAAGTTAAAATGTTGAAAAAAACATCTTATTCGTGAATTTGGCATTTCAAATACTCGTTCCACAGTATATGTTTTCCTGAATCTCAGATATGGGACCCTAGAGTGTGAAAAAGTGGAAGTAAGAAAATGAACTTTTTTTTATTTCTAAACTGTAATCAATTGAAACGACTACTCGTAATTCAAACCCAAGTCTTAATACTCGTTTGCAAAATCTCAAGCTCTTCTGAAGTCTCCTGTATTGCTAAAAGCTGTGGAGATAATGTATCTCACAAATGCCAATTATCTAATTTATCATTTGAGAAAACATCCATAGAATATATCTCATTCCGTAAAGAACTAACTTTTACATTTATTAAATGGCCGAACCAAATCCTCTTCTCTGTTAAGAGTCCTTCCCAGCGCAAAGTCAAGTAATATGCAAATGAATGAATGAAGCAATGTCAATTACTATCAAGAATAAGTGAATGGGTGCTCTTCAGCTAAATAAAATACTAGTCTTGTCCCTTTGGTGCATTTATTAACGTAAAAATGTCTGAAGTGTGCATCTTAAGAATTGCCCGAAAGATATATCTTCTCAATTAGCAGAAAAAGTCATCAACATTTTAGGTTAGCACTTCTACTATGGCAAATTTTGAAATGCCTGTTTTGTGGCAGAAACTTTGAAACTTTGAAACTTGAGGGAGTATCCTAAACCATTTTTTCGATCATATAGGGAAAATTTGAAATAAAACTCGCGGATTCGGCGAAGCATAGTAAAATTTCATCGTTTGACTGATGCCGAGTGTACCGCACTCCCTTGTAGCTAAATGGAGTGAGGAAATGCTAAGGCTTTGGCAAATAACAATCTGTAAACTGTAACTCCCTTCCCATTGCAATAAACTAAAATGTTCACCCGCATTTCGGTACAAGCGCGAGAGTCCTGGAACGCGCATCTCTACAACATATCGCCGAATGTTTGTGCGATGCGACGCGGCGTGGCGGAATTTGTAAGCGGTTGGGTTCAGATGTGGCGCGACGCATAGCTTGCAAATATTTGAAAATTGCGCCTCTTGTGGTTGTCGGGAGTTTGGAATATGAAGCTAGGGCAGCAGTTATGCCAGAGACCAATTTTTGAATCGGAAACCAACAGACAGAATAGCATTGCAATATATATGCGGGAAAATGTTACTGACGTCTGACAACTAGAAGGATAGCGAACACAAAAAAATGGTGCTGCTATCCAATCGGATATTACTTCCAGCGCTTTGATTTGCAGAATTGGATTATTCTATTGTATCCTAACTGCAGGCATCCCAGTATGATGATTGGGGCTTGGGGTGGTTGATACAATTGGAATTCGACCGTTTGGACAAATTAAAAATGTTCAGTTCACTTATGTGCGAACTGACTGCGAGCTTCTGACGCAGCAGACTGGAGCGGAATGGTCAAGATGGTTTCGATTATTTTCAATGAAAGATTTAGAAGTTTTAATTGGATATTCGGCACCATCGGCCGTGCGGTGATTTGACGAGGGCGGCACATGTGTTTAAATAGAAATTCGAACTGAGGGTTTTATCCATGATCGAAAACTTGAAGAAAATCATGGGGCTCTAGTAAATTTGTTCAATATACAGGGTGATACGCATAAGGTCTGTTTTCTAATTATTCAATTCCAGTTAGTAGTACTTTGTTAAAAACTGAAAACCTAATATTTTTGCCAAAACTAAAAATAACCAAAGCTTTTTTTTTAGGAAAAAAAAATATTTTTTTTTTCGTTCTTACGTGATTGGATTTGGGTTGGAACGTCAGGCTTAGTTCACTGCGTACAAAGGTGTGGGGTGGGGACAAAACCCCCATTTATTCGGCTTAATACAAGCTATTTTTTTAATCTAACTTAAGAACTAAGAAACATATTACTTATGAGCTAACTGGTTGGGGGGGTTTAGGAGATGAAGTTTTATGCAGGGGGTACTGAACTTTTAAAGAATTGAAACATTTAAAGAAAAAAGTGATTAATTGAATATTTATTGAAGTTCAGATAAATTACAATACGTTAAGCTAACACATTGCATATATGCATATATTTTCTTTGTTTTAATTAGCAAAACTTTCAAGATGAGTGCCTGTGCGTCTTGTGGTGACTCTCTCCCGATTGAAGGAGACTTTGTTGAATGTTCTTGTTGCAAGCGCAAACTGCATTTTCAATGTACAACGGTCACAAAAAGAACTTGGAGAACCATGGGCATGCGGAAGGATTCCTGGAGATGCCACATTTGTAGGAACGAAGGCCAACTCCGCGAAAATGCAGATCCACCTAGATCGCATACACCAGACTTACAGGCAGCAAAGCGTACTATACCGATTAACAGCCCCGGCAACAACAATGCGGAACTTATTAACAACGGCAACGACAAGCTGTGAATTCCTGGGAAGTAAATACGACGATATTAACACAAAGATGATTAAAAACAATGATCTAATTTAGGGTGTCCATAATGTAACTAGAAAAAAAGAGAACATTTTCAAAAGTCAAATAATACTACCATGCCCCCCTCGTGGTTCCAGCAGAACCAAAAATTATGTATCTTTTATAATTAAATGACTAATTTTGGCTTTGTAAGCAAATTTTATTGCATTTAATGTTTAAAAAATAATTTCTGACAAATGGCCTCCGCGACTGCGCTTTATGAAAGCCATGATGTTGGTCCAATTTTGCACCACTTTTCGATCACACCCTCTCTAAGTTCGTCAATAGGGCTTCTAATGTTGGCTTCTAAATGATCAATCGTTGCTGGTTTATTAGCCCACAAAGAGTAGTCCAAAAGTGTCGAATAACACGAACGAGGTGTGCAAATTCACATGAGATTATTAGGTCATCAAAGTGATTGTTGCACGCGCTCTACGGCATGTTGCACCGTCTTGTTGGAATCATATCTCCTCTAAATAATTTGCAATCATATCAGCAATACAAAAATCAGGAATCAATTGCTATGTTCGCTATTCACGATAATATTTGCACCGGTTTCGGATTTAAAAACAAATAGGCCCTGATGACACCTTCCGCATTTAAACCGCACCAAATAGTGATTTGGGGATGTAATGGAGCCTCAAGAGTCTCATGAGAATCTCACTCCAAAAACAACAATTCGGCTTGCTCATATACTTGCTAAGCCAGAAGTGAGCTTCATCATGATTTGACGATGAAAATCTGGTTCCATTTCTAGTTGATTCTCAGCCCATTTACCGAACACAAGACCATCACCATTTGAATCTTATATATAGATATAGGCCAAGATCTTTCCTCAAACTTTTCCAAGTAGTGAGAGAGCGAGCAGGGACCAAGTTGCCGACAACGGCTTCGGATTTCGGATCAATAAATTCGGGTCCTCTGTCATACTCACGTCGACAGCAGCGATGGCTTCTTTTCTACTCACGTTACGTAGTGTAGCTTCTAAGATGGACGATTATGCGCACCGTAAACTTGACGAAGTGCTATATAAGTTTGGAGAACAAAGCGAAATTTTGTAAATAAATTTCAATGATTTGTAAATGTTCTAAGGTTTTGCATGGTGATTTGCCATAGTATGGAAAAAAGTCAAACACACTTCATAAGTATGACAGCTAGTTTGACAGTTATTCCTAGACGAAGTTCTACACCTTTTAAAAAAAACACCCTTTTATTTTCAAAATTTGATTTTTGATTTTCGACTTTTGAAACTTTTTTTAAGCGTGTTAATGTAGTTTTATATGAAAAATTATTTTGATGATGAAATTTCAAAATTGAAGTAAAGAGGGGAACAAATTTTGTACAAAAAGAGACTAAAAAGAGGACATATAAAAAAAGAGGACAAAAAAAGAATTTTATAAAAAAAGAGAGTGTAAAATAGTTTTGAGTTGAAAAAGAGAACATGTTCTCTTTAAAAGAGATGTTCTGGAAACCCTAATCTAATTGCAAAGTTCACCAAAGAAATTAACGAATTAAAAGAAACAAATAAACAGAAAGACATCATAATAGCAAATATGCAAACACATATTAACAGCATAGACCAACAAATGCTTAGTAACAATATAGATATAAAAAACATTCCACTAACTGCGCAAGAAAATTTGATAGAGGTTGTAAAAGGTTTAGGAAAAACAATTAACAATGTTATTAATGATAACGATATAACCGACATTTATAGAACAAATATAAAAAAGTTTACCCGGAGCTTTCGACTGCGTGTGACGTGTTCATATCCCTCTCGCAAGTTCTAGTTAACAACAAACATTCTCAAACGCGCTAGATCGCCTGAAACTGAGGACAATTATTTGTCCTCGGATAAAAAACTTCGTTCCACTATGTCTTCAACTAGTGGCCCTAGTAAAAACCCTTACCTTAATAAATTTACTCCCCTTCAATGTCATCCAGATACTGATAATTCGGATATGGATGAAGTTGATTCTGCAATAATTGTAAGCAAAGTGTATGTGCCACCTATAAAAGTGCTCCAAAAACAACCTGAATATGTGCATAGTCTCATGAAGGACCTTAAAGTATCAAACTACTCAATAAAAAAACTATCAATCGGAATAAAAATTAATTTGGACTCTATAGATTCCTTTAATATTGTTCTAAATAAACTAAAAGAAGATAATTGTCAATATTTTTCACATGACCTTAAAAGTGCAAAAACCTTCAAAGTTATTTTGTATGGTCTGGATGACATCAATACTACTGAGCTTAAATCTGAACTTCATTCACTTGGTTTAAAATGTGTTGATATAAAAAAAATTGAAAAAAAATACGAACAATTCACTGACTTCTTTTATCTAGTTTCTTTTGAAAATGGATCGATAAAATTAAATGAACTTAAAAAAAATTATCGTTCTATTCTTCACACCCAAGTGAATTGGAACTTTCAAAGAAAAATCAAAGGTAAGGCGACACGTTGCTTTAACTGTCAATTGTATGGACATGGTGAGAGAAATTGCCACGTAAAAACATATTGTGGTATCTGCGCTGGATCTCACAAAACAAGCGAATGCAATAATGCTTCTGCTATCAAATGTGCCAACTGCAACGGCAATCATAAAGCTTCTGACATAACCTGCACTAGTAGATCTAAATATTTAGAAATTAAAGAGAGATTATCTTGGAGAAAAGCTCATTCCCAACCAAGAACTCATTTCGCTGCAGCGGCTCAGACTCAGATTTCTGCTCATCAAGCTTGCCAAAAACCGGTTTCGCCTGCTTCTATGAGTGATTTTCCTTTGCTTTCGCAGCCACATCACCGACGACAAGTCAATGCACTGAGCAAAAGCTCCCCAATTACAAGCTCGCAACTTCAAAGCCCAACAATGAATGCATGGGAAAATAACTCACGTGGAGCGTCTTCATCTAATATTAACAGCGTCAACAACTTATCCAACAACAATTCAACTCTCTTTACGATGGAGGAGCTTAATTCCTTGTGCATGGAAATGGTTACGAATTTATCTGTTTGTAAAACAAAAATAGAGCAATTTAATGTGATCGCACATTTAGCCACTAAGTTTTTGTACTCTAATAATAAGTAAAATGGCAGATACACTAATAAAAATTATAACTTGGAATGCTAAAGGCATACGTAATAAATTTATTGAATTTTTAAATTTTTTGAATAGTTATAAAGTTGACGTTGCTTTAGTAACGGAGACATGGCTCACTTATGATATAAGACTTCCACCATCTGACTTCAAATACTATCGAATAGATAGAATAGACCATAGAGGTGGGGGTGTCGCGATTCTTATTAGGAAATCGATTCAACATTCGCTTTTACCTGTAATAAAAACACAAATTGTGGAGAATTTAGGGATACAGATTAAGTTAGGAAACCAAAAGACAATACAAATTTATTCAGTTTACTTTCCTGGAGGATCTTCTTCGGACATAAAAAGAAAATGTCTTAAACAAGATCTCAAAAAATTATTCGCAATAAATGGTGAATTTCTACTAGGTGGCGATTTTAACTGCCGGCACAAAGATTGGGGATGTGTAAGAGCGAATGCTTGGGGCAATATATTAGCCGACCTTTCATTGACATTACCCATTAATATCTTTTATCCTCCTTGTCCAACTTATTTTCCTGCAGGTTCCCGTGGTTGTCCTTCTGTTCTTGATCTTTTTGTCTCAAATGTTCCTTATATAATAACAGAACCTGTTTCGTTTAGTGCTCTTAGTTCGGATCATAATCCTGTTTTTTGTAACCTCTCTTGGCTGGGGGAAAAAAAAGTGCAATATTTCCTTGACTTTAAAAATACTAATTGGAAAACGTTCAAATCAAAGATAAAAATGAATCTCGAAAATAGTTCCACCGATCTTGGAAGAGTGTCCTGTATAGAGGATGTTGACTCAATTGTTCAAAACTTTACGCAAACTATCATTTCCTCAGCTAATGAAAGCGTTCCTAAGCGAGAAAAAATAGGTACGTATAAAAAACTTCCAGTCCACATCATAGAACTAATTAAAATAAGAAACATTCATCGGAAAAACTGGCAAAAATATCGACAACCTTTTTCTCGTGCAATGGTTTCCCATTTTAACAAACTCATTACTGATCAAATATATATCAATCGAAATGAAGAGTGGAACACAAAATTGAGAGTGCTTGATAAAAATTCTAAGCCCTTTTGGAATATTGTTAAAATAGTAAAAAACAAAAACCGAAAAATACCTTTTCTGAAGGATTCATCTAATACTTTCTTCACAGATTTAGAGAAAGCAAATTTACTTGGTGCAAATTTTTCCAAAAATCATTTGGTTTCTCAACATTTGGGTGAGTTTGAAACAAATGAACTTGTAAGTGATACAATAAATAGATTAGACTTTTCCCAAGAACTAACTCCTCTAAATGCGTTCGTAGTAGAAGAAAATATAAAAATTGTGATCAACAGCCTAAGAACCCGAAAAACAGGAGGTCTAGACAAAATTAAAAATGCGTATTTAAAAAATTTACCTCGGGTTGGAATTCTTTATTTAACATTTTTAATTAACGCGTGCCTGAAATGTCAATATTTTCCCCAGGGTTGGAAAAAAGCAATGGTTGTTCCTGTGCTAAAAGCTGGGAAAACTCCAGATAAAGCTGAAAGTTACAGGCCAATTAGTTTACTAAGCAGCATAAGTAAGGTTTATGAAAAAATTCTAAAGGAAAAAATTTTAAAAATTGTTTCAGAAAAGGAAATTTTTCCTGATATACAATTTGGTTTTCGACGCAACCATAGCACATCGCATCAGGTGAAAAGAATTTGCAACCATGTTGTAGAACATCGTTTACGGGGACAGTCTACGGGAATGATATTGATTGATATTGAAAAAGCCTTTGATTCTGTCTGGCACAATGGATTAATACATAAAATGCTATATTTTGAATTTCCCTTATATTTGTGTAAAATAGTCCAGAGTTTCTTATCCGATAGATGTTTTCAAGTTCATGTTAATCTCGGTGTTTCTAATGTGTTCTCTTTTGATTCTGGTGTGCCCCAAGGCTCGGTCCTTGGCCCTATCTTATATAATCTCTACACTTCAGATTTTCCTAGTCTACCGCAATGTGAAGCAGCCATTTTTGCTGATGACACTGCAATCTTTACGTCGCATGAGTTTGCTCTCAACATTGAGACGAATCTAAACAATGCGATTGAAATACTAGAAAAATATTATGACAAATGGAAAATTAAGCTGAATGTTGGGAAAATGCAAGCCATCTTTTTCACACGAAAAAGAAAAACTTGCTATCTTCCCAACAACCAGCTTCAAATACATGGTAACACAATAAAATGGGAGCAATCCGTTAAGTATCTTGGAGTTTATCTTGACACTAAACTAACTTTTAACCAACACATCCAAAACACAATAAAGAAAATGAGTATTGCAATTAAGATGCTTTATCCCTTCATAAATCGAAAATCCTCACTCACAAATGAAAACAAGATAATCATTCACAAAGTTATTTTTCAAGCAATACTATTATATGGATGCCCAATATGGGGTAAGGCTGCTAAATGCCATATAAAAAAATTGCAAGTATCTCAAAACAAAGTGTTGAAAATGATGCTAAATCTACCTTGGCATACTTCAACCCTAGATCTCCACAGAAGGGCGGATGTTGAATCGATTTCTGAAAGGATTCATAAGCTTTCCATTAATTTTAATAACAGCTGTGATAGTTCTGAGAATTCTCTCATAAACCAGCTCTTACAACATAACCTGTGATAATTCCTTGTAAATATTTACTGCGTTTGTCTTACTGTATTCTTTCTCCTTATTTATCTATTCTTTTTTTTTTTTTTTTATTATATATTTATTTATTAATTGTTTAATCTATTTATTTGTCTTTTTTTTTTTCTCTTTATTTAATTGTTTATTTATTTAATTGTTTATTTATTTATTTGTCTATTTATTCATTTGTGTATTTAAGTATTAGTTATTTATTTGTTAATTTTTTTTTTTTTTATTTATTAATTTTATTCTCCTTTTTGTTGTTATTCTTTCTGCTATCTTATTTATGTATTTATTTACTTGTTATTTTTTTTTTTATTATTTTTCTTTTTTTTTTTTTTTTTTGCTCTCTTTCGAATGAAGGTTTTTTTTTCGTATTTTCCTTCGAATTTTTTCTTTCAATTATAAATATATATATTTTCTGTTATACAAGATATTGTTTCAGTTGTAAGATAAATATATCACATCTCTGAATTGTAAAATGTGCGGTCACAGACTTATTTGTGTAAATATTATAACGAAATAAAGATTATTATTATAAATATAAAAAAAACCCCGAAAAATCAAATATAATTGTTAAGTTTGCATCGAATAAAATCAAAACACAATTTATTAAGCAAGCGCGAAGCACACGTCCAATTAAACTTTCTGCTGTCAGACAAAACACAAACAACAACAATACAAATTCTATGCCAGCTGAGTTCGATGGTACAATTTATGTTAGCAATCAGCTAACAAAGTACAATAAGCATCTCTTGTGGTTGAGTATTAGCACGTAGAAGCGAGAACACACAATCTATAATTATTAATACTGATAGAGACATGAACAATAAAAATTATTTTTGTTGCTTTTTATCAGAACAAATAGTAATTTAAAATAGTTAATAAAATGGAGAACACAAATGAAACACATGAACTCGAAGTTAATTTGAATTGTAGGGTAATACATGACTTTAGCGGCATAAATGTAAGTGAATTAAAAAATAATAAATGTTGCTATCTATGTTTTAATATAAGATCAATGCGCCTACACTGGATTATTTTCTGTTTGAATATTAATCACTTTATAAATGAATTAGATGTAATTATTCTGGTAGAAACGAACATTAAAGAGGAAGAGAGTGGATTTTATCAACTTAATGGTTTTCAACAAGAAATTATAAATCGAAATGATCAAAGAGGAGGAGGAATAATAATGTTTATTCGTAATAAGTTAAATCACCAAAGAATATTTTCGTCAACGGTTTCATATGAAAGCATTAAATTTCAGTTCACGGAAGAGAATAAAACAACATATATGATTGGAATATATAGACCACCAGGTTTTAGTAAAGCTGCATTTATTGAAGAACTTGGTAACGATATAAGAACGATAAGGAAAAATGAAGAATATATTGTGTATAAATATTGATGTTCAAAAATGAAAATTAAACATAAATTATGTAAAAGATTATTTGGAAATGCTAGCATTGTCGAGACTTATGAACGTCATAACAAAGTGCACGAGAGTTGATCCACGGAATGGAACTAAGTCGTTGATTGATTACATCTTAGTAAGCAAAATCGACAATCCAGTTTACACTGCGGTAATTGATAGCGAAATCACCGACCACTATCCAACACTGTACTATGTAAAAACTCAACACATTCAGAAAAACAGGTTGTTAGTACTTCACACATAATAAATTCGAGAAGAAAATTGGAGTTTGGTTTTAGAAGAGGAGGATGCTGAAAGAATGTACATAAACTTTGCTGGTAAACTACAAAATATTTTCAGAAAATCAACAGTCATTTCAAAAATACGGAAAAACAACCCCTGGACAACACCAAACCTTATTGCAGATTGTTATGCTACAAATGTTATGGAGGTCAAAATGACTATTAAGTCACTTGGGGAGAATAAGTCACCTGGAATCGATGGCATCAGAGCAGTGGACATACAAAAGCATGCAGATTTGTTTGCTCCAATCTTGTGCAAAATAATTAATTAAAGCTTAACAGAAGCAACAATACCTAAACTACTTAATACTGCTGTGGTAAGACCAATTTATAAAGGAGGAGTTAAGAATCAACTAACTAGTAGTAGATTAGTTTCATTGAAAAACACTCACTTATAAACAAATACCAGTACGGATTTCAGAAGAACAAAAACACACGACAACTGCTTGTTGAATTTGCTAACTGTGTGAACCAGAGTTTAAATAAAGGTCAACATGTACTTGTGATGTTTATGGATTTCCGCAAGGCTTTTGATACACTCAATCATTCAAAACTGTTAGAAGCGCTAGAAAGAATTGGGATTCGAGGTGTGATGGCTGATTGCATGGCAGACTATCTTCAAAACCGAAGGTTTTGCGTCAAGATAAACAGTGAAGCAAGGAATGTTAACTATGGAGTTCCACAAGGATCTAATTTGGGCCCACTTCTTTTCATCCTTTATACCAACGAGCTTCTTCGGGTTTTTAAGCTAAGCACTCCATTTGCTTTTGCTGATGACACTGCAATTGTTGTTCGCCATAAGTCTCAGGATTGGGCGGCAATGGTAATGCAAGAGGAATTCGACGAAGCTGTACGATGGTGTCACGACAACGGATTGGTAATTAACGCTTCTAAAACAAAACTAATGCATATCCGTAGTCCACATTTTAAAAAAACCGACAAGCTAATATACTTCAGAAATGATTTCTGTCCAAACATGCCCAACAAATGCATCGAAGTTGTTGAAAGCTACAAATATCTTTGAGTTGTTATTGATTGTCATATCCTTTGGAACAAACACATAGACAAGCTACGCACTGATCTCAAGAAGGGCCTTTATGCACTCTCACACTTGCAGTATCATGCTTCTGAGGACGTTTTGAGACAGGTCTATTATGCTTTAATAGAGTCAAAGCTTAGGTATGGTGTACTTGCTTGGGGAAATGCAGCACCAACTCATATCAAGAAGCTCCAAAGACTACAAAATTCAGCTCTAAAAATAATTCAAAATAGTAAGAGGCAGCAAACTGAAAACAGATTTCGGGTACTTAAAGTCGAGCAAATATTCTGAATCGCTGAAATATATGATAATGTAAAATATATTTTGAACAATAAAGGTTAAAAAAAGGATAAGATTAATGGATTACTCCAATTAAGACCTCGAAGAGCAAATTAGAGGAAACGGCGTTGTATGCTCTCAATTCTGGTAATGGGCACTTGTTGATAGGGCGATCAGACTTGACAAGCGTTTTTAAGAGGATGAACAAACAAAGGATATGTAAAGAGGTCGGGTAACGTAGGGGTCTGGAAATTTCTTGGACCATCGTTTCACGAAGACAAGTGCTGAATTTGCTTTCAGAATAATATCATCGATATGTTTGAGAAAATTCAGCTGATAGTCACAAATAATGCCCAGGTCACGGATCACCTGAAAAGGGGGAATCGGAATGGTTTGATTGTGAAGAAGATAGAGATGGGGAGGAGATTTGATGCGTTTTAGTGAGAAGGTTATTGTCGACCTGCCTTTAAGAAAGCCATGTTTGTCTAGGGAAAATGAGGGATTTGGAATGAAAACTTAAATGTTCATGCATAATACTTTCGAAAACTTTGGGTTTATGCGATTGTTTAGCAATGGGAAGATAGTTTTTGACGTTACACTTGAGTCCTTTTGAAGTGATAACGTCTTAAATATCGATGACAGGCTACACGACTCATACTGATAAGACTCATCACTCATGCTAACTACGACACTGTAGTTCTTTCAACCAAAATCGATCGCATGCACCAGACGAACATAAAAAAGAACAGGCGCAAATTCCCAAAATAATTCCAATCAAATTCAAAAAGAACAAGAAGAGAAAAAGAAATACAAAATGGGCGGAGTTTTGTTAAAGTAGAAAGTAGATATAGATATTGGGGTGTACGTGTGTGGATTTAACGAAAGGGTTTGTGGGTGTGAGTTAACGGGCTGTATTTTGGTGTTGCTGAGATCAATGACTTAGGATCATTAGTAATGTTTGTTTGCATTTCGATCAAATAGCGTTGGTAAAGGTTGTTGTAAGGCTCGCAAAAGGGAAGATAAGTACCCATGTAAGTTGAATAGTCGGTAGAAGATTGAGTGCGAAGAAAGATTGCCCACAATTTGTTCCTTTTATTTCTCAGAGTACGGATTATACCAAGGTGGTAAGGTAGAAGAAGTTTTAAGTCTGGAATGGGGAACAAAAAGAAATATAGCATTGTGTATCTATCTGTAAAATATGGTTGTGGCATCTTCTACAGTTAGATTTTCAAAATTTAAGGGAAATCTATTCAGATAGTCATTAATTTAACTGGAATTAGCATTATGGATGTCGTAAGAAGATAAAGATGAGGGAGGCCTTGGTGGTATAAAAAAACTGTACAAAAAATAAGAGAAGGAGGGGAGGGTGGAAGCTATATATGGTTGAAAGGAAGAGCGGACTAAGTAAGATTGAGGAATTTATGGGATCTGTTGTTCAAGTTGCCTGCTCATGTTTTATTTACTTGGAAGACGCTAGAATCTACTAGGCGATCAACGAAGAGACATTGTTTTGGCAGAGGTGGGATTAGGAGCAATGTAAAATGATTGGTCGACTGATAATGTCCATTTTATTAAAGAGAGGTGGAAGTCACCGAAAATAAGAATTTCATCATGGGACTCACACAAATCACAAACGAGAAGTTGCGATGGTAATATGTAAAAGCATATAACGTATAGCGTGTTTTGGGGTAATGCTATCTTAATTTATTGAAACATAGTCAAATCTCGGCGAAGAAGATATTAAAAGAATAGATGAGTCAATTGTATTAATTACAGCTAATAGGACGTCTCGGCAAGTGATCAGTAACGCGGTTTTGATCGTCATATCGGTAAGCATTGCACAAACAAGCAAGGAACTCATGCAACTCCGTTATAGAAAGAACAAAATTTTTGCATGACCAAAAATTACGGCAAAAAATTCTGCAGTGTCCCAAAGGCAGTAAAAACTTTTGGTCATTTGTAAAAAAATATTAAATACTCCTCAACATCTTCGGTTCCAACACTCATCGACAATAACAAATCAATTGTTTACTCTTCAGGGAAGGCAAACTTGATCGCCTCCCATTTCGCTGCCAGCTCCACGCTGCCTCACAATAACGTTGCCCCTCCTGTACTTGAGAATGTAATTTTTTCCATGTGACAGATTTTTTTCCGTACAGTAGCAAGAGTTCTCAAAGATTCCGAAATACACAAATATAAGCTTCATATTTCAAACTTACTTAAAACTATTAAACTTACGACTAACTTAAATTAATGGATTGGGATGAAGATTCCGGAGAAGGAGTTTAAGGCAGCGGGTGCTGAGGTTAAAGTCGAAACAGTTTTCATTCGAATCAGCCCTCTGCAGCATTCGAGTAATAGTGGGTTCGTTGAAGCCATAAAAGGAGCAGTGAGTAGGCAGATAGAGCAGGTGAGGATTTCTTAGGTTACGAGCATTTGTGCTGAGAAAGATAAAATTATAAAGAGTTTCACAGTCGACAGACCCTGTGAATGAATGAATGATAAATGAAGAGAATTTCTGATTTCCGATAAACGGATCATTACGGGACAGACCGCGAAGAGCAAATCTAAGAGAACTGTGTTGAATGCTCTCGATTCTCGAGATGCGAACCTGCTGATACGGGGACCATACTTGGGAGGCGTATTCAAATAGCGGACATACAAAGGTTATGTAGAGGCAATAGATTAAGAAACAATCGGGATCTTGTTTGTATCGAACTCGAACCTGGCAATACTGAGTTCGATGTTTTAGGGAATTTCTCTGGGAATTTCCCTCTTACAAAGGGAAATTCTCATTGAAATTGTGTAGTTGAAATGTAACCATCGCAGCGATCGGTATAAAAATAAAGAGCAGTTTTTTGGCCGAAGGCTTTTTCCACTTTAAATTATTGTGTTTTATTTGTTTATTATCTTGGGTTATATTTCTACTCCTGAGCCGAAACATTTTTTTTTTTTTTTTTTTTTTTTTTTTTTTTTTTTTTTTTTTATTGAGGCATTTATAAATCAATACAATTTTTTTTTCTTAAAAACTAGATTTAACATTTTGGTCGACTTAAAGATATGTCTGACTTAATCAACTATATTTAAGTAAATGTTTTCAACATTTCAATCATTAAGTTCATTATGAAATTAATTAAATTAATATTTAAGTGTACACTTGCTCCCGGCGTACGATCTCAACTTTGCCTTTAGAGCTTTTAAACTTATGACTAGAACTTAAAACTAAAAACTTAAAACTTAATTAAAACTAGGAAGGATAACCTTATCTATTTACAAAGCATGAATTAATTATCTAAACCATACATACACAGGAAGCACAAGCTTTAGATACTCTTAAAGAAAATATAAATTTTTATATTATCTAAAGAATACCCAAAACTGGTGCGTTGTAAACAAAGGTTTATGTGAGTATATATATATTTTAATCAATATCATCCCCTAAAATTTAGTGACGATGCATTTTCATAAAACGGTACGGAGAGGGTTCTACTTGTACCTGGTCTCAATAGAGGTATAGATTGTTCATTCAGCAGGTTGAATGGTGATAAATAATAGTTTTCATTTAAACTCAGATTTGTATGAGAATCAGGTAAAGATCTAACTAGTGGATTGGGGTGTAAGCTGATTCGTTCCATTTTTATTAAAAGTAGTTCGATTTGATAGACCATCAGGGGTGTTATGTTTGTTGTTTCATATAGGATTTTATTAGAGTAGTATTTTTTGTCAGGTTTTCTAAATTTTCCACAACAAAATCTCAAGATTTTTCTTTCGAAAGTTTCCATTTCCTTGGCGACAGAAGGTGAAATTGAAAACCAAATAGGGAAACCATAGGAAAGTATTGGTCTTATTAAGGTTTTATACATAAGAGTTTTTGTTTTACTCGACACTTGCTTTGAGTTTAGTAATGGCTTCAACATCACTGAGACCATTTTGGCTTTATTTAAAACTGTTCTTGCGTGTTTGTTAAATAAAAATCTATTGTGAAAGTTTAAACCTAAGTACTTTGTTTCATCTCGTAATGTTATTGGCTTTTCATTTATTTTCAAAGAAAGTGCTTTACTTTCTTTGACCGCTAGGTAATGTCCTTTACCACTGGAGTTTCTAAAGCATGTTAGTCCGCATTTATCGGTGTTTATTTTTAGTCTCCATTTTTTAAAATAACTTTCAACATGTGGGAGGGTTCGTTTTATTTTTTCTAATGCAAAACTTGGCCGTAGATCGCTAGCTAATATAGTGGTATCATCGGCATAGTGAATTGATCCTGGTTCTTCTGTTATAGGATCTGAAAGAGGGAAGTCCTGGAGGTAAATATTAAATAAGAAAGGTCCAAGGATTGATCCCTGCGGGACACCCGAGAGTATAGAAAAAGGTTCCGATTTTTCAGATTTTATTGATATTGATGTAGTACGACTTGTGAGAAAACTATATATCATTTTTATAAGCCAGACAGGGTATCTTAACTTTATAAGCTTAAATATTAGTCCATCGTGCCATATCGAATCGAAAGCTTTTTCGAGGTCTATATCCAAGCTCACTGTGCAGTTCTTATTCCTTAAATTTTTGATTACCTTATTTTGAATAACGAGTAATGCATGCTCAGTTGAGCATCCTTTTCTGAAACCAAATTGGTTGTTTGGAACAATATTAGCTTCTTCAGTGAAGCTATTCAAATGATCTGAAAGGACTTTTTCAAAAAGCTTTCCAATATTAGAAAGTAATGAGATTGGCCGAAATTTTGAGATATCTCTTGCAGCTTTGGTTTTTGCTATAGGTATGATAATTGCTTCCTTCCAAGCACGAGGAAAGTAACCGTTGTTAATACAATGGTTAAATATCAAAGCCAAAACCATATCCAAGGAGGAAGGACATTTTCTCAAAATAAAATTAGATATCTGATCATTACCAGCTGATTTTTTGTTGTTCAAAGCAACTCTGAATGCTCTTACTTTTTCGGGTGTTGTAAATATAGATAAACTAGGACTTGTTGCTTCATTCGAAAGAGAAAAATTTGTTAAATTTTGACCGAGCTGAACTGATTTGAATTCATTTATGACTACTGAAACTTCATTTTCAAAATTTCGATTTGGGGGGTTCTCAAGGCCAGAGTAAACTGAAGAGTAAAAATTTTTGAACGCATCTAATTTGGTTTGAATGTCATTCAAATTTTGTCCGTTGTATGTAAGAATGTCTTTTGAAATATCCGTACCAAAATATTTTCGTCCTGTTATCTTATCAATTTCCTTAAATGCAAAAGGTGAAGGTTTAATTTTCATAAGTCTTGATTGAAATGCATTATTTAAATCTATATTGACATTATCCCTTATAATTTTACTCAGGCATTGAATCTTAGAGAGAAGTTGAAGATATTCAGGATTTATTCTATTTAAATATCGATGGTAAATTTTTTTTAGTTCTTTTAACCAGACACTTCGCAGATTAATAAGCTTTTTGGTTCTGTCAGAGATAGAATGAAATTTTTTATTTTGAGGATAGAGAACAACTGAGTGCGATTCAACAGTTGATGTAATAATCATATTTAATTGATCTATAAACGAATCTATTTCGTTATTTGACAAGTTTCTTTCAGCGGGAATGATGAATGACAATATTTTGCAATGAAGCCTAAGTCTAAAGGCATCCCAATCGGTGTTTTTAAAGCTCCTGTATGTGTCTGGAGGCTCTGATATTGGGAAAAAGTTTCTAATTTTTATTTCTAAAATGATTCCAAAGTGATCCGAAACAACCGGAAAAGTTTTACATGTTTGGTTGCTTGAGGGGCTTATAAAATTGTTAGCAAAGCTTAGTGTTGAGGATTTAAGAAAAAAGTCTAAATATGAAGACGATCTTGGGTACGTTGGACCATCAGAAGGAACTATGTCCATATTCAAACAGGGACCATTATAAAACCATTTGTTAAAAAGATTTCCATTATTATTACAAACGCTGTCACCCCATGCAGTATGTCGTGCATTAAAGTCACCTCCAATTAAAGCTGCATCAAAACTACTCATAAGAGAATAAAGTCTATCTAGTTCACAGGATAAGCTACTACCAGCATTTGATGGTATATAAATACTACCAACTATTAAGCGTAGATTTGAACCATTGTAATTCTGTGAAGAAATAGATGCCAAGCAAACTGAGAATTTATTGCTTTGGAAAGGAACTGATCTGAACTTGTAAGTTTTGTCCAAAAGTACTGCCGTTCCTCTACCTGAATCGTTTCTAATAATATGAAAACCTTCAAACGATGGTTTGTGTCTTGCAGATAAGCACGTTTCAGATAAGAAACATATTTGCGGTTTTTTATTTTTTAGTATGTCTAAAAGCGCGACTCTTTTTGCATTTGAAATTATAGAGTTAAAATTTTTCGATATTATTTTTAAACTGAAATTTTCCATCATTATGTTACAATCGAGGCTACAAAGTTAAGGTAAGAAAACATTTTTTCCTCCTTACTTTGTAATTGTTGATATGTTGGCCAAAACTGTCTTATTTTGACCAAAAGATCCTTAAACGATATATTGAAAAGATTTTTGGCTTCATTTAAAAATCCGTTCAAATCTCCTTTTGCTATATTTTCATGGTTAGCTAACAATGGTTGACTATTATTAAGAACTTGCCTATGAGGATTCGTTTGGCACATGTAGCTTTTTGCCTTTTGAGCGAAAGAGATATTAGGATTCGTAAAATTATAAATTGAATCTTCTACGAAAGCTCTAGTATTATTTGCATTTTGTCTAGCATTTTGTGTGGACAAAAGTTTATTTTCTTTATATTTTAGATATGCAGGGCATCCCTGGTAACTAGCTGCATGTCCTATCTCATCGCAATTAACACACTTAGCTGGAGGTATTTCCTCATTTCTTTCTCTACGCTCCTTAGAGGCTTTAATGCACTCAGTAGAATCATGGGATTCCCCACAAACTACACATCTCATTACATAAGCACAACATTCCCCAGAATGTCCGAAACGCTGACACCTAAAGCAACGAGTAACTGCCCGCTTGATTTTTTTTCCCAATAAACCCTTTGGAAGAGTAAATATCTCACACAAGTTAGATCTTTAATTGATTCCCCAACTTCAAGTTGTACGAAAAACATATTTAATTTTAAATTTAACTCTTTAGAGCGTGATGTAGAAAAAGGTGCTATCTTACTTATCTTAATATTTGGAACAACTTCTTCCAAAGCTTTTTTTATTTTTTCTATAGGAGTGTCTCCATCGAGGCCCTTCAACAAAATAGAAGCCTTCTTCGTGTCTTTAGGAGAGAATGAAAATGCCCCGATACCTGTATCCCGCAAGCGATCTATAATTAATTTGTGAACAGCTGAATTATTCACATAAACCTTCGTCTTTCTATATCCAATATTAACAAATTTATGGGTCAAATTAGGAATATTACATTCAGTTGCAGCAAGTTGAATAAGATCACTAATAAGTTCACAATTTGCGCCAAAAATAAATATAGGTGGACAAAAAGGTATTTTATTTATATTTTTAATTAAAGAGTTATCAAGATCTGTTGATTGAAGAGAAGGTCCGGCTTCGCGCTGAGTTGAAGTTGAATTAGTTTTAATATTGATTATTTGAGTATTTTTCTCTCTTGATTTATTGTTTGAAATCAATGGCGGAATATAATTTTCTGCAGATTCAGCTAAAGGAGCATATTTATTGTTCGATATGTTTGGTTGTTGCGAGTGAGATGTAGAAGGTGACTCACCGGTTAAGTGTTTTATTCTTTTCTCAGAATTTGATTGAAAGCTATTGGCGGAGCGTTTCAGTTTACTTATGACAGTCGATGCCAATTTCCATAGATTCATCAATTGAATCATCTTTTTTAGATTGTATAGAGTTCATATTGAAGAGAGGCTTACCAGCTTCTAATGTTTTACAAGAGTCTGTAGTAACTCTTTGATTTAAGAGTAGTACATTTGACGTTATTGAAGTGTCAAGTAATCCACGTGTGTTATTTAATGCACCACTAGAAGCACCATTCATGGGCCCCAGCATAAATGCTGGGGAGTGTTTTTCTGTTTTATCACTAATTTTTAGTTCAAAAGGTAACTTTCACTATATTATATAAATACGTAAGAAAATTTTAGGTTGTATTTTGCGGCCTTAGCCGTCAAAATGGTTCGATAGTTCGATAATTAATTTAAAATCTCTGAGTACACGTCTGTTCGTCTTGACTTTCAGCACTCAAACTGAGCCGAAACATTTGGTCATTCGAAGCCGAATATGAGCCAGCGACGCGACCTATGGACGAGTGTTAGTGTTTTTCTTAAAAAAAAAAAATATAAATTGTGAAGCGTGCCGTGCAGTGCAGTGTTTTTTTTGTTTCTAAAAAAAAAAAAAAAAAAAAAAAAGGTGCAGTGTCTATAGTGCTTCGTTTGAGGCACGGGGGAGCAGCGAAACGCAATTTAAATGCAAAACAAATGCATTGAGAGTTGGTGAGAACGTTTAATTTTCATTTTTTATGCTAACATTTCAGAGAATAGATGCCGATTCTGCTACGGGCAAATAGTCACGTACGCAAAACGAGAAAGAATTATGTACCATATACATGTACATAGCGCAGCGCAAACGGTAAGTCACATACCAACAGAGAGTAGAAAAAACCACCACCGAAATGTACATACACACAGAACAATGTACATTGAGCGAACGGGTTGCGCAGCTGCTTGCTGTGGCAACAGAGAAAAGAGAAATACACATTTAACATAATGTGTGTGAAGCGACGCCGATGCCAACGGTGGTTGAAAATTTTGTACTGGCATTCATTCCGTGTGCATAAGTCGAGCAAGAAAGTTAAATTTATATTCGGTGTAAAAAATCAAAAATTGAGAAGCGTGCTATTTGTTAAAAATAATTAAAATATACTCACGAACAAATTAATCGAGAGCATGTTACAAAAAAAAAACTTAAAAATTGCGAACAGAAGGCAAGAAAGTGCAGCGAATTAGATTTTTTTTGTTTCAGAAGAATACAGTCCCTCATCGTCGTCGTCGTCGATTATGTGCTGTTGTGTTGTGTTGTTTTTGGTAGGGCAGCGAAAAGAAGAAAAAAGTGTTTTGTTTTTTCTTTCTTGGAAATAGAGCAGTGGCGGTTGAGAAAAAATCAACGCAGATAATTAAAGCAGTGCTAGTTTGAATAGATTTTTGGTGAGAGAGATTTAAATATGAGAAAGAAAAATTTATTGCGAAGAGAAGTGAAATATAAGTGCATAATTGTGACGATATTTTTGAATGCGTTTCAGATGCGTATGTATGTGTGGATGTGTGTGATTTTTTTTGTCGTTTAGGGAAGCGTAAAAGATAAATTTTTCTGTTGTGAAAAATAGAATGCCAGAGATTCGAAGCGATATTTTCAACAGAGAAGCGAGAGCGAAGGCAAAACTCAAAGCATATTACTTGCGAGTTGTTGCGTAGGCAAAACTAGGGTGCATATTTGCGGGTTTTGCAAGAGCAGTGGGGACAGAGCAAAACTCAAAGCATATTACTTGCGAGTTGTTGCGTAGGCAAAACTAGGGCGCATATTTGCGGGTTTTGCAAGAGCAGTGGGGACAGAGCAAAACTCAAAGCATATTATTTGCGAGTTTTTGCAGAAGGCTTGCAAGCAACAAAAACACGCGTAAACCACAACAGAGCACACCACAAATTTGGCCAAGCTTTTTTAGGGGATTAAGGTTCATTAATTGATTGTTTTATGGTCAGGTTTCGACACTCTCAGCAACGGGATAGAGTTGAGGCACATTTTTATGCGTTTGGTGAGGCAGACATGGACTATCGTAGCAATGCGATTGAGTTCGTGCAAATTCATTCATGCAGTGGTGGATTGAGTCCGGGTAGGGAGAGAAAATTTCCAGGTTAGTTTTCGGACACTGGGCGGCAGCCGAAGCCTTGTTATATAGAGCAAGGCGCTGTCAGTGCGTTGGGAACTGGGATGCGCCTGTCAATCCTACGCTGAAGATTCGCCTGGTTAAAGAGGTTGAGTCTGAGGGGGGAGAGAGTTGGAAGGCGGTCCATAGGGAAAATAGGAGATAGGTATGGTTCCCCGAGGGAAGGTGAGCCAGTCAGGACAATTTGCGGACTCTCCTCGTAGGCTTATAGTATTTCCTTTTTTTTCAGATAACGACGCTCGAAATTAATTCAATTTTATTGTATTCTTCTAGAAATAACAAGAGCAGCGATAAGAGCCGCGATAAAAAGAGCAGCGCTAAGAAAGACCCAAAACAGACTTCAATTGAGCAGTGTGAGATGGAGTTTTCAACGGGCGACCAGCTGGAATACAGATTCCAGGCTGCCATCAACGCCATGCGGCGAACCTTTTATCATTAAATACAGAGCGAAGATAAGCGTGAGACCATGGTTCTCTTTAGAAATTGGGATTGAGCAAGAATTCTTGAGAGAGAATCCGTTGTGTCCTATGGTGCTGGACGACGGATTGAGACATTGTGAAGCAATAGAGAATAGAAGAGAGATAGACGGGTTGCCATTGGCGGACCCGGAATTTTATAGAGAAGCGCCAGCAGATTTACTGCTGGGTTGTAATTTCGTCCTTGAGATGCTGGGATCAATGGTAGTCCGGCAGCCATCTTGGTTGTTTTCGATGAAGACGACTTTTGGGAGAGTGATATTGGGGAAGCGTGAACATCTGGAAGCGAGAGAGAGAGAAGCGATCGAGTTATCAAAAGAGATAGACTATATTTTGAAAAGTGCTGGGTTTGAGCTGCGAAAGTGGAATTCGAATTCAAGAGCATTGGTGAGAGACATGAATTATGAAGAGAGAGATTCGGTAGTTTTCCGAGAAGATGAAGACACTTCAATACTAGGCTTGAAGTGGTTGCTTGCGAAAGATCAATTTACCTTTGAAGTGAAGACGCCGATAGTAGAGAACATGATGACTAAGAGAAAAATAGTGAGCTGCGTGGCACAATTGTATGATCCTAATGGATACATATCGCCAGTGACCATTTTGGGAAAGATTCTCATTAAAGACGTCTGGCGTTCAAGGACGTATTGGGATGAAGAACTAGCGAAAGACATCTTGAACAGATGGAAAGAGCTTTGGAGAGAGATAACATACTTGGAGCAGTTTAGAATCGACAGATGGATAGGCACATCTGTTGGTACGCTCAAAGAGATACATGGCTTTTCAGATGCCTCTGAGAAAGCTTTTGGAGCAGTGATATATGTCAGAACAGAGCATTCGACTGGAGAAATCAGATCCATATTACTACAAGCGAAAACGAGAGTAGCACCGTTGAAGACGGTGACGATACCGAGACTTGAGCTAGCTGCAGCAGAGCTGCTAGGGAGATTAGTAGAGAATGTGAAAGAGACCATGGAATGGAAAGATATTGAGTACACTCTTTGGACAGATTCAGTGGTAGTGCTTCACTGGATTAACAAACAACCTTGTGAATTGAAGACTTTCGTTGCGAATAGAGTTGCGTCTATACAAACAAATACAGAGATAGAGAGATGGAGACATGTCGGTACTAAAAAAAATCCTGCAGATCTGCTAAGCAGGGGAATGAAAGCGTCAGAACTGGTAGCGAGTGATTTGTGGTTACATGGACCACAATGGCTAAGACAACCCCGATCCTCATGGAAATCTGAAAAGTTTGTGCCAAATGTTTCAGATGGGGGGAGGGATGAGATGAAAGTTATGAGCATCGTGAGATATGAAGAGATGTTATCCACAACCATGAGAGAGACTAGAGAGAGAGTGCCGGTGCATGAGTATGCAGGTACGTTAGAGAAAGCGATTAACATAGTAGGCTATGTTTTTCATTTTATTGGAGCATTGAGAGATAAGACCAGAGCAGCGAAGAGTGAAAGAGAGAGATATGGCAAGAGAAAGAGACGATCCGTGAGTCGAGAGAGAAAGAACGAGAACAGAATAGTGCAATTGACATCAGAAGAGAAAGAAAAGGCGATTGAGTATCTGCTACGAAAAGAACAACAGAGTTATTTTGCGAAAGAAATTGCTGCACTCAAAGGCAATAATAATTTCCCGGAGAAGAGTAATATTGAATCGCTGAAGCCTATTATGGGCCGGAGAGAGATTATGAGAGTGGGAGGAAGACTAAGTAGAGCAGAGCTAGAATTTGGAAGAAGGCATCCAGCGATTGTACCAAGTGGTTCCAGGCTGGCATGGCTTATCATGGACAGCGCTCACAGAGCAACAAAGCATGGAGCAGTGCAAGTGATGATGCATCACATACGAGAGAGATTCTGGATTACAAGATTGAGAAGCGAACTGAGAAGATACTTACACAAGTGCCTTGTGTGTGTGCGACATAACCATCGATTCGAAACACAATTAATGGCTGATCTGCCAAGCGAGAGAGTGACTCCTGGAAAAGCGTTTCTTCATTCTGGCGTGGATTACGCTGGACCATTCGTCGAAGATGATAGATCGAGCCGGGGAGCAGGTGACAACACAGAAATGCTGGATTTCGGTGTTTGTGTGCCTCAAGACTAGAGCAGTGCATATTGACTTGGTGTCAAGTCTATCAACAATTGCATTTCTTGCATGCTACGAGAGATTTGTTGCCCGTAGGGGCAGATGCGAGAGAATATATAGTGACAATGGCACAGCCTTTGTTGGAGCAGCGAAAGAGTTACAGAGAGCAAAAGAGATTTGGCACGGGAGAGAATCGATTGACTTTCTAGGAGCCAAGGGCACCGAATGGAAGTTCATGACACCAGCAGCGCCGCATCAGGGCGGCATTTATGAAGCCGCCGTGAAATCAATGAAATTTCATTTGACAAGAGTGATAGGAGCAAAGATACTGACATATGAGCAACTGTTGACATTAACTGCTGGAGTTGAGGCGATTCTAAACTCAAGGCCTCTTCAAGCGATAAGTGATGATCCTGACGACCTGCAGGCGTTAACGCCGGGACATTTCCTGGTAGGCGAGCCGTTAGTGCTGCCGCTACCTTTTGTGACTGGTGAGATATCAGATTCTCATGGTGCGAGATTATGGAAAGAGAGAAAGGCAATGCTTACGCACTTTTGGGATAGATGGCGAGAAGAGTATCTTGTGACGTTACTCGAGAGAAAGAAGTGGAGAAGAGAAAGGCATGCGCTGCGAATTGGGCAATTGTGTATTATAAAGAGCGAGAACTTCCCACCGTCAGCATGGGCGCTGGGAAGAATCAAGAGATTGATCAGAGGGAAAGACGGACTAGTGCGAAGCGTGGATGTGCAAACTGCAACCAATCAACTGACAAGGCCGGTGCAGAAGATTTGTATACTACCAAATGAAGAATGAGAAAGAGCAGCATTATTATTGTTATTATCACGATTATTTGAATTGAGATAGATAAGCGTTAATGTATATTATGTTAAATAATTTTGAATATTATTGTTTTAATAATTTAATATTAAGAGAAAGAAATAAAAGGCGAAAGGATGGAAAACCGTAGGTTTTCGCCGGGACTGTATCGAACTCGAACCTGGCAATACTGAGTTCGATGTTTTAGGGAATTTCTCTGGGAATTTCCCTCTTACAAAGAGAAATTCGCATTGAAATTGTGTAGTTGAAATGTAACCATCGCAGCGATCGGTATAAAAATAAAGAGCAGTGATAGTGGTTTTTTGGCCGAAGGCTTTTTCCACTTTAAATTATTGTGTTTTATTTGTTTATTATCTTGGGTTATATTTCTACTCCTGAGCCGAAACATTGTTGAATGAGAGAAGAAATGTGGAAGAGATAGTCTTGAAAACTTCGTACCATCAGCGTAGAGTGAAATATGGGAATGTTTGATGATCATTTAAATATCGTTAATATGAGGGATAAAAAAAAGGACCTAAGTGACTGCCTTGGGGGACCCAGGGGTAGCTAAAAATTGATTGGAGAGGGTATAGATCGAAAATGAACATAATAGTATCGGTTCTCTAAATAACAAGAAATCTATTTTTCAAAGTTCAAAGCCGAGAGAGGAAGGTTTGAAAAGTATAAGTCTATGCGAAATTTTATCAAATGTCTTGCTAAAGCCAGTAGAGATAACATCTACTTCCTTTCCGTTCTCCAGGGCTAAGAGGGTATTGGATACAATTTCAGTAAAGTGAGTGGTAGTAGACATGCATTTAAAAAACAATATTGTCTAGGAGAAATTTACAACTAAAACTCAAATTTCGTACAGAATGCTTTCGAATATTTTAGGGATGCGGGAAAGTTTGGCAATATGACAATAGTTTTTAACATCGCTCTTGGGACCATTATTCTGTATTGGAGTTATGAATGAAGTTTTTTATATCTGAGGGAATTCACCTTGAGATATCGATAGGCGAAAAGTTTTGGAGAGTGGGGAAGATAGGGTTAATGATCATTTTGTTGAGGAAAATTGCGGGGACACCATCAGGGCCGGGGAAAATTCGGCATTAAGTTGTTTCAAATCATTTTCTATAAGATAAGGGTCGAGTGTAAGAGGAAGAAATATACCTATGCAGAAATTCGGCAAATAATCGAAATAATCTGAATCAGATTCAAATCGTCGGTAAAACACGTGGCAACAATGGGCGATATCTTGTGGATTATTCGAAATACATATCAGTATTGAAAATGAGATCTAGTTGCTTCTTCATATAGTGTGGGATACCACTAACTTGGCAGAGGCTTGAATATGGCAGGCGATCTATAACTAAACATTCCTTGGTAGAGGTGGGACTACGCGCAATATAACAAGATTGATATTCTGTTAAAGTTCATTTTAAATGAGGAAGGTTAAAGTCACCCAGGAGAAGGATATCATCACACAAATTCATTATATATATCAATCGTGTCAATGGCGAGTTTATAAGATTTAAAGTTTGTGATGGCAAAATATAGCAATATATTTCCTAAAGGACTTGTGCGTAATGTTATCTTTATTAACACAATATCGAGGTTCAAGTAATAGGAGATTGCAATTAGTGATGAGTCCAGTGTGTTCTGGACAGCTAGAAGATCGCCCGGCAAGGAAATTCATGAGTAGGAGGATTAAGTTCGTTATCGCGATAAACATTAAAAGAAAAAATATATACTAGGAACTATATTCGTTTCAGTCAGTGCATAGATTTCGAATGATAGGGCATGTGATTGTTACAAAACAGCTTTGGTTTTAGTACGAAGACCTAGCACGTTCTGGTAGTAAATGCTTAGAGGAATGATCCGGCCGTCTAGACTGTAGCAGAGATTTGTAGAAGGGGCATGAAGAGGATTTGATATGACTTGTAAGTTAGGGACTATAGTAGTTTTTGAAATTTGTTCGTGTACCTTAAAGGTACGACGCTACGTACGTTTTGAGTTAATGTGAGAACCGTACGTTGCTAGGTCTTTGTTAAAGTTTGTGAGGGAAATGTTAAGGTTTTCATGAAAGCGGGTGTAAATATTCTTCAAGGCTGTGTGGACAGTCGGAAGTTCTTCTTTTTTGATTTGAAGACTGAAGTTGGTTTCAGTTTTACCATCAATGCAAACAGATTCAGGTTTGTCGTGTAGGTAAACTTAAAATAGACGAAAGCTGTCACAGAGTTTGGACACGACACAAATAACAACCTGTACATTTAACCAAAATCGTAAGAACGGTTTTTGAGAAAATCCAACTTGTTGTTAAAGATTATATGGCATGTACCGTTATTGTTTGATCTAGAGCAAACATTAAAAACATCTCCGAGGTAGTACCAAATAAATACTAATAACTACTGAAGCAAGTCGGCCATTCGTTCAGGCTTTAGAGGTGCGAACAGACAGACAGACAAACAGACGGACGGAATTTTCGGACCCACTTTTTTCAACTTCTCTATCATCGTAATGTCATGTTTGATTATTAGAATTTGTTTTTGCACGAATCCATAGCTTGCTTTATAGTTCTCTATAATCGCGAGTAAAAAAGTGCAGGTGAAACAGGCCGCAGAATACTTTATTTTGAGCTACGAATTTAACTTAATTCAAATAATAAACGAAAGAGCGAATGGTTGACCTGAAATTGAAAGGTAAAGGGAAGTTTAAATTCCTACTATGAATATGAAAATAGAGTATTTCAAGTGATTGTTAAACCGCGGACTTTAACTTTAAACTAAAGAAAAAACAAAATAAAGTTTAACTGTTAGTTAAGGCAAATACTGTAAATGTGAAAACTCTCACTAATTGTTTGCCTTCTTATTATTTAATTTATAATAATTGTATCCGTCTCGCAGAATAATTTAATCCTTAATCCAAGACTAACAAAGTATCAATTGTGCTTAATAATGCTTTAATACATTAACATCTTACTTACCCGAATAAACACGGACGCCCCCCACAGTCCACAACATTACATTCTATATTTACAACTTGTCAACTCAAAGTTTAGGAATAATTCCGGACCATTTAAGATCTCTTCACTTCATCCTTGCGACAGAAACTCTCATCAATTTTGGTAATTTTCTTGGTATAAAAACTAACGAAAGCACAAATATTAGAAGAGACGTGTGTACATATTTCTCTAAACGAACTACAATTTACTGATCCCAAGTCTTTCGTTTATACTCTCATTTTTATGTTGCAATAGAGAACACAACCATAAAATTACCCTGTTACACGATTCCTTAAACATCACCAATCACTTCGTCCACCCTTAAACTTCTTTGATACACACAGCATCTTCAATGTCAGGACAATAAAAACCGACCCCACATTGACCCATATTTATATAGTGGGCGGATTTGGGCAGCGGAAGAAAGTGTAGGTATAATAGTGTGCAATGGGACCACCTCAATGGCCCAGATGGACATTGGACATGTCTAAGGCTGAACCTAAATGTTTGCTCACAGTGTAAACGCTGAATTTATTGACCAAATTCCAGCGGCAATAGGACATTAAGCAGGATATGGTAACCAATAAATAAAGGACACACATATCTATCGACATAACCCAAAGACGCCAATGAATAGATCTACCACCGACTGACATAGGAACTACGAGCAAAACTCATTAGGCTCTTTGATAACATGAAATAAATTGATACCTCCTTGCGGCAGGATCTCTCAGCCAATGTACATACTATAGCCTTCATAATATTTGTTGAGTTGTCGCCGGTGTGGTTGGGTTCGGTATTCGGTTTGCTCTTTGGGGGAAATGTTGCTAGCCAATATACAAAGTAGTTTGCAGAAGATGGAGGCGTATCGGTGGATGTTTGTTATGCTTGCTGTATTATGTTCCTAGAACACGCACTCCAAGCCTCTGAGTGATGCCTTATTCGTTTAAACGAATTTCCATCAAAGTTTAATTGAAATTGTGTGTAGGTACCAAGTGCCCCAAGCATTTTGCTTTTGTTTAAAAAAAAATGCTTTAATATTATGTTCAGTAAGCGCAGGATATTGAAAAGGGACACTCGAAGCCAACTATTGTCTAGCACCTCAGGCGAACATTTTGTATGCGAAATATCGAAACATTGTTTAACAAAAATCTCATTTTGTTTTATGTATGTATGTATACTTAAGTAGAAATATTCATGGAACTGTTTTGTCTGTTTGGAAAAGCTTTGGCCTTCATGTTTATCCCATTTTTGTTGCAGTTATGATTTTATTTAATAAACCACTAACCTATTAAAAAAGCATATTCATATTTGCCTGTTTATGTTCACCATTCTACTTAATGTAGGTACGTACCTTCCCATTTTTGGGAAACCCATTTCTTTATCGTTCTCTGTTTGTTTTTTTAATGTTTAATAATGAAGTGACTGTTAAAATTAAGCGAAGGCATTTTTTTAATATGAGATTCTGATCCGTTCGGCTTATTTTATTTAAATTAAGAACATTATTTTTTTTATTTGAACTTAATTTCGTTATGCTAAACTATTAATGGTACCCGCTTTATAACCGTTGAGTTTAGACATGGGTAACGCAACGAAAATAGATGCGCTGATACTCTAGCTCAAACGCAGTTAAGTGTATCAGCGAAATTCTTCAACGCAATTGCGCATAGTGCACACTATGGGTATTTGGAGAAAAAATATGATTTTTTTGGGCGGTCTGTGCTGCATGGGATAGTAGTACGTACGTATACGTTCTGGTACAGGTATAGGAATCGTATAGTAGTGTATAGACAAAAGTATCTATGTACTTATTTTGATTCAAGTTATACGACTTCTTTTTATTACTAACTCCTCGCCCTAACTCTTGCAATAAAATATTGAGTCCATTAATAGATATAAAAAACAATCCTATGCCTCAAGTTGGACCAAATTACACAGAATAGACAATTTCATGAAATGCATAGAAATCCACCCAGCCGTACCCTAGATATAAGGTCACACACAAAATTGAAACTTATTTTTATATATAGAGATTGCGCAGTAAAGCTGCTTTTTGGCAAGAAAAGCGATTATTATTAAAAATAAACATAAACAAAATCGTTTTCCCTTGCTTCATAAATAAATAAACATATAGCAGCAACTTGCTTTTCTCTACCGCAATTTCTTGAATCGATATATCTATGTGTGCGTGATTCTTAATATTTTTATAGTAAAAATGCAAAAATACAATTTTCTAAAATTTAATCAAAAGAAACTGATAGAAAAAAATTAAAAAAAAAATATAAACAAAAAATTGGTTTAGACCATTCAGTAGCTTTGCAAATAAGTTTATTTGATTTTAGTACTTTTTATATTTAAGAAGTTATTCCTATTGTGTTTTGTGTGCGTAGAACTGCGTGATTCTTTTTTTTCATAGTTTCATAGTTTTCTGGATTTTTTAGAAAAAAATAAAGAGAAAATGAAAAAATAGTCATTAGTTCCGTAATTATTTTATCTTTAAAAATAAAATTAAGAAAAATTAAAAAAATAAATTTAGTACATGTGTTCGGCGCAAATGTCTAACTATTATCATACATATATTTTTTTTATTCGATATCCGTTTGTTACACTAAAATATTCGAAAAATCGCGGAAACTACAAAGATTCCCGCGACTCTGCAACGTAATTTTGCATGGGAAAATAATTAAAATTTCATTTCTTTTTTAACCGATTTTCTTTGTTTTTTTTTTTATTTTTTTGTTGTCCTAAACCTTCTACCCTTCCTCTTTAATATAAGAACAAATAATAAAATCGGTCAAACGGGGAGAGTACGATTACTTTGGCGCCAAGATTTGATAACGGTTTTGTATAGAGGGGTTAAATACAAACATTTTTTACTATGGGAGGGGGGGGGGTCTCTCTACATCCGTTTAAGAGGTAGGGGCGATTTTCGAAAAAAATGTCCTCAATGGAAAAATAAATATTAAAAAAACAACGGCAACACTTAAATACCTTACTATATTGTGTCAATAGTTTTCAAAATATTCGCATTCAAACTCGAATTTTTTATAAAAGAAGTAAAAAAAAACATCTTTGAATCAATTTTGTTCAAAATTGTGAAATGGAAAATAAAATTTTCTTTCTGCGATCAATGCTCATATCATTTATAAATGAAACGCAAAAAATCCTATAGAGAGCCCAAGTAGGGGGGTTGCAGGGGGCAGCATGCCCCCCTCACATATCTCGCTTTTTAAACCCCATCGCCGTAATGCGCAAATAAAAAAAAGCTGAAAAAGTACTTTCAGTTATTTTCAACTTTTCAAGAACTAGTAGACATTAAAGCTTTCGGTTTTTTGCGTTTCATTTAGAATTGATATGAGCATTGACCACAGAAAGAAAATTTTATTTTCCATTTCAAAATTTTGAACAAAATCGGTTCAAAGATATTTGTTTACGTTTTTTTTATCAAAATTTCGAGTTTGAGTGCGAATATTATGAAAACTATTGACGCAAATTATTTCATTTAATTGTAGGATTGAAGAGAAGATTTCTGGCTGTTAAAACCGTTTTAGTAATGGTTTTAAAGTGTTGCCGTTGGCTTTTAATATTTATTTATAATTTTACTTGCGATTTATAGGGACTGTAAGGCAAGTTAAGCATTCGTAAAAAAAAAAATCTAACAATCAAACATGACATTACGATGATAGAGAAGTCAAAAAAAGTGGGTCCGGAAATTCCGTCCGTCTATTTTTATTTTCCATTATAGAATTTTTTTTTTCGAAAATCGCCCCTACCTCCTAAACGGGGAGAGATAGACCCCCCTCCCAAAGTGAAAAAACCTTGTATTTAACCCCTCTATAAAAAACCGTTATCAATTCTTGGGCCAAAGTTATCGTACTCGTGCCGGTCAAACGGTTTGCCTGGTTAGCGAACGTTTGTGTACGTACGTTTGTGTGCCCAACTTTAATTTATATAGTACGTTCTCGATTAACGCAACTCCTCGATTTCCGCAACAGCTGAATTTATATCATTATTGACGCGGTAATCCCAACTCTTTAAAAAAAAATTGAAAGTTTGTTTCTAATGCTGAATGTGGACCCGGAAAGAGGATAAAATTAAAAGGTGGCGAATACCCTAAGATGGAAAAGGCTTTGTGGTTCCTAAATCAAAGAAAGCAAAATGTGCCAATTTCCAGCGAGGTCCTTAAAACAAAGGCGTGCTCATTGCATGAAAAAATTAAAGAGAGGCCAGAGTCTTTTAATGCGAGCAATGGTTGGATGACAAATTTTAAGAAAAGACACGGAATTCGGCTGTTGAAAATTTGTGGAGAAAAACTTTCAAACAAACCGCAGCTTGTAGATCCGTTCTTGATTAAATTTAAGGAAAAAGTCAGAGAGCTCGATTTGACTCCCAATCAAATTTATAACGCCGATGAGTCTGGGTTATTTTACCGACTTATGCCCAACAAAACCCTTGTAGGTTTTAAAAAATCATCAGCTCCTGGCCGAAAGACAAACAAAGAAAGAATCACATTTCTTGCCTACACCAACGCATCGGGCTTACACAAAGTTAAGCTATTCGTTATCGGTAAATCTGTAAACCCAAGAGCTTTTAAAAATTTTGACCACATGCCCATTGTATACAAGGCAAATAAAAATGCTTGGATGACGTTAGCATTTTTTGAACAATGGTTCCACTCGACATTTGTTCCGGAGGTAACAACATTTAACCGGCCACAGGCAGGTAATTTTTTCATACGTTGTTTGTGTTTTTTAGGTACGACTCTTTTTAAATTCGAAAGGACTTCCGTCAAAAGCGGTTTGACTTTTGGATAACACTCCTTGTCATCCAAAAAGATGGCGAGTTATTAAGTGATGACGGCATGATCGTTGTTATGTGTTTTCCGGCAAATTGCACTGCTATTCTTCGGCCAATGGACCAGAACGTTATAAATTTGACAAAATTGCACTACAAAAAAAGTCTATTGGCGTTCTTAGTTGGATGTGAGGGATCAGACCTCGAATTAAAAATTAAAGCATTTAATCTCCGAAATGCAATTTGCCTTCTTTCTAACGCATGGGATGGATTGCAGGCAGATACAATTAAAAAATGTTGGAAGGTGTTGATGGGAAGATGAGGATGAGCTACCTTTGAGCACAGTTAGAGCTCAAATTATCAATGAACACGCGGTCGTAGAAGCCAATGCAACAAATTTGTTGCATTAAATACATTTTATTAGTGCTGGTTTTTTGATTTTCGCTTTTCATCTCGAGAATGCACTGTATATAGATTTAATTTAAAATTATGTCTTCGGATCTTAGTTGGTGATAGATATCTATGAAACTCCAAATATTAGTTTTTTTTTTTTTGTCAAAACTGTAAGCAAAACTAAATATTTTAATAGAGGGTGCATCGAAAAAACTTTTTGCACCTCTTTTATAATTTTGACGAATGTAGTGAAATCTGCAGTGTTCGTTCAGCAAAATAAACAAAACTTTCAGAGGATATACCATAATGAGCAGGCAGCACAACTGCGTGGCGCACTGAGAGAGTGTATCAGCCCACTTAACGCAGCTACTGCGTTAACGATTTGCTTCAACGCAGCGCTGCGTTACACATGTCTAGTCGAGTTAAAAGTTTTATTCTATCTTGCAAAAAACTCCGAGATTTTTTTTTATAAAAAATCGGTGAAAAAACTTAGGATACCAATTGGAATATCAAATTGTAGGTATTTAGAAAAATGAAAATAACTTCCGAAAGGTACAAAGCAAACACTTTAAAAAATGGCTGGACCGACGGATAATTTTATAATTTATAGTATTGTAAAACACTATTTTGCGATTATGGGTATTGTAAGCCAAGTTATGGATACGGTAAAAAAATCTAACAATCAATAACGACATTACGATGATAAAGAAGTCAAAAAAAGTGGAATCCGGAAATTCCGTCCGTCTGTCAGTCTGTCTGTTTGCACCTCTACAGCCTAAACGGATGGGCCGATTTGCTTCAAACTTGGTATTTAGTATTTATTTGGTAGTATCTTGAGGGTTGTTTTTCATGTTTGCTCTAGGTTGAAAAATATAGGTACAGTCTTTAACAAAAAGTTTGATTTTCTCGAAAACGGCTGTAACGATTTTGATTAAACTTTCAGGGAATGAATTTTTCGAAATTTGTTCTATAACGGTACTTTTCATAGAACCGGTTTCTTCAAATGCGGTTTTATCGTAAACCATTCTCCCGATTTCAATAAAATTTTGCACACAGGAAATCATTTATAATTCACTTAATATTGCATTTCAAAATTTTGAAAAACTTTTTTTCGATTTTTTTAAATATTCTAAAAAAATTGGTTTTCGAAATATTTTGAAAACCGTTTTTAAATAATTTTCCCAGATGAAAACTACAGATTTTCTTAGAATGAATGACATACACAAAAAATTTTTAATTTTTTTCGAAAAATTAAAAAAAACGACTTTAAAAAAAAAACTGTCGAATGATTTTCAATATTTTTGTTCCTCGATAGACATTTAGTTTTCAAATTTTATTGGATACTTAGTTTTTCCCAGAAAACTCTTAATCTAATTAAAAAAATGTGTTTTTTAGAGGTATACAACTTTGAAATAATAATAGAATAAAACCAAGATGATTTTTAACTTGGGGTTTATAGGGACTACAAGGCAAGTTATGCATTCGTACACAAAAAATTCTAACAATCAGACATGACATTACGATGATAGAGAAACATACTTGAGTTACTAGCGAAATTCTGTCTGTCTGTTTGTCCGTCTCTACGGTATTGAACTACAGCCTAAGAAGTTTGGCCAATCGTCTTCAAATTTGGAACATAAGGTTATTCTGTAGAATACAGAGGACTTTTTAATTTTTTTAACCCAAATATTAACAATACCTGTCATATAAACGTTAAGTAATAGCTTATTTTTCTTAGAAACGGCTCCAAGATTTTTTATGAAAAAAAATCAGTTTACTATTGTAGGTGTAGGTAATGCTTAAGTGAAACAAAGTTTACGATGGTGGGCTAAAAACGGTACCTCCCATAGACCCATTTTTTTCGACTTTCTCCAAAACTGGTCATCCAATTTCAATCAAAATTGATATTCAGGAAGATGTTAAGAGCTTAAGTATTTTTTTAATAATAATATATAATATAATAATAATTTTCTTAATTTTTTTTTTTAAATCATTATTTTGAAAACGTGTAGATGGATTTTTTTTAAATTTCGACTTTAAATGAAGATTATTTTTTGACTTAAGCTTGCATTCTTAATTTTTTTTTTTAATTTAAAAAAAAGTTATTAAAATAAAATCGTTTTATTTAAAAACCGATCCCAAGTTTTTGAAAAAAAAATCCAACATTTTCACATTTTATAAAGAAATAAAATGGCGTTTAAATTTTTCCGCTCAAAACTATTTTATGTACTTTTTTCAAACTGTAAAGTTCCCTTCATATTTTTCAAATTTTATTCCAAGCTATGGCCGCACATAAGAGCAAGTACTTGCGATCCAGTCGTGCAATTTATTTAAATTGGCATGTAATTTACTTTAACGGAAACATAATCTTTTGGCATTATAATTAAAATATAATTTCCATCCAAGTGGTCAATCGTTTCGGGCTTATCGCCGTAGACTAGCGACTTCACATATCCCCTCAGAAAGTAGTCAAGCGGTGTTAAATCGCACTATCTTAAAGGCCAATTCACGGGTCCGTAACGTGAAACTATGTGGTTACCAAACGTTTCCTTTAATAAATCAATTGTGGCACGAGCTGTGTGACATGTTGATGTTGAGTCGTCTTGTTGAAACCACAGCTCCTTCACATTATGGCTGTTGATAAACGAAAAAGTATAATTGGCTTTATAGCGGTCACCATTGACTGTAACGTTCTGGCCAGCATCGTTTTTAAAGAAGTACGGACCAAAAAATTCCACCAACCCATAAAGCACACAAAACAGTTAGTTTTTATGGATGTAACGGTGTCTCAACATACACTTTAGGATTATCATCACTCCAAGTACGGCAGTTTTGTTTATTGACGTATCCATTCAACCAAAAGTGAGCTTCATTGCTAAACAAAAATCTCTTATGAAAATTGGGATCAACGGCAATCTTGTTTTGGGCCCATTCACCGAATCTACGCCTTGCTAGGTGATCCTGTGGCTTAACTCTCAAAATAAATTTGCACAATTTGGAAGCGTTGTTCAGGCGTCATGTCAGTCTATTCATGTTAAAATGACAAAACAAACTAAAAATAAATCATTTGACTCTGACAAAATGGCCGCCAGTTTAAATTGTGTTGCCAGATTGAAGTTCTATACCTACCTCTTAAAAAAAAACACCCCTTACATACATATGCAGCCACTAAGAAATTGTCTAGCATAAGAACATGTTCGTGCGACCCAGTCGTGCATTTTATTTAAATTATATTCGACGATGTGACCGCACATATGAGCATTCGTTTTTTTTTAATTGCCTACCTATGGAAGCAATTTTAAAGACGCATTCACGTCCCTTCAACCCGCTCCTGTAGGCGCAATTATTTTTATATTACCTTTTTTTCCGAATTAATATGATCACGTAAACTTGCAAACTTCGAGAAAACAAATTCTTTCTACGAAAATACCAAAAGCCAAACAAATTTAACTGCATTTAAACGATTTCTTAGTTATTAGTATTACCAATGCACAAAAACGACAACACCTTCCCTCGCACACTACTAAATTTGTTCTCAAAATATTCTTACTTACTTACTTAGGTGGCGCTACAGTTCGGGACGAACCTGGGCCTCAACCAACATGCCTCTCCAGCCAACTCGGTCTTTGGCTAGCTGCCTCCAGTTTTGCACTCCAAGTTGGTTGAGGTCGTCCTCCACTTGAGCGCGCCACCTAAGGCGAGGTCTTCCTTGACTGCGTCTACCCTCTGGGATGGAATCGAAGATCCTGCGAGCCGGAGCATTGTTGTCCATTCGCTCTACATGAACTAGCCACCTTAAACGTGATATGCGTATTTTTTTGACCAGGTCAATGTCGCTGTACAGCTCGTATAGTTCTTGGTTGAACCTTCTCCTCCAAAGCCCGTTAACGCAGATAGGGCCAAAAATCTTCCGAAGAATCTTACGCTCGAAACGACTAAGGATATCTTCATCCGCTTTAGATAGAGTCCATGCCTCGGCGCCATAGAGCAGGACTGGGATGATTAGGGTCTTATAAAGAGTCTCCTTTGTCTTTCGAGAGAGGGCTTTGCTACTCAATTGCCTTCCTAGCCCATATAAACAGCGATTGGCAAGAGTAATTCTTCGCTTTATTTCTGACGAGATGTTGTTGTCAGATGTTATAGCGGATCCGAGGTACACAACTACCTCAAAGTTGTACATGTCTATTGTGATGTGATGTTTTGTCCAATCCGCCGGTGTTGTGTGTCCCTTTTTGTGGATAGCAGGTACTTCGTTTTGGCCTCATTGACTGCTAGTCCCATCTTAGCCGCTTCAGCTTCTATGCTAGCAAGCGTTCCAGTGACAGCTTGCCGAGTTCTGCCAATGATGTCTATGTCGTCAGCGTATGCTAGCAATTGCACAGACTTGAAAAAAATTGTCCCACTACAATTGACATGCGAGTTTCTTATAATTTTTTTCAAGTATTAAGTTGAAGAAATCGCACGATAGCGCATCACCTTGTCGGAATCCTTTTTTGACGTCAAAAGCTTCTGTGAGGTCGGAACCAACCTTGACGGAGCAGCGAGAGTTCTCCATCGTCATCCTGCACAGTCGGACGAGTTTTGTGGGAATGCCAAAACCTGACATGGCTCCGTATAGCTCGTCTCTATAAATGCTATCGTACGCGGCCTTAAAATCGATAAAGAGGTGGTGGGTATCGATTTGGAATTCTTGGGTGGTTTCCAGGATCTGCCGTAGCGTGAACATTTGATCGATTGTGGACTTTCCTGGTCTGAAACCACACTGATAGGGGCCAATCAGGTTGCTGACGAAAGGTTTCAGGCGTTCACATAGTACGGCAGAGAGGATCTTGTAGGCGATATTCAGGAGACTTATTCCTCTATAGTTGGCGCAGTTTAGAGGGTCTCCTTTCTTGTGAATCGGGCAAACGATGCTGAGGTTCCATTCATCAGGCATACTTTCTTCTGACCAAACTTTAGAGATGAGTTGGTGTATGCACTCCACCAGGTCATCTCCGGCCGCTTTAAAAAGTTCGGCGGGTAATCCGTCGGGTCCAGCAGCTTTGTTGTTTTTGAGTTTAGATATTGCTATCCTTACTTCATTTTGGTTTTCAAAGCTTGAAAAAAAACTTTTATAAAAACCAATGATAAAGCGAGATAGTACTGTTTTTAATTGGCAAAGGTAACTCTGTAGGAAGAATACGTTTTTTTTTTCAATTCACACAGCGAGTGAACGATAATTTTTCATCATCAACGCTGATTTAGATCAGTCATGGTAGAGTGCACGAGTTTTTTTTAAAAGAGATACACACAATTCAAGTACGTTAGTCAGTGGCTTTTTATCTTTTTCAGCAGGTAGAAGTTTTCTCAAATTCAGTGTCGTGAATCGTGATAATATATACCGGGGGTGCCACTGTTTTGAAAAAGCTCGCCCATTAGCCCTGTACTGACAATTGTTTTTATTGAACGGGCTTATAGCTCCTCTAAATAACGAGATAAAGGCGCGGTCTCATGGTGCATTGCGCAGATTTAAACATCTGGGTAGAACACGGGTAACACATTTTTACTTGCGATTATAGGCAAGTCTAAGATAAGTCTAAGTCGAGATAACAATCAAACATGACATTAGGATCATAGAGAAGTGAGAAAAAATGTCTATCTGTCTGTCTGTCCGTCTGCTGTAGCCTTAACGGCTTAAGTGATTACCTGTAAATTTGGTAAATTTTGCCATTCCTCAGAGGAGTTTTTGAAAATTTATTTTTAGTGCTAAAATTGCACTCAGTGCTTTTTTGTCTAATTAATTTTTGTTTTTTTTTTTTTTTAATTTAATATTTTTAAAATTAAACAAATATTGTAAATTTTATGATCAGCTGTAAATTAATAAACTGTAAAAAACTGCATACCAAAATCTAAAAAAAAAACTTGAATAAAATACAAATAAAAACTTATCAAAATCACTCCTTCCGCTTCGAAACCCTTTTTTCGTAAATTCCGTGTTATTTAGGACGTGTGATGGCGCACTTCATTTTGGTGGTTTTCACACTTTTTTTAAGTTCAAACCGTGTTATTTTTCTTACGTGAACTCTTATCTTTGGGAATTTTTACCAGTGTGAGTATTGCGGTACGGTACGATACGATATATATTTTTAAGGAGAGCAAATGCAATAATTAGGTATATGTTTCGTTTTAATGACAGTAGAAGGCAGAATTTGGTTTGAAGGCATTGAATTATACGGTATTTCTTATTACCCTCTGCACCATAATGCCGTTCTATAACAACATCCGAAGAACGAGGTTAATAAGAGTCAAAGTAGAATTTGAAAAGCTTTATGGCTGAGTAGTCTTTAAATTAAGAATACATATAAGAATATTTGAATTTTGTACAGAAGACTTATTTTAATTTTTATTTAGCTCAAACATTAATGGAACCAACAATTATGTAACTCTTACACCCGATTTCTTCACATGGGTACTAAACCAGCCAGTACCCGGTCTAACTAAACCAAGTCCTAGCTTTAGTACTAAGTCCTAACGAGAAGATTGTACCTGAGCATTTCTTCACATCACTGGTACCGGTCCTAAATTTACAGAGCGGTCCTAGGAACTAATACGTCTAAATCATGTAAAATTTAATATTTTTACTTGATATTTACTTGATATTTACTTGACATTTAAAATAAATCGTGTTGTGTTTTATTCAAAAAATGAAGCGATTTTAAATTAATGAAAGTGCAGAATAAATAAATAAATAAAATAGTGTGTTTTGGTGATTGCAGATTTTGATACTCGCTTTCCACATGGTGCATCTCATGCAAGAAATTCACATTTTCTGTTCTTAACTTTTGTACCCGTTTCCAGTGAAGTTTTTTTTTATCCTATTTATGCGTCTACTGACTCTTGGTCTAATGTAGATTCTCAGGATCAATCCCCTTCCATTATTTTGAATGTATTTTAGCAATTGGCCTGGGTGGATTTTCGGCCTGTGGTGGCCAAGTTGTTTAGGTAAACATCTGTTAAATCTGTTGCTTTTTATTCAGTTACTGGTAACAAATTACCATGGCAAGTTACGCGATTGAACAACATGTCCAAAATGATAAAACCATATCATCAATAAAAGTTTTCCTTATATTAAACGATACGGGCGTTTTTCCCATTTTACGCTTGACGTGATAGGACCTGCACAGTCGACTCTTCAACTTTCGGTGACCAAATTAGAAATGGTGGGTTCGGTAATCAATCAAGGAAGATCGGCCGAAAACATCCGAGGCAGTCGATTTCTCGCCGTGCACATGAACTCGGCCATTCTCGGACTTCAATTAGGGGAATTTAGTGTTGGTACTTAGGCCTACACTCGGTCAAGATCCAACTGAATCAGAAGCTTAAAGTTCATGACCATAACCCTTTTTTGAAAATGACTGGTGATGCAGTGATGCTACAGAAAAATGATAATTATTTTTTTATTTAAAAAATTATGGGCATATGGACCAAGAAGGTATTTGGTTCCACCATGATGGCGCCAAGTGCCCACAACAGATGCCATGATTGACAGATATCAATGCCGCATAGTTCCAAATAAGAATAATTATCCGTGCTTACAACAAATTACCAATTCTCAGGTTATGTATTCCCAGGACAATTATTTTGTCTGATTGCAGGCCTATTTAAAATCCGTAACCCAATATTTTCAATTTATAATCTTTCTTGAATTTTTGTTAAGAAAACTTAATTATTTTGTCAACCTACAACTTTTTTAACATACAACAGATTGTTCAGGAGTTCCACAACGAACTTACCGCTTAAATTATGTTAATGATGTTGGTATCTTAATCCCATAAATCGTACATAAACATAACATCCTACTGCTGAAATTGCGAAAATTGGTAACAACCAAAAATACACATTAATTATGATCACCAACGCTTATGAAACGGAATAAAAATCAATGAAAAACACAAAAACGCATCAACAACCTGCTAGAAAAAAAAAACTGAAGCTAAGAAACGGCGGTGCGAAATAAGGCCCCAGACAAAACGGCCCCAAAAACAAAAATGAAATAAGGCCCCAAAAGTATATAAAGAATACAACAACAACAAAAAAAATCTTTATTTTGGGGTGTAGTTTCACTTTTTGGGGCCTAACTTAATTTTTAGAATTGGGGTTATATTTCATTATGAAAAAAGCCCCTAATATCAAAGAATGAAATAAGACCCCACAAAAATATTATGCCGAATACAAAAATTGGCAATAAAAGCCACTTGTGCCCCGTGGCTTAGTGGTTAGTGTGTCGGACTGCTAAGCGAATGAGCCTGGATTCGAATCCAGCTCATAGCCATCTTATTTTCCGGGGTACTGCCTCTTGCGAGGAATTGACAAAGCCTCCAAGAGTAAAATTTGTCTCGAAAAAGTGCATCTCATGTAGCCGTTCGGACCCGGTGGTAAACTGAAGGTCCCTTCGGTTCTTGCAGATTAACAATACACACAAAGGAATGGTTGAGAGTATAAGTCACTAGGCCTTGGCTCCTTAAGTAATTGTCGCGCCAATAAATTTATTTATTTATTTATTTTAAAAGCCACTTAGGCCAGAATAAGCACAAACAACAAATTTAAAGATATGTACCACTTTGATAAATGTTAGTATGAAGAAGGTATGGGGGCATGCTGCCCCCCTGCAACCCCCTGCTTGGGCTCACTATAGGATTTTGAGAAGGCGCAAGGTTGGGTATATGCAACGTTTCTTTTTGATTTAAGGAACTTTTGCATAAACCCAATCTCGCACATACTCCAAATCCTATAGTGAGCCCAAGCAGGGGATTGCAGGGGGGCAGCATGAAACCCCATACCTACCTCATACTGATTGGGAGATAAAATCTCAAGAAATACCTAGGCAAAACTAGTTTAGCCTAAGTGTGTTAGGTTTTTTACTAATACTTACTACTAATACTAGGTCCCAATTTGACAGGATTAGAGCTTAGGACTTCTGTGCAGAAATCACTTGGTTTAGTACCAATTTGAGTACTAACAACTGGTATAATAATCGGGTACAAGTTGATTTTTAGGAGCTAACTAGGACCGCGTCCTTACTAATACTCGGTACCAAATTGACAGGACTATGGCGTAGTACGTGTATGAAGAAATGAGTTGATACCAAATACTACAGTATGAGTACTAAGTTTAGGACTAGGACCGGTCCTAGCGTTAGAACTCTGACTAGGGCCGTTAGTCAAAGTTTTTTTTTTCTCGCAAATGGACACAATATTGAAATGTGATGCAAAAAATGTATAATGGCTAAAAACCATATATCTCATAGGATCTTTTTTTTATTTCTCGAGAACTCGTAAGGCAATTAGAACCAAAAGAAGGTTTCAGAAAAGAAACATGTGTTTGAGCATATTTCTTTTTCTTATCCAAGATGTGACTGTACACAAAAGCAAGTATACGTATGTGAACCAAACGCCACATTAATTGTAAATGCCTAATATCCCTGGGCTTCTAGAGAAATTGAATTACTTTTACTTCAATATCTTTCCTTCATTATCAATAAATTGAAATCTTATCACAGCCAAAATAATTTCCATTATCAAAAACGCATCCCTTTAAAAAAAAAACATATTTTCTGTAAAAAGGTAAGAAATAATTTCCTTATTTTCTCCCTAATTCTTATATGATAAGATGTCCCTCCTTAAATGATCTATTAAATTTAACTTAAACCGCACATAATCCTTTGAAATTCAAATACCCTACAAGAGAAAAACCCTAATAACTTAAATAACAATATCAATACCCAGTCTCATACACCGAAAACTAAAACGAAGGACCAAAAAAGGACCATCTACCATAGAATTTCGTTCCATTAAAAAAATGATTTTTTTTCCAAAACGATAGACACCAAAATCAGATCTGGCAGAACTGCCATCGTTCCCTAATACAACAATACCTTGCCAAAGAGAGGAGCACATTTTTCCGCACTTTCAACAAAAATCTATTCCTTTGACCAAAAAAAAGTTTCCTTGTTATGCCCCATGAACGCTGCTTTGTTCCCCGATAAGGTGGCTTTGGGGAATCTACTTGTCTTTTATTCTTATCAGCCGTGCCCGTGCCCGGTTTTCATGTTTTGTTGTTCCTTTTTCAATTAGGAGTGTCCGTATCCCGCACACGTTTGATACATTCTCGCGATAAAAAAGGACCTGAAAATGAAACAATTTCCGTTTTAATCCTAGATAGACCTGTCACCATGTGGATGAATTTTGTGTGAGGATATGAATCCTAAAATTCAGTTTAAGCGAACAAAAAAATCACTCTGCTTTCATATCACTTTGATGAAACTGCCTAGGGGTGAACTTTTATAATTTCTTTTAGAAAGGGAAGTTTTCCATCGCCCCCTGTATTCTAATGTTCCCGTTCTACCTGATGGTGCGAAAATCCAGCATTTTGTTGTCGCGGAAAATTCTCTTTAGATGTGACAAAAAAAAAAAAAAAAAAAAAAACTATAAAAAAGCACAGCACAAAAAAGAAAGCCTTTTATAAAAATTAGGTCGGTCACGACAGAGAAGTTTTATATTCTGATTCAAAAAACACGGGAGACATGGTTTGGTTTGTTTTAATGCAGGAGTTCCTCGGTGAGGATGATAAAGAGACCACGTCCTGTGAGACCAACTAAAACAATAATAAAAAATACCTCATTTTTATTGAGAAAGTTTTCAGAAAAGTTGTTCCTGTTCAACGAAAACATTCACCTTTGTAGAGACGTGAAAAAGAACGATATGAACTCTACTCGTGGCACATCATAACTGAGGATTATTAGAATTTTTAGTTTGGAACTTATGTTGTTTTTTGTCCATACAAATTCAAAATGCACATAAATTAAATATGGCTTTAATATTAGATACGGTATTGACGTTAAATTTAGATAAAAAGGATTTAAGTAATTAATGTTTACCAAGTCAATGTGTGGCGTTTGATAATATTTACAAAAATAAAAAAATAATCACATTCAACACTATTTCCATGTTTAGCAAGAAATAATGTTTTTTTTTTTGTTTTATAAGGTCAAAGGAACATTATTCATTGTAATCAAATATTTAATTAAATCTCTTTCTAATTAATTACATATCTTCTTGAGTTTCGAAGATATATACATGAGTTAGGAATTGCTCTATCCTAAGCATTATATGAAATAAAAATATATGTAAATGTGAAACACTGTGTTTCATTTAGAGAAAACATCACGATAAAGAATCCAAGATCATGATTAAATGGACCCTTGTTAAAATTAAACGTGTTTAATGCTCACACTCACTTCACTCACTTATAATACCTATCCACTAAAATTCTATTTCGTGATTTCGTCTTTTGCAAGCAAAGAAAAAAAGCGATAGCCCCGGGGATAATTAAACAAAAACATACTTATAAAAAGCTTAACACAATTTGTATCCTTTGCATTAATGACGTTTCGTAGAATTTAATTAATTTCTATCTAAGCGTTTGAATAGCCAAATATTTCCTAAGAATGGAAGATGTCGGATAGCACTTTGAAAATAAAAGTGTCATGGATTGATTAATCAACATTGAAATAAAGAAAATTTAATTATAAATAAATAAATAAAAATAAATTGATAAAAGCAACAAAAAGTGGGGAATTAGCGCTGTCACTGGTAAAAAATGGGCACGACTCTCCCTTAGGTGCATTTGGAAAGCAGGATCCTTGGCAGAAACAAGTAACATTTGCGTTGAAAATAACACAGTTTGAACTTATAAAAAGTAATAAAAACCATAATACTTAACGGTTTTTAGTAGAAATGAAGTATGCCATCACACGTCCTAAATAACAGAAATTTATGAAAAAAATATTTCGAAAAGTGTAGGACCGGTTTTGATAAAATCCTGTTTTTATTTTTAATTTTTTGAAAAAAAATAATTTTTTTTTTAAATTTTGGTATGCAGTTTTTTTAGAATTTATTAAAATACATGTGATTATAAAATTTAAAATAATTTTGTTTGATTAGTTTTCAAAATATTGATTTCTCAAAAAAAAAAAATTCAAAAATTAATTCTAATTAGAAAAAAAAGTTATTCAAAATGTTGATATGCAGAATTAATTCGGCTACATAGATCTTCTAAAATATAAAATTTGACAGAAATCCAAAGAGCCGTAATCGAGAAAGCCAAAAATTAAAAAAAACGGTTATATGTAAGGTCCTGTTAATAGACTTTTCCTGTATATGTGGTTCTAATCAAATGATAGCCAATACCAACAAAAAAATTCATTCAAATCATTAAAATCGTTGGAGCCGTTTTCGAGAAAAATAAGATTTTCATAAACGGTCATATGGCAGGTACCGTTATTTTTAGGGCTAAAAATAAAATTTCAATTTCCCCTCTGGGGAATGCCAAAAGAATCACTCACATCAAGTTTGAAGATAATCGCTTAAGCCGATTAGGCTGAAGCTCGTTATACATACTGAAAGACAGACAGAAAGAAAGACATGTCGCGATTGACGGAAGACATTTCTCGAGCATACTGAGCGTCCGTACGTTCCGAGGAGCAAACAATTAAGGGCCCGACCCATAGAATCCGATTCGGGTGACATTGCCGCATGCGATGAAGAGGTGACCAAATTAAATGAAAAAGCGATGGGTCGATGGGTGAGTTGAGATTGTAAGTGTGATTTGGTAACTGGAATAGAGGATACAAAATATTAAAATCGTACTTGTTTGATAGAGAGGGGAGATTAAAATGTAGCGATATTAATGCATGAAGATTATATGAAATACGTGAATGTGGATTTACATAATTCGTTTTCTAACAAATGGCAGAGAATATTTTTTCGCTATTTTGGTAATTTTGCATTTTGATATAGTAATTGTATTGTAGATTTAAAAAAAAAAAAATTTGTTTGTACCTATATCACTTTGGAATTCTTGGTTTTAGCAAGATTTATACCGATTTGCACTAAAATAAATAGTACATTTCCCAAATATCACTGAAGTTTGCATTTCATTTGGATTTTGTTGTGGTTTTGAAAAGTTGTTTCATTATAAGAGTAAAAAATGGGCACGACTGGGTCGCACGTACTTGCTCGTATGTGCCTAATTATATTGGAAAGCAAGATCTTTGGCAGAAACAAGTAATATTTGCGTTGAAAATAACACAAAATGTTGAACAAGTTCTTAGAATCCTCATTAGATATAATGGCCAAGCTATACTTGGTCGAAGTAAAATCAGCTTTAGTCGTTTTTACTTGCGATGTAGGTACTAAAATGCAAATTATGGAATCGTGAAAAAAAAAATTGCACGACTGGATCGTACGTACTCGGTCTTATGTGCGGTCACAGCTTGGAATAAAATTTGAAAAATATTAAGGGAACTTCAAAGATTATATTTGATTTTTCTGACTTCTGTTTGTTTGAAAAAAGTACGTAAAATAGTTTTCAGCGGAAAAATTTAAACGCCATTTTATTTTTTTAAAAAATGTGAAAAAGTGTGAATTTTTTTCAAAATCGTTGGAGCCGTTTTTATATAAAACGGTTTTTTTAACAACTTTTTTTAAAAAATTAAAAAAAATAATTCAAGAATACAAACTTAAGCACAAAAATAACTTTCATTTAAAAACAAAATTAAAAAAAAAAATTCACTTACCGCGGTATTCAAAATATTGATTTTTCAAAAATTTCTTTTTTAAATTATTTAAAATACAAACAAAAAAATTTGGAACAAAAATTAATGCAAAATTAATCAGGCTACTTAAATCTTCTTGAATATCAATTTTGATGGTAATTCGAAAAAGTCGAAGAAAAAAAAAACCGGTCCTATGGGAGGTACCATGCTTATCATGTGCCTGCGATAGTGCGATGTGTAGTACGTCGGCTTTCGCAAAACGCTAGATCGCATGTTCAAGGTTCAAACCCAGCTCGGGACTAAAAGGTTTTTCGTAATTAATTTTACATAAAAAGCGATAAAGCACCACTGAAGGAGTCTGATGATCGGGTTGGCCCCCGTGAAACAGGTATAACTCCAGCCTATGAAATTGGTGGTAGTACACATAAGTTGTTGTTCTTCATTCAAAAAGCTTCTACTGTGTACCAGTATAGACAGAAACTTAGTTGCTAGTGTGAAAAACACACATTAAACACATTAATTGGTACGGTTTTTAGCCCACCATATTAATTTTTTGTCCACCAAAATAAAATGCATACATAAAGTAGTACACTGATTTTTTTTTTATAAAAATTCTTGGAGCAGTTTTCGAGAAAAATAAGCTTTTACATAACGGTTATATGACAGGTGCCGTTAATTTTTGAGCTAAAAAAAAATTGAAAAAATTCCTCTGTAGAATGTCAAAATAACCTTAAGTTCAAAATATTGAAGACGATTATCGCAACCGTTTAGGCTGCAGTCCAAAATACATCCGAACAGACAGACAGACAGACAAACAGAATTTTGCCAGTAACTCAAATATGTTTCTCTATCATCGTAATGTCATGTTTGATTGCTATCTCAAAATTTTTAATCTGCACGAATGCATAACTTGTATTATAGTACCTATAATCGCAAGTAATAAATTGCACGACTGGATCGCACGTACTTGCTCATATGTGCGGTCACATCGTCGAATAAAACGCATTATATTTTAATGTTATGGCCAAGAATTTAGCTTGATTATAAAGATAAGGGCTTGCATTATGTTTTAAAAATGATTTCGGGGAAGTGGCCGCCGCGGCTGGCTCGAATAAATTCCAGCCGAGGCCCAATTTTGTGAAAATCGGGATCGGTGGCCATCTCGTTTTGGGCCCATTCACCGAACGTGGGTTATGTCAAAGCTCCCACCGCCCTGTGTAAACTGGTCAGCATGATCAGGTTTCACTATCTTTCTCTTGGGAAACCTTAAAATAATTTTTCATAACATTAAAAATGAAATATTAGATTTCCTTCCTGGCATTTAAAATAAATGAAATTCAATCATGAAAAAAATAAAATATGCAATACGAATTAAATAAATTGTAAAATGCAAAATCAGCAGAATAAAGTAAACTGTGAATTAAGCAAAATAAAACTTAAAATTGTAAAGTGCGAAGCAAGCAAAAGAAACAAATTGTGAACTACGTAAAATGAAACGTAAAAATTGCAAAGAAAAAATCATTGCTCATCTTATTATTTCAATATTAAGACATATCTCATTGAACACAGTTATCTTTTTCCCTCATTTTGAAGAGTAATTGTTTTTTTATTTCGTTAATAGAAAATGATTATCTAAGTCGTGTGACGCGCTTGATGGTCGTTCGGCTTCAATTCTTGCACGAGTTGGATTTTGTAAGCCTGCAAGCCAAATCCGCAAATCTTCCATAAAGCGGATGGGCACATCTCCAATTATTGCGCGCGATGGCATTCGGGCCTTCTTCGATGCTCTGCTCCACCGAAACGAACCATTATTTTGGTAATAAATTTGCACAATTTGCAAACTTGTTCGGGAGTAAGTCTATTCATTATGAAATGGCAAATCAAACTGAGCATAAATCAAGTGACAGCTGTCAAAAAGATCAACTCCGAAAGAAGTATTGCCAGATTGAAAACCACACGTCTATTAAAATAAAAAAAAAATATTTTTTTTTAGAAAATTCTTTAATTTTTTTAATTAGCTTAAAAGTCTGCTCGGAAAAACTAAGTATGCAATCAAATTTGAAAACTAAATTTCTATCGAGGAAAAAAAATATATTAATAGTGAAATCTGTAGTGTTCATCTGGGAAGATTATTTTTTAAAAATTCAATCAACCCATTTCCAAAATATTTCGAAAACCAAATTTTTTTTTAGAAAACTTTAAAAAATCGAAAAGTTTTTGAAAATTTTGAAATGCAATATTAACTGAATTATAAATGACTTCCTGTGTGCAGCTTATTTAAATCGGGATAATAGTTTACGATAAAACCGCATTTGAAAAACACGGTTATATGATATATATATATATATATTATTTGTTCTAACTGAAATATGTATTGTTGTAAAAATATAGCATTCTGAAAGTTTTATCAAAATCGTTAGAGCCGTTTTTGAGAAAATCAAAGTTTTTGTTAAAAATTGTATGGCAGGTACCTTTATTTTTCGACCTAGAGCAAAAATGAAAAACACCATGTTAAATACCAAGTTTGAAGCAAATCGGCCCATCCGTTTAGGCTGTAGAGGCGCGACAGACAGACAGACAGACGGACGGAATTTCCGGATCCACTTTTTTCGACTCCTCTATCATCGTAATGTCATGTTTGATTGTTATAAAAAAAATTTTTTTTTGCACGAATCCATAACTTGTATTAAAGTACCTGTAATCGCAAGTAAAAAGGCCATGAAGAGTCATCATCCATCATTCGAGCTACTATTTTTGTTTTTAAAATAGTATCTGCTTATACAAACTATTATATATGCCAAAGTATTTACTACCAGCTATAAAACACCTGTTAAAATTTCATGAAACAAATAATAGAAGCCTTAGATAGTTCTCTACGATTAATAAGATTACACATATTAATGACCTTTAGACAATGGGAATAACGAGGTAGCAGAATATTATCAGGTTTACATCCCAGTCTTTTCAACGCCAAAAGCTGAAATTGCTTCTGAACTGATTCAAGATCAAGATCTTCTCTTAACGAAACTAAGCATAAGCAAATGGTAGACACGGGTTGAACATCGGGTCCCTAGTACCTCAACTGGAGATTGGTATATGTGGTGGCAGCAAACGAGAAAGGGGGCAGGAGTGTTACCAATAAATAATTGTCATGCATTCCTTTTAATAATTTTATTTCAATATTATAACTGCTATGTGGTGTGTATTTGAGTTAAATCAGTCCATACATAAGAATTTTCGAAATAAGCGACCCAGCGTCATTTAGGGAAAATTAAAATAACCTTAGTTACTTCCTACAATACCAGATTTTTGCGTTAAAATCGGTGCAACTGTTTATGATATCAGTCTTCACAAAACCGATAGAAATATAGACAAACAGACAAAAACTTTGTTATAGTACCGCATGTAATAATTTTAAATGCATCTTGTAAAAAGCTTTAAACTTTCATTTTCAATTTTAATTACGTGTGTACGTGTATATAGATATCGGAAATATTTGTTGGTATTGTTGCCAGTTGATTCATATCGATGCAGTTTAACAATTAAATGTAACCATTATGAGGCAACCTTTTAAATTCTTCCACATTGTTCGTTAAGAGTAACAATGGTAGAAGGGATCTGAAGCAGCAAAAGTAAAGGTTGAGTTCGACGGTGAGAAATAAAAATCGCTTGCACTGCCAATAGAAGTAAATTGCTAGTTATTTCTACTCTTTATGCTTCTCATAGATACGATCGTTGTAAAGGAGAATTTATTTTAATTGCCCGTAATTAATTATCAAGGAAATAAGGCGAAAGTATGGTCTTTTCCTTGTGGTAACGCAAAAGGATCCATAGCTCGTTAGCCATTGTAATCCTCTTACAAGATGTGCAACATAGAAACACACTCTAAATCAGCAAGTGTGTTTTTCTCAAGTTTTTCTCAATTCCCTTTTACAAAAATGGGAGATGCACACACACATAGTCTAGCTATTGCCTTCGTAATTAAAACTTTTGAGAAAAAAGGCAAACATTTATAGCTTTTCAATAATAATTTTTTTCACAGTTAGAGGTTTAAAACTTTTGGGTAAAACTAATGAAAAATCTTAATGTGTTTTACGTGACAAATTCATCATGTGGGTTGTATGTATAGTTCGTTTTATATATATATATATTGATTCTACTATGATTACTACTAAATTTACGTATTTGAGTTGGCTCCAATAACATATAGAACATAGAATAGGTATTGTGTTAAGTTAAAATAAAATGCAATATTGCATGTTTTTAAAAAATCTGTGTCGGTTACGGACATTTCATCTCAGCAATAATCATAATGCGCATATTTAAAAAAACATCTTCGCCAACAAACAGAAAATGTAATATTTAATGAAATATAAGCATTGGGTTTTATGTAATGAAAATGAAATTTTTTATTTGTTTTATTCTTTAATTAAATTAACACATTAAGATATAATCTAATAAAGTATAGTAACAATTATTGTTTAGCAAATAATATGTAGTTGAAGTATTCTCTCGTATTCAACGAAAAAGAAAAATTCAAAAATTAATGCATCAGAGAAAAAAAAACACATTGCAAAAGAATAAATTGAAAGTAATACATAATACAACGTGTTTTAATCGTTTTTATCAAAATCAATCATCGATTACTGTGACGATGAGAAAGTTACGTCAAATTTTTGGGAGAAACAACGTCAAAAAACTATTTATCGTGTAGTGAATGATTTCAAAGAAAGAAGGTCTGTAGGTGATAGGCCCAAGCATGGACCACAACATACTGCAAGATCGGCTGAAAACATTACTGCTGCTCAAGGAAGTGCTCAAAACAATCCATCAACCTCAATTCGACGCCGTGCTCAGGAGCATGGTCTTCAAAGAACAACTTTGGCCACAATTTTTGCACAAGGATTTGCATTTGTTTCCATTTAAGATTCAGTTAACACAAGATCTTCTTCCACAAGACCATTTACGGCGCCGTACATATGCCAATAGGATTTTACAGCTAGCCCATGACAACCCCGATTTTTATGAAAAAATCCTAATGAGTGACGAGGCACATTTTTATTTGAATGGATATGTGAATACACAATAGTCGGTTCTGGGCAATGCAAAACCCTCAAATTATTCATCAGCCACCTTTGCATCCATTAAAAGTTACAGTCTGGTGTGCAATTTGGTCAGGAGGAATCATTGGACCTTACTTCTTTTAAAATGAAAACGGCGTAACGGTGACTGTGAATGGAGAGCGATATCGTGATATGATTGAAAACTTTTTAACGCCACAAATGCATGCTTTGGGATTGATTAACATGTGGTATCAACAAGACGGTGCCACATCGCAATGTGCTCAAAAGGGCTCGCATTTGTGAGACTAACAGAGGCGGACATTTACCTGATATTGTATTCCATACATAATTGCCGGCATTAAATAAAACATTTATCAATATAAGATCCATTCTCTTTCATTTAATCAAAAATTATAAACAGGTTCCCGGCGGACACCCTGTATGTTTGAAAAAATAAAGACTTAGCGTCCGATTTCTTGAAAAAGTTTAAAAATCATTTTAAAATTATATTTCTTAACTCTCAGTTTTTCTTTAGATCTCAGTTTTAAAAATATTTAGAACTCGGGCATTTGTTCACATTCTTAGAACTCGACCTCAAATCATATTTGAATTTTAATGACTTTAGTTCTTAGTTTAAGTTTTATTTTAAGACTTAATTTTAAGTAGGTTGTAAGAAAAAAAAAATATTGACAATTAGTTTTTTAAATTTTCTGATTAAATAAAAAATAATAAAAAAAAAAATATATACTTAGTTCATACGCTGAAAGGCATTAGCTTTAAGAAAATTAATACAGAATAACTTAGAGCGCCCGTCTGGGGCCAGTAAGTTAGATTTAAGATTAAGTTAAATATGCTAGTTTTTTATGAATTTTTGTCTAGCTTTAAGTTTAGTTATAAGAGTGAATTCAATAAAAATTATATATAAAAAAAAAAAAAAAAAAAAAAAAAAAAGTTCTTAGTTTATTAAAACTGTGTTCATATAATGTTTTCAAACGTTCGACGTACCAGTTTTAATTTTTTTTATAAATAATATTTTTATCTGACTTCTGTTTTAAATTAAATTGAAAAAAATATCGGAAGCAATTTTATTCTTTTTGTATTGTATTGTTGTTGGCCCTATCCTATTCTGTATATTTATATAAATGATCTTCCCTCTGTTTGTAAAAATGTCTCCTTTCATCTCTATGTGGATGATATCCAGATATATCTTTCAAAAAGAATTGGTCTGGTTGATGACCTTGTTTTTTGCATTAACGAGGATATCATATCGATCTGCAAATGCGCTAAGGAGAACGGTCTGACACTGAACCCTAAGAAAACTCAGGCTCTGTTGATATCCAATACGCAGTACAATGCGACACAGTTTCCTACTTACTTGCCAAATGAATCAACTATTCCTTATGTAAAATCAGTTACCAGTCTAGGTTTTAAGCTTACGAGCAACTTATCCTGTAGAGAGCATATAAATTCTGTTGTGGGACGGATTTATGCAACCCTAAGAAAACTCGGGATTTCAAGTAGCTTTACACCAACTGACACACGACTTCGATTAGTTAAAACGCTTCTTGTGCCTATTATATCGTTTTCTGAAGTAGTTTATCCTAATCTTGATTCTAGGTCCGAACACAAGCTAAATGTCGCTTTTAACGACATGACCAGGTATGTGTACAAGCATATGCTGATTATCGAAATTGTATTTTTTTGCATAAAGTGATTAACACAAAAACACCCCAGTATGTTTTTGAAAAAATAAGTTTTTGCCCTCAGTTTCAGTTTCAGTTTATTTCGGGTAATAACTAACACAGTAAGATAATCTTATAAGCTAGTGGTAGTTTATGAATTTACAATGTTCAAGATTGTGTAAATTAAATGCAAAAACTTCAAATTGAAAAAATTGAAAAAAGGGAGCGTTTGATACAGAAAATTAAAATATAAAATAGAAAGAATGTTGAAATTTTAAAGAGATAGGAAAGAAAAATAAAATTTTAAAGAAATTAAAAGAAGTTAGTTGCTTTGATTTTGAAAGAAGAATCTCAACCTATTTTGAAAATGTTGTGCTCTGCTTGATTCACGCAAATATTGTGGGAGTGAATTCCAAAGGCGGATGGCAGCAATGACAAATTGCCTCTCGGATGTAAGGCAAGAGAATCGTGGCAGTATTAAATTATATGATCTGTTTGATGCTGCAAATCGAAGTATTTCGTATAGATATGCTGGCTGTCTTGTCTTTATTATATTAAAAAGCATGTTTAAAGTTCGAAACTTAATAAAATTTTCGAAAGACATATTGAGAAGGTTCGTAGACATATCTGAAACGTGATCGTATTTTCTTAGGCTAAAAATATAACGTATCGTGCTGTTAAATGCAACTTTCAACTTTTTTCTGCTAACATGTTTCGCAATTATTATATATTTCACACACAATCGTCAAAACTGGGATGACTAGTGTCTTAGCAAGAACCATTCTGGTTTTTAATGGGGTAAATTGCTGAACAGCCCACAAGGATCTAAGAACTCCATATGTTTTACCTACAATAGAATTAACGTGATCGCTCCATGTTAATGTTCTGTTGAATACCATGCCTAGATTTCTTGATGTGGTTGTGAATTCTAGTGTGACGTGGCTTAGAAGTATCGGCGGAAAGCAAGATAGATCTAATGACTTTTTAGATATTACAAGGCATTTGCATTTTGTTGGGTTAAGAGTCAAACCATTGTTTATTGCCCATGTAGAAATATGTTCAAGCTCTTCATTAATAGTACATACGCAGTTTTCTATAAGACCTAGGAGACAGCTTTTATAAATTTGTATATCATCGGCATACAAATGTTTAGATACGTTTGGTATGATGGAAGCTATTTCGTTGATATACAGCGAGAATAAGAGGGGTGCCAAGATCGAACCTTGAGAAACACCTTGTTTGATTGGAAGGAACTCGGAGAGTTGATTTTCAATACATACGGCTTGTTTTCTGTTGATAAGGTACGAGGAAATCAATTTTATGGCTTCTGGTGAGAGGTTGTATTCGATCTGCAACTTTCTTAAAAGAACAGAGTGGTTTACCATATCGAAAGCCTTAGAGAAATCAAGAAGAACTAAAAAGGTAACACAATTGTCGTCGAGTTTCCTTCTTATGTCTTCAATGACCTTCAAAAGTGCTGTTGTACAGCTGTGCTTAGGGCGGAAGCCAGATTGTATGCTTACTAAGAAGTTGTTACGCATAATATAATCAGTAAGTTGTTTTTGCATGAATCGTTCAGAGACTTTAGATAAATAGGGTAAGACTGAAATTGGCCGAAACTCAGTTCCCAGTGAGTTTTTGGGAATTGGTAAAATCTTTGCAAGTTTTCACTGGTTTGGAAAGATTCCTGTTGTGATAACAGTGTTGAAAACGTGAGTAATATATGGTAGCAACAATGGTAATATGGCTTTTAAAAACACCGGATTGATTTTATCCACACCTGATGCATGAGATTTTATTGAGAGAAAACTTTATAAGACATCTAAACTATTAACACACGAGAAACTATACGCAGAATCTGAAAAAACTCTTGGAAAATCTGTTGAAAACTCTAAATCAATCGAGATATTACTGCTGGAAATAGATAAAAACTTACGATTTAATTCACTACCGTCAATGTTGTTTTCTAAAAGAGGGCGTTGCATTCCGATTCCAAGATCCCGGAGATTTCTCCATAACTTACGACCATCAGAGCACAAATTCAGGCGGTTGGAATAAAATAGTGTTTTTGCAACTCTTATATCTTGCACAACCCTATTTCGTAATTTTTCCTTTCTATACTCATCACGATTGTTCTTTGTTAATAGCATTCGCCTTTGGAATTCTTTGCCAGTGAGAATTAAGCAAATAAAAGAGATTGCAAATTTCAAAAGAGAAGCATTTAAACATTTTTCTAGTGTGTATTATTAGATAAAAATTCTTTTAAACTAAATAGGGGAGAAGGAAAAAAATGGAAAATGGAAGGAAAAAAAAATGTAAAAAAATAAAAATAAAAATGAAAATAAATTCAAATTTTGTAGGTGTAACTTATACATTTAAAAATTGAAATTTATTTTGACAAATGTATTGTATTTTTAATTGTTAAGCCTAAATTTAATATTACCTCTTCTGTAAAAATACTATAAAAGACTAAGTCTTACTGTATTAGCCAATAAAAATAAAATTGAATTGGATTGAATTGAATTGTTTATTTCACACACCTTATCTCATACATTCGGTGGCGCTAGAGTCCGGGGTGGACCTGGTGGCCCGAAAAAGCAGGGATTAGCAAGAGTTGTGCACTATTCTTTCCAGTATGATGTTGAAAAAGTCGCATGACAGCGCATCGCCTTGCCTAACTTTTTTGACTTCAGAGGTGTCGGTGAAGTTTTTACCGATCTTGACGTTCCATCGTCTTCTATCGTCAATTCATAGGCATATGAAAATCGTATCAATGCTCCGAGCTTACACGTTGTCCGTAAGAAAGAATCTGATGCAAACTGGGGTTGGTGAACAGCAAGTGCTCACATTGATTGCATTTAAAAATGCATCAGAAATGACTACTGAAGTTTTGCACTAAAAGAATATTTTTTAACCATAAAGGTCGCTTTTTAAGTGATTTAGAATCATTTGATCTGGATTATATAACAGTATATTCTATTGATTGTAACTCATCACCGAATTTTAAATCTATATAATAAAGTTCACTCAATTTATTACAACAAATAAAAAACAAATCATTTAAAAAAAGAAAAAAAAATGGTTGTCTGTAAAGTCGAATTACGGACGATAACCTTACGTGATATAACGTCCTAAGAAAACATTGATGCAAAATTGCATACTTTTGCGAATTGAATTATTATAACTCAAAAAGTATCCTAACATGCAAATTATTTTTACAGGGCCACTAACATCGATCGATCCAACTCTAGAACACCAACAACAACATACGGCCCGTTAACTCATACCAATATACAATTCTACTTACTCCACTCCACAACACGTCATTATACGTTTTGTAATTTATTACATGAAAATAAGGAAAAATAAATTGCACGACTGGGTCGCACGTACTTGCTCTTATGTGCCTAATTACATTGGAAGGCAAGATCTTGGACAGAAACAAATAACATTTACGTTGAAAGTAACATAGTTTAAACTTATAAAACCTATCAAAACCACAATACTTAACGGTTTTTAGTAAAAATGAAGTATGCCACCATACGTCTTAAATAACAAAGAATTTATGAAAAAAATTAGTTCGAAAATTGTAGGAAGGATTTTGATAAAATCCTGTTTTTTCTTTTTAGTTTGTTGAAAAAAAAAATATTTTTTAAATTTTGGTATGTGAATATAAAATTTTAAAAAAAATTAATTAGTTTTAAAAATATTGATTAAAAAAAAAATTAAAAAATTAATTAGAAAAAAAAGTTATTCAAAATTTTGATATGCAGAATTAATTTGACTATCTAGAACTTTTGAAATATAAGATTTTAGAGAAAATCATAGAGCCGTTACCAGTAAAGCCAAAACCTAAAAACAACCGTTATATCAAAGGTCCCGTTAATAGACTTTTCCCGTATAGGTGTCTCTGATCAAATGATAGCCAATACCAACAAAATTCTCAAAAAATTTCATAAAAATCGTTGAAGCTGTTTTCGAGAAAGAAAGCTTTTCCTAAACGTTCGTATGACAGGTACCGTTATTTTTAGCCCTAAAAATAAAATTTCAATTTCCCCTCTGAGGAATGCCAAGAGATACACACATACCAAATTTTTGAACGCAATCACTTAACCCGTTTAGGCTGCAGATCGATATACACCCGGGCAGACAGACAGACAGAGAGATATACGGACAGACAGACAGACAGACGGACATTTTTTGTCAATGAATTTTTAGACTTCTCCATGATCGGAATGTCATGTTTGATTGTTATCTCAATTTTTTTTATGTTCACGAATCCTAAACTTGCCTTATAGTCCCTATAATCGCAAGTAAAAATGAATGGGTTCTTAATATCAAAATAACAGCTTTTTACAATATGCAAATGTAAGTATGTATAGTTCTGCGATACTTTAAACAAAAACACATTTTTTTAAATTTTTTGTTTGTCTGTTTGTTCGAGCTACTTTCAGGAACGGCTGTACCGATTTTGACGAAACTTTTACTGGCAGATAGCTGATGTTCTGGAAGTAACTTTAACTTTTTGAATTACCCACAAGGTGGCGATGGAGTCGTTTTTTCGAAAATTCTTATTTATGGGCTTTCGCAGACTTAATATACATAATAGCTGATGTTGTATGGAGTAACTAAGGCCTTAAACTCAACACGCTTTAGAACCGACCTATTCCCGTTACGTACATATGTAAGGCTGCGTTTATGGCTAAGCGTATTCGCTGCAAGCGATCAATCAGTTATATGCGTACATAAGTACGTGTCTGAAAAGCCATCGCGTCGCGCGATGCGAATACGCTTCGCCATAAACGCAGCCTAAAGCTTTAGAGCGCTGTTCTGTCATCGTGAATATTGAGAGCCTACTCTAAAAATAAAACAAATCTAATTTGAACGTATTCATTGAATAAAATGTCAGAAAGCGAGCAAAAGTTCAGTCAATTCGAAATTTTCTGTATATCACTCGCTTTGTTACGTTATCCTTACGTACGTGAAACAAAGCATTTGTAGAAAAAGCAGTATTGTGATAAAATTTAAACATACAAAAATAAAGGTTAAATAAATACAAGTAACGGAACTTCATTATTAAAGCTAAATAAATAACAGACATTCTGAAGGTTTTCTTAGTTAATGATTATTTTGATGTAGAAATAAGTAACTCAAATTTATTTAAAACCGCTTTATGTGGACTATGAAAAAATAGTTTTACTCTTAAAGTTCTTCTTTCTGCAAAGGATTGGGGTTTGTTGGTCACTTTTTATTCACAATATTTTTATTATTTGTAAAACATATTTTTTGTATATGATTCGACTAATAGATAATCAAGCGCAATTATGCTTGATTTCGCTAATCTATTGGGAAGCGACCGATTTCTTATCAAGACAGAGATCGTTGACGCAATACGGAAAATTAAAAATAAAAAGTGCAGTATTATTGCACGGCTGGATTGAAACATAGGCTACTTTTTATCCAAAATGCACGGTTCCTCTGGGTGAGGCTTAAAAGTGAAAAACTTCATTTCTAGAGATTTTTTTGATATACTTCTATGCCTTAACGACAGCATGACGGACGAGTTACAGGATTCACTATACTATTAAGAGACATAGAGATTTAGGGAAATAGAGTTGTAAAGATATAGAGATACAGAAATATAGAGACATATGTATAGATACATAGAGATATAGGGACATGAAGATATAGACATAGAGACAAAGAGACAAATATATATAGAGATATTTAAGGATATTGAGATATATAGAGATATAAAAATATAGAAATAAAAAAAATATAGAAATATAATAGAGACATAGATATATAGGAATATAGGAATACAGTTAAAGAGGAATGTCACTATGATTAGAAAACCGGTATTCACTATCTTAATAAAAATAAATTATACTTTGACGAAAAACCAAAATGCTTAATCTTAAGGCCACGCAGACGAAGCTAGTATGTACTACATACATATATTCTTACACAATTTCAGACAAAACAGAAATACTTGCATGCCACAGAAATCAGATCTAAACCGAGTTCAAACGAGCTACACCCTCAATATGGATGGTCCAAATTTATCGATGTTCTAATATAAACAAAGTTCTAAGTTCGAGTTCTAAGGCATTTGAACTTGGTGAAGAAATTAAATTTAAACAAATCTAGAATTAGAGTTAGATGCTACTATCAGTTTGTGTAGTAAAGCCAATACAAGTGTGGATCTGATTGAACAATTTTTTGCGGTCACGATCAGAAACTGTCATATTAAACCGGATGCGTTCTGGTTACCTCCCTGCGACAATGTCTCGGTCGCAGGTGAGGCTTATGTCCACCCTGTTTTACGGCCAACGTAGTAGACAGTAGTTTGGAATACTAAATACATGATCTGGTTCCTTCGACGAATTGATTGAATCGTCTCTTAATATAATGCCTGAGGCCCTAAGATTGTTTTCAATTATAATAAACGGATGGAGCTGTAAGCCAAAGACTCATATCTGTAGGCATCGTAAACAATACCACTGTATATTTTAAAAGGTCTGATCAGGCTTGAACTCTAGCTTCAATGATTGTCTATCTATAGGAAGTGACTGAAACAACCATAGACAGTTTCCATTGGTTTTTCACACTACATCCGTAAATGATATTAACGACAAATTTATGAGGGCTTTATCGGTGATTGTGATTGTTACCTTGTCGGTTGAATGAAGAAGAAGTCCTATTTTCTATTCTCCTCTTTTTGAAATCCAGTAGACTAATGTCTTGCTTATAAACTTAATAACCAACCTCAATGATTCTTTCTGCATTTTCCCTGCAAGACATTTTGTTCTATTTTTCTTCAAAATTGGTAAAAAAATAGAAAATTGCCTGGTCACTTGTTCGCCCTTGATAGAGATTATTAAGACTTGCTCCACAACCACAATACACAAAGATCAAAATAAAAAAGCTTTATTTTGCCTTTATTACTCACAGGATTCTATCTTAGGAACAGATGCACATTGAACCATCTATACGTATACACCAACAAATTCAGTTTTTTTTTTTGTTGACAGTTCGACCCGAACTTGCCGACTTTTTGAGGGAGGACAAAAAGTTTTTGTCATTTAATCAAAATTGCAGAGAAGGACTTTTTTATTCTTATTTTTACCTCTTTGTACGTCCTTTTTTTTGTTTTTGCGTGTTGAATGCCCTTATCTGGCCTTAATACCCCATTGTTTTTTTTCCTCAATTTTGTTCTCTTTTGGATGAAGAAATCCTGGGCTCAACATAAGAAAGTTATTTAATTTCTTCCTGTCCGCTCTGCTGGACTGCAGAAATGCTATAAAATATATAACATGTTCAACGTATGAGTGGGTGTAGAATTGTGTGGCTATTAAATGGATAAACGCCATGGCCTTCATAAAAAATTGACATAACCAAGTTCTTGGCTCAAATATGGTCACTGCTGTAGAATGAGAATTCATAGAACCTATGGCACCAACAGTTGTATTGTTGGTCTTAGATAATGTGGTTATGCACAAAACAATTCCAGCCCGATGTTCGTTTAACCTCTTTTTTACGACCTTCTACGGTTGTTTCTTGAGTATGACTTATGTCTTTAGAATTTACTGTGGAGCTATTGTTTTTTTTTGTATTTCTTAAACCTTTGCAGAATTTTGTGTTTCTATTTTTTTTTTTTATAAATTCTACTACATAGTCAGGACAACTATTAATTTATTAAATTTTAATTTTAAAAACCCCTCCATATTCATTTCTTTCAGATTAAAAACACACACACATGAATAAGCGCCAGGCTTATGGAAAAAAAATTTAACCCGGAAGTTCTTTACATTTTTATAGAAGAAGTAAATTCCTTTTGGGGACTCAAAATCAACCATTTTAATGCTCACTCTCACACTCCCATCAGGATTATTAAGGGGAACCATGTTTTTTTATAATAATTGAGACTTAGACCACCATGGCAAAATTGTTCTTTTACTCGATGAGTACCCCCGTCACCTAAAAAGGTGAAAGATTTTATATTATCACGCCAATCGCACCAGGATAAGGACTGGAAGACCTAGCGTTTTTGTGGATATATGTACCTATTCCAAGTCATCTCCTAGCTCTTACCATAGTCTGTTCAGTAAAAAATACAATACAATACATTACAATACAGTGGTGCCTTTATATATTAATATTACTATGACACTGAATTGAGAAAACTTCTACTGGAAAAGATAAAAAGCCACTGGCTAAGTGCCTGTCCACCCGGTGATTTTTCAATCGATTGACAATAAGCAACTGTGTTGATCTAAAGCTCACCGGGAATGGTCGCTTTTGGCAGTGGTGCGCGCAAAAAAAAAGCAGAAGTGTCGCCAATGGCATTGGGGGTATGTTTAGCTTTAACGACAGAAGACAGCATTGAGTTTTCGAAGCATTAAACTCAACACGATTCCTATTACCCCATTTGAAAATGCTGTATAAATCGGAGTTTAATGAGCTTGACATACGGTACCGTTGCAATTGTACGTCCGAAGGCGAAGGACTTGAATTATCGAACGAATATGGAAAGCTGAGGGTAGAGTCGTCAGCAAAACAGTTAAGTGGATTAGAAGTAACAGACAGAAGATCATTTATAAAAAATGAGAGTCGGAGACAGAACGGAGCCCTCGGGCACACCAGCATTTATTTTGTAGGAATCAGACTTGAATCCGTCCAATACAACTTGTATTGAACGGTCCAGAAGATAGCTTCTAATCCAACGAACAAGAGTTTTATCGATCCCAAAAGCGCGCATTTTAGACAAGAGAGCTTCATGCCAAACTATCAAATGCCTTGGAGATATCAAGAGAAATAATTTTACATTCACCAAAGCGATGTAAAGATATGTTCCACTGTTCGGTGAGATATGCCATCAGATCACCAGTGGAATGGTTGCTGCGGAAGCCATACTGACGGTCATGGAGAAGCTTTCGATTTTCGAGATATTCCTTAAACTGACGGTTAATCAGCGTTTCCATGACCTTAGAAAGAAGGGATGTTAGTGCTATGGGTCGGTAGGAGGAGGGGAAGTATGGGACACCTTTTTAGGGACAAATGCTGTTTTCCATCTTCTAGGAAAGATTCCAGAAGAGTAGAAGCGATGGAGAAGCTTACGAAGTGGCTTTGCCAGTGCGGAAGAACACCTCTTTAGAAGAATCGGGGGTATACCATCTGGGCCAGCGGATTTGTGTATATCGAGATCTTTGAGAACTCTTGCTACTGTACGAATGCGGAAAAAAATCTGTCCCATGGAAAAAATTACATTCTCAAGTACAATAGGGGCAACGTTGCTGTTAGGCAGCGTGGAGCTGGCAGCGAAATGGGCGGCGAGCAAGTTTGCCTTCTCTGAAGAGTAAACAATTGGTTTGTCATTTTCGATGAGCGAAGATGTTGAGGAGTTTTTAATATTTTTTTTAAAAATGACCAAACATTTTTATTGCCTTTGGAAAACTGCAGATTTTTTGCCTTAATTTTTGGTCATGTAAAAATTTGGTTCTTTCAATAACGGAGTTGCATGAGTTCCTTGCTTGTTCGTGCTTTTTCCGATTTTCCTCTGTAGGGTTGGCTTTGTAGGATCGGAAACTTATTTCTTTGAGCCTGATAGCTTCTTTACACTGAGAATTAAACCAGGACTTTTCTTTAGGCTTGATGCTTTTTACTCTGTTAAAAAAAAAAAATATTCAGGCCGTCCCAGTTGGCTTTCTCGTAGTGCTAAACGGTCCTGGTGGGAAGTTTTTCTTTAACTGGATGGGTGGAGGATGAGAAATTTGCTGAAATGGCACAATAGTCTGAAGTGCCAAATGGAGAAGTTACACTACTGGTATATTTATTAGGGTGAGAAGTAAGAAACAAGTCAAGAGTATGGGCGGCTTGCCCAGCAACATCCGGTATACGCGTTGGCACATCGATCATTTAGGTGAGGTGACATTATGATGATAGAGAAACATATTTGAGTTACTGGCAAAATTCTGTCCGCCTGTCTGTCGGTCTGTCTGTACAAGTTTAGAACATAAGGTTATATTGACAGGACTTTTCAATTTTTTTAAGTCAAATATTAACAATACCTGCCATATAACCGTTTTGTAAAAGCTTATTTTTATCAAAAACGGCTCCAAGAATTTTTATGTACTAATGTAGCTGTAGTATATGTTTTGGTGAAAAAACTTAAGTTGGTGCGGGATAAAAAAGGTGCTCCCCATGGGACCGTTTTTATTTTCTTCGACTCTCTCGAGAACTGGTTAACCGATTACAATAAAATTTTATATTCAAGAAGATGTAGGTAGCAAAAATAATTTATCATGAATAATGTTTTTTTTTGTATTTTTAGTAGATTTTTTTAATTTTTTTTTTTGAAAAATCAATATTTTAAAAACGGATGGGTGATTTTTTGTATAATTTTGTTTTTAAATGTAGGTTATTTTTGTGCCTAAGTTTGCATTCTTTAATTAATTTTTTTAAGTTGTTTAATAAAACTATTTTATTTAAAATCTGTTCCAACGATTTTGAAAAAAAACACTTTTTAAATTTCTTAAAGAACTACAATGGCGTTCAAACTATTTCGCTGAAAAATATTTTACGTATTTTAGTTAGTTTGAAAAATTGAATAAAACTTCGAAGTTTCCTTAATATTTTTCAAATTGTATTCCACTTTTCTACCGCATAATAAGAGCAAGTACGCGCAGTCCAGTTGTGCAATTTTTCTTAACGTGCACGCTTAATAATAGTATTGTAAGTTAAAAGATGTTTCAAACATCCTAGAGCCTATATGAATTGTTCTCATTTTTTGATGATGGAGATTTCTTTTACACATGAAGCTTTCAACTCTTTAAGTGCAGAATCAAATGAACCCCCTTCCGTTTCTTGTTATTATAAATGACTCGATAAAAACACTTTTTTTAATTATGTAGTAATACGTCAGTTTTACTTTTACTCGTTTGTTAATTTCATCCTAGATACAAATTCCATGATTTTCACATTTTACAATCCAAGTTGTTATACATATATGACATACATATTTTCTCCTAAAAGCTTATTTCGAAGTAACAAAATTCACATACATATGTATGTACATCGTACAACTTCTGTGCTTTCCTGCAAAGATTTATTGCCAATGATTTTTCCCAATTTTCGGCGTCAAAATAAGAGCAATAATTGCGTTAAAAAATAGGAACAAAAATAAATTGTTTTTCGTGCTTCTGCCTACGTTCTACATTTGCTTTTTTAACTTTCATCAAAGCTTTCACTCACTTAAATGTCACTTGTAAAAGGTGAAATATGCGGCATTTTCTAACATACATACATAATTTATGAGAATAGAAAGGATATAAAGAAACCTGTCAAAAGCACCCACAAAAATACAGATTTCCTCAAAAATCTACCGCGATACTCCATAAGCTGTTACAATGTTCATTAGTCAATTGCCTTTTCACCACTCTGCATTTTTCAACAATCGTCAGCGTTCTGATTTAAAAAGTCGTTTTCGTGCTTCCAAGATATGTATTGCGTAAAAGTCTACCCAAAAGCACAAGTGAACATTTTTATAATTTATTTACCAACCCGTTAATCATAGGTGGTAAGAGAAAAATCTTTTGCTATTTGCATCCTGCGAACTCGCCGCGTCAGAAACGCGTGGTACGCATTGAAAACATTGAGTGTTTTTGAAAGCTAAGTTCCTTAAATTCATCATGTTAAATTAATAATGTTTGTAAGATCGATGAAGAGAGGGACGGAAAAAGCAACACTGAGGCAGTTTTTCAATCCTTGATGAAGGGGGCTATTAAAATAATCTTTGTAACCATAAGGAAAAGTTTGTTGTTCACTCCGTGGAATGCGGACAGGTAGATTGTTGGTTTAAACAATTTGAGATAAAGATAGAGTATGTTTACGTTTTATGTTGAAAATAATATATCAATATGTGCTGTTCTTCGCAAAATTATCATAAAAACATTCTTTTTCGAAGAAAGAATCAATTTTTGTTAACAGAAACAAAGCAAATATGTACATAAATTAGTTTCAGAGCCAGTGTGATTGGAAGAAAACACCGCTACCTTTACTGCCATGGTATTCACGTCGTTTAATATTCGGTTTAAAAGCTTTAAAGCCGACACGTACATATTTATGTATTTATATGTAAACAGAACTAAACCGAATTTCTAAGATTGTATTCTATCAAAAAGATGTTAGTATCTTTTTTCAAAAGAAAGTATTTTCGTATACATATGTACATCTCTCTCTTTACGGTGATATTAGAGGTACTCTTATTACCAATTTGAGGAATAATATAAGAATCTTTAGTCCATCTAAGATTTTGTAGGCCTTTCCTTATCTTATCTCATTTTTTAATTACGATTATAAGGACAATAAGGCAAGTTTAGGATTCTTGAATAAAACAAAATCGAGATAAAAATCAAACATGATCAAACAAGTGATCGACAAAAAATGTCTGTATGTCTTTCAGCATGTATAACGAGCTGCAGCCTGAACGGCTCAAGCGATTATCTTCAAATTTGGTTTCTGCGATTTTAAGGGCTAAAAATACCGGTACCTGCCATATGATGACCGTTTAGACAAGCTTATTTTTCTCGAAAACGGCTCCAACGATTTTGATGAACATTTTTGAGATTTTTTTGTTGGTATTGACTATTATTTAATCAGAACCAAAGTTACAGGAAAAGTCTATAAACTTTTCATATAACGTTTTTTTCAATTTTTGGTTTTCTCGGTAACGGCTCTTTGGATATCTTTCATTAAAAAAAAATATTTGTTTCCAAAAACTAAAAATTAAAAACAGGATTTTATCAAAATCCGTCCTACAATTTTCGAAATACATTTTTCATAAATTCTCCATTTTTAGTAAAAGTGTTAAAAAAGTTAAGTGTTGTGGTTTTGGCACTTTTTTTAAGATCAGAAGTGTTATTTTTCTACGTTAATGTTACTCATTTTTTTAAAATGTGACTGCATATATGAGGAAGTACGTGCGATCCAGTCGTGCAATTTATTTTTATCTGCACATACCCTAAATTTGCCATATAGTAGGTACCTACATATACCTATACCGCTAATTAAAATATCCTTCCACTTATTTTCATATCCATTGTCGTATAGAAAGTACCATTCAAGTACTTGAATGCTGTTGGGTTGGAATTTCAACAATTATTTATTTTGTTATTTTATAAAATGAACGGCAATTTAGTTCGCTATAATACGAAAGCTATACATTTTCCATCGGCGCGGTGTATCTCTTTGCTTGACCACGACAATAATGCAGACACAAAATAACATGAATTTCCACCAGAATACAATTTTTTGTTGGAAGATAGAAAAATAACAAATGAAAATTAAATAAAATGTTAAACGCACACACTTTCCTATTTGAATATCAACCAATAAATGCTGAATAATAATATTAGATGAAATTAAACCGATTTTAGTGCTCCTTTAAATTTGAGTCAGTTTGAAGTCTCAAAACGGACCGCTCCGTTTATAAATTATTTTAAACAACGTGCTGAATATTAAGTTAAGACCAGACAAAAAAAAATTATCAAATATCTGTGAATAAATTTGTGTATTCCTGTCAAAAAATTCACAAACCTTCTGAACCACAAATTTGATGAACACAAATGGCATACACATACGATTTTTGTATCTTTGGTGTATTGTATACACGTATCGAATTTGTGACATACACAATTAGTCTGAAATTAATTAATGACTATTTGTATATAATTTGTGTATGCCACATGATTTGTGTATTCTAAAAATTGATTCATACAAAAATTTTTTTGGAATACACACATTTCAAGGTACGATCTGGCTTTTTCTAGGTTTGTGCCATTTAAGAAAGCAAAATCGACCAATTTGGTTTAATAAACAATTGCTACATTTCAAACGTGCTATGTGTAATATAAGTACAAAAAGAGCAGAAATAATACTTTACTTCAAAGTATATTCTGTCAACTCAGAGAAGAATATGAGTTCTTGAAAAGATTTCTTTATAAACAATATCTTTAGTCTCTTGAGTCCAAAATTAAACAAAATTCTAAAGCATTTTGGAATTTCATTAACACAAAAAGGAAATTGCTCGGTTTACCTTCTAAAATGGTATTAAATGGTGTCGTGAGTGATAACATGAATGTTATATGTAATATGATTGTTTCTTTTTTCCAGTCTAATTTGTTAATATTAATATAGGATGTACTAATTTACTTGTGAAGCTTTAACAGATATTGGTCATTTATTCATAACTGAAGATGACATTTTGGATGAACTATCTTCCCTTGAATCGAGTATTTCTCTCGCACCGGATAATATCCCACCAACTTTTTTTGAAAACGTGTAAGCTTGGTCTTCCCAAACCACTTCATACACTTTTTAATAAATCCTTATGCTGTGGTGAGTTTCTTGAAACTTGGAACACCTATACATAAGTCTGGTTCCAAAAAAGCTGTGAATAATTATAGGCCAATTGCGAAACTTCAAATCATTTCCAAAATATTTGAAGCTATTGTCAAAAACATATTGTATAGAACTGTTTGTAACTATCTCTAACTATCAACTTCAATGACAGAACATAAGCCCTTACTTGAGATTCTTTCCTTTCGTCGTCATCCTCAAAAAACGATGTCCTAGTCACTACATCTTATCTCCTTATTGCATCAAATTTAACTAGCTCTAAGGATGGTTTGGTTTCGCATCATTTGAAGTTGAACATCCTTGAAAAGGATTATTCATTCCAAAAGAATTTAATTTAATTTTATTTAATTTTTTCGTTTTTCTTTTTAAAACTGAAATAACACAAAACACTTCATTTCATTATTCATGTCCGCACGGAATTAATTTTTTCGTCCATCCTTGATGAAGTTCTTTCGATGAGTACAGCCCAAGTTGTTGTGCCACAAGATGAGTTGTTATAAAAATTAGATTCAATTCGATTGTTTTCATTCTATTTAAAATGAAAGACAGTACAAGAACAAAACAGTTCGTAAGGAATAACTTTTTCTCAATGCTCGGATCCCCGTTTTTCCGTCGGCTTGGTAAGTTAGCTGACAGGGATTTTAATACGTTTTTTCATCTATTTCGGAGAAAAAAACAGTTTACCAGTTTCAAGAGTTTTCTGCAAAATGGTGGTTTCTCAATACGCTAAACTCGAAAGTTACTTTCAATGTTTCTCAATTTTGTTTATTTTTTTACGTGGTTCATTGAAAAGTTTCGCTTAATTTTTTTCAAGGCAACTACGCAATGATGTGCTCTTCTCTTCGACTCGTTATCCTTGAGAAGGTTTTCATAATGAGATGGAAATGATTTCTCGATCTTCTTTCGGTTTCAGGAACAGAATTTTTTCCTATTTTCATTTTATACTTGTTCAGTGGTCAGTTAAAAGAAGGAAATAATTTTTGTTAAATTTTTTTCGCGAATTTTTATCTGAGATCTGCTGCGGGGACAAAAGAATAGGAATCTTGTTGAAGAATGTGATTAAGTTTGAGCATCCGATAAAGTTGGAATAAGTTTTTTTTTTGCATCTTTTAGTCTGGCACTTTTTTAATGAGAAAACTTAGCTGTCTAGATATCTATCATGTTTTGGAAATCAAAATGTAGCAAAAAAAAGTTGCGGAAGAATGCAAAACAAATTTTGTTTGGTGTGTATTATTAAAAGCAAACTTAAGTATCTTAGGTAAAAATAAAATTAATAGATAAAATAGATTATTTTAGATTTTTTAGATTATTTATTTATTTCTTATAAATTCAGTAACAATTTTAGAATAATCAGATATAATATACACACATATTTCAAAGAAAAAATATAAGAAAACTTGGTGACATTCATTATTTTAAAATTGGTAAAAAAAATAGTGTTGAATGCCACAACAAATGACTATATGTTTACAATATTAAATAAATTATTGGGTGGGCGACCCTTGAAAGAATTCGAAATAGCATTATAAAAATTAAGTTTAAATAATACAAAATTCTTAATAAAATTAAATATTCGCAAATAGCAATACAAGCAAATACAAAAGATCAAAAATGTTAATTTAGATTAAACCAAAACATTAAAAATATAAGATTTAAGGGCAATATAATTTAAGGAAAGAAGCCACATTTTTACACATTTTAGAAAAAAGTTCCAAGGTTGGTTACTATCCTAACCAATTAAGGTAGCATATTGTGATGTGCAACAAGTTTAGATATTCGGAGGATACATTTTGTTTGTAAATTAACGTTAACGACATCTGTGGGATTCATTATATACAACAATTAACATTTATTGTGTACAATAACCATGCTCCTAAAAGTATGCTACATATTTTGACTGAGTACTAAATCGAACTCTACAACCGAAAGCTTACATTGTGCCAGAACCAGACGGAAGCTTCCAGAAGTTTGTAAATTTGTATAAATACAAGAGTAGATGGCATTGAGAGTTTAGTTTATTTTCAAAAGTGGAATTGTTAACAACTGGAAGCGTTAGTAAAAGTGATTGAATTGAGATTAAATAAAAAGTGTTGAATAATAAAAACGTATTTGAATTGTGAATTAGTGGAATAAGTTAAATTTGCTGTTATTTAAACTGAAATTCAGTGTTTTTTTTTTTTTTTATAATTAACGCGCGCACAAGGGATTATGTGTTTCCCTTTTAATGTAGAACACACTGCGCGGGCATTACGAAGAAAGGGAGGGGAGAGATAGGAGGTGCCGATTAACATTGGTTTTGAATGTTTGCAGATCAAAATGGCAAGGGAAAATCCCGCCGGGTAAACTATTCCAAATTCGTGTCGTTCGGCTAAAAAAAGAATCCCTATATTTCACGGTACGTCCGAAATTGGGCTCAAGGGTGAACTGATGAGCATTCCTTGCGAGACGAGTATTACGGGAGAAACTTTTAAGGGGAGGAATGCAACTGGCTACTTCGAGTGAACATTTTTTGTAAAAGAAACGATAAAATAAGGAAAGACATGAAACATTGCGTCGGTGTTCGAGTGGGGCAATTGTTTCAGCGGCAGTTCTATTTCCTATCAATCTTAACGCTCGATTTTGTATTCTATCAAGCAGGTGAAGCGATGTTTGCGAAGCACCTGCCCAGAGGTGGGAGTTATACTCGAGTTTAGGGCGTATAAACGCTTTATAAATTGTAGCCAGATCAGATGGGGAAAAATACTTCTTACACCGATACAGAAAACCTAAGCACTTTGCAGCATTCTTAGCGATCTCAAATATATGGTCGTTCCAACGGAGATCGTCGTTGACACACATACCGAGTACTGAGAGCTTTTCGGTTTCTTCGATGTAAGTGCCATTCATGGACAATGGCATTGGGGGAATGTTTAGCTTTAACGACAGAAGACAGCATTGAGTTTTCGAAGCATTAACCTCCACACGATTTCTATTACCCCATTTGACAATGCTGTATAAATCGGAGTTTAATGAGCTTGACATACGGCACCTTTGCAATTGTACGTCCGAAGGCGAAGGACGTGAATTATCGAACGAATATGAAAAGCTGAGGGTAGAGTCGTCAGCAAAACAGTTAAGTGGATTAGAAGTAACAGACAGAAGATCATTTATAAAAAATGAGGAAAAGAGTCGGAGACAGAACAGAGCCCTGGGGCACACCAGCATTTATTTTATGGGAATCAGACTTGAATCCGTCCAATACAACTTGTATTGAACGGTCCAGGAGATAGCTTCTAATCCAACGAACAAGAGTATTATCGATCCCAAAAGCACGCATTTTCGATAAGAGAGCTTCATGCCAAACTCTATCAAATGCCTTGGAGATATCAAGAGCAATAATCTTACTTTCACCAAAGCGATGTAAAGATTTGTTCCACTGTTCGGTGAGATATGCCATCAGATCACCAGTGGAACGGTTGCTGCGGAAGCCATACTGACGGTCATGGAGAAGCTTACGATCTTCGAGATATTCCTTAAGCTGACGGTTAATCAGTGTTTCCATGACCTTAGAAAGAAGGGATGTCAGTGCTATGGGACGGTAGGAGGAGGGGGAGGATGGGTCACCTTTCTTAGGGACAGGCTGGACAAATGCTGTTTTCCATCTTCTAGGAAAGATTCCAGAAGAATAGGAGCGATGGAAAAGCTTACGCAGTGGCTTTGCCAGTGTGGAAGAACACCTCTTCAGAAGAATCGGGGGTATACCATCCGGGCCAGCGGATTTGTGTATATCGAGATCTTTGAGAACTCTTGCTACTGTACGAGTGCGGAAAAAAATGTGTCCCATGGAAAAATTTACATTCTCAAGTACAGGAGGGGCAACGTTGCTTTGAGGCAGCGTGGAGCTGGCACCGAAATGGGCGGCGAGCAAGTTTGCCTTCTCTGAAGAGTAAACAATTGGTTTGTTATTGTCGATGAGCGTTGGAACCGAAGATGTCGAGGAGTTTTTTATATTTTTTACAAATGACCAAAAATTTTTACTGCCTTTGGGACACTGCAGAATTTTTTGCCGTAATTTTTGGTCATGCAAAAATTTGGTTCTTTCTATAACGGAGTTGCATGAGTTCCTTGCTTGTTTGTGCTTTTTCCGATTTTCCTCTGTAGGGTTGGCTTTGTAAGATCGGAAACTTACTTCTTTGAGCCTGATAGCTTCTTTACACTCAGAATTAAACCAAGACTTTTCTTTAGGCTTGATGCTTTTTACTCTATTAGGAATAAAAGCAATCATCCCTAGAAGAATCACATTTGTGACTGGCATAAATGTCACTATCGAGGAAGCAAAGTGACCAGTTAAAGTTTCGGAAAAAGAAATTCGGGCCGTCCCAGTTGGCTTTCTCGTGTTGCCAAACGGTCCTGGTGGGAAGTTTTTCTTTAACTGGATGGGTGGGGGATGAGAAATTAGCTGAAATGACACAATGGTCTGAAGTGCCAAATGGAGAAGTTACACTAATGGTATATTTATCAGGGTGAGAAGTAAGAAACAAGTCAAGAGTATGGGCGGCTTGCCCAGCAACATCCGGTATACGCGTTGGCACATCGATCAGTTGGGTAAGGTGATGTAACCCGGCAAAGAGCTCGACATACCTTCCTTCGGGTGTTGTCTGACCAGAATAGCGGAGCCAGTTGGAATTGTGTACATTAAAATCGCCCGCAATAACGATTTCAGTGCGAGGACAAAGGGAAACAATTTTCGAGATGGAATCAGACAGCGCATCAAACTCGTTACAAGTCGAATTACTGTCAAGATTTGGACTCCTGTAAATAAAACAATAATGAATGACATGCTTGCGGACAGTGAATTTGAGCCATAAGAAGTTAAAGTCCGTGTTTGAACATTGCCCATATTGGGGAAGGCTCTGGCAAGCAATATCATTCCTAACATAGACCACGAGACCATGATGAGAAAAGAGTAATGGCACCAAGCTATACCCATGTAGAGCGAATTCTGATAAATCAGTATTTACTCCAACCTGAGTTTCACTTAATGCCAAAACAGCTGGCCTGTGTTGAACAGTGTAGACGTACACGTGAAAGATATTCTTTCTTAAACCACGAACATTTGAATACACGACACAAAAATCACTTACCATTTAAAAATACTTACATAAAATAAAGAGATTTGTTGTATTATTTCGGAATTTTTATTGAGCTTTATTTTTCGAACCCCAGGAAAAAAACTTCACAATATTAAATAGCCGATAAGACATAATAGAAAAAAATAGGATAAGCAGTGGTACGGAAAATAGGTACGGATAGAATGTTTGCAAGATTTCCAGGAAGGTTGTACCTGGAAGTTAAATACAAATTAAGATTGCCAGACTTCATAAAAAATTTTGTAAACACCTTTAAACAATACAGATGACGAACAGGGAGAATTTTTAACTCATAAAACAAAGGAAAGCTTGAGTGTCTACGAGACTTATACGAGAAAATTTTCTCACAAATAGCTATATAAAAATTTTAGGTAATTTTCATTACTCTAAATTATTAATATGATCCATTGTACACATATGTATATGAATATATAGAAAATAACTTTAAATAATAAAATTTAAAAGTTGAATTTTTCAAACATTGTACAAACGTTTCGCTAAAGTATCCTGGTTTAGCTCATCAGTAGGAACCAATATACTCCTCCTAGACGTTTATCTTAGCTTGAATAAAACTCAAAGTTGTGAAAACATACATATACTACCGAGATGTCTGTTGGTATAAGAGTCTTATTTATAACATGTTTGAAAAATTCAACTTTTCTAACAACATATTTCTGCCATATCAATAAAGGTTGAATTTTGTTATTAGTCACACCGCCCAGCAAGCAATTCCGTATTGTAATTTAGATTGAAAAATACCAAAGTAAATTGTTTTTAATAACATACTTGAGCATACGTTACGTAAAAAATAAAAATGACGCAGAGTACAACGGAAATACTTTTTTAAGGAGTCAGTGTGATTTTTAAATCTCATCTTAGAATCTAATTTCTGTCCCAAATATTTAAAATCATTGACTTTCTCAACTAGGAAAAATTTATTACAACAAGACAAGTCACAAAAAATGAAGGAGATGAGACACCAGACAAACATTGGCATAAGAGCAGTTTGAATATATTAAACTCAGGTGCGTGGAAATAAACATTTGCATCCAAATAAGATGAAGATGAGCTGTAAAACATTATCTTGGTTTTTGAGCTATCACTAAACTTATCAAAGAAACAAAGTTGCAATAAGTGATGTGAAGTGAAGATCCCAAATAATATAATATTTTTCTAAGGGAATAGTTGTACCATAGGAGAAACCAATGTCATCGGCAAAAGCAGTTGGTGAATCCTTGAAACTAAGAGCAAAGAGCGAATTAATATACACTAAAGACAAAATTGGACTCAAGACAGAGCCTTGTGGAACCCCTAGAAAATCTTATATCACTCTTGATGTCATCTATCTTCACTCTTTGCGATCTATTTTTAAGGTAGGGTCTAAACCAGTGAAGAATGAAGCCCCGAAATCCAGATTTTTCTAGATTTCTTAACAATATGTTGTAGTTGACAATATCGAAGGCTTTTGTGATGTCAATAAATAAGCCAAGAACGCATTTTTTCTCATGGAAATGTGACATTGTTAAGGAACAAAATTGTAAGAGAGCATCTTCCGTCGATTTTCCATTTAAAAATCCAAATTGAACTGAATTGAAAACTTTGTTTTATTTTAAAAAGACATGATTTAAAAAAAAATTGGTAAGAAAAGAAAAAGTGAGATGGGACTATAATTTCTGATTTCCGTAGCGGAACCTCTTTTAAATGAAGGAATGACATCTGCACATTTAAGCTCTTCAGGAAAGATACCATCAAACACGCATAGATTATAAACATGTGCTAGAACATTGACTAAGAAACACGCAATTTGTTTGAGTAAAAAACTAGAAATACTATCAGTTCCACACGAACATGAATTGATTAAAACTAATCAAAAAAAAATATGTTAAATTTTATATTCAAATGTGCCCATTTATTTAACTTGCGATTTATAGGGACTATAAGGCAAGATATGCATTCTTAAAAAAAATCTAAGAATAAAACATGACATTACGATAATAAAGAAATTGAAAAAAAGTGGGTCAGAAAATTCTGTCTGTTTGTCCGTATCGATTCCTACAGCTTAAGCGGTTGGACCGATTTGATTCAAACTTGGTATATAGTATTTCTAGATTACTCTACACGACAGTTTTTTTCGAATTGGCGTTCTAGCTCCAAAACTAACGGTACCTGCCATATAAATTTTAATGAAAAACTTATTTTTCTCGAAAACGGCTCTTACGATTTTGATAAAACTTTCTGAATGGTGTATTCTATGCAAAATCTATCTTTTGGTTTTAATGGATTTTTTAGACAAAGTTTAATAACGGTACCTCCCATATGACCGGTTTTTTAAAATCAGAATTTCTCGTTAACTAATGACGGATTTTGATGAATTTTTTAAAATATATAGTGTTTTATGATTTAAAAAAATAAATAAATAAATAAATTTATTGGGGCGACAGCTCCTTAAGGAGCCAAGGTATAGCGACTTATACTCTCAACCATTCCTGTGTGTGTGTTGTTAATCTGCAAGAATGGAAGGGACCTACAGTTTACCGCCAATTCCGAACGGTTCCATGAGATGCACTTTTTCGAGACAAGGTTTTGAGGTTTTGTCAGTTCCTCGCAAGAGACAGTACCCCAGAAAAAAAGGTGGCTATGAGCTGGATTTGAACCCAGGGCCAGGCTCATTCGTTCAGCAGTCCGACACACTAACCACTAAGCCACGGGGACTTGCTTATAATTTAAATAATATTGTTTATTAAAACTTTAAAAAAATATTTTTTTTTTATTTTTTTATATTTTATTTTAAAAAGACTTATTTTGTTTTTCGAATATTTTGAAAACCAATCTATAGTTTTTTTTTTATTTTTCTCCTAGTATAAACTATAGATTTATTTAAATTATTTAAATTGACATACTCAAAAAAATTTTAAAATATGCTTTCGAAAAGTTTTTCAAAATAACCATGACCAAAAATTACTGCAAAAAATTCTGCAGTATCCCAGAGGCAGTAAAAGAGAATTCAAAGAAGGCAAAGTTTCTTGCAGCTCATTTCGCTGCCAGCTTCACGCTGCCTCAAAGCAACGTTGCCCCTCCTGTACTTGAGAATGTAAATTTTCCATGGTACAGTTTTTTTCGGCATTCGTACAGTAGCAAGAGTTCTCAAAGATCTCGATATACACAAATCCGCTGGCCCGGATGGTATACCCCCGATTCTTCTGAAGAGGTGTTCTTCCACACTGGCAAAGCCACTGCGTAAGCTTTTCCATCGCTCCTAATCATCTGGAATCTTTCCTAAAAGATGGAAAACAGCATTTGTCCAGCCTGTCCCTAAAAAAGGTGACCCATCGTCCTCTTTCTCCTGCCGACCCATAGCACTAACATCCCTTCTTTCTAAGGTCATGGAAACGCTGATTAACCGTCAGCTTAAGAGATATCTCGAGGATCGAAAGCTTCTTCATGACCGTCAGTATGGCTTCCGCAGCAACCATTCTACTGGTGATCTGATGGCATATCTCACCGAACAGAGGAACAAATCCTTACATCGCTTTGGTGGAAGAAAAAGATTATTGCTCTTGATATCTCCAAGGCATTTGATAAAGTTTGGCATGAAGCTCTCTTATCGAATATGCGTGCTTTTGGGACCGATGATACTCTTGTTCGTTGGATTAGAAGCTATCTTCTGGACCGTTTAATAACAGTTGTATTGGACGGATTCAAGTCTGATTCCCACAAAATAAATGCTGGTGTGCCCCTGGCCTCTGTTCTGTCTCCGACTCTTTTCCTCATTTTTATAAATGACCTTCTGTCTGTTACTTCTAATCCACTTAACTGTTTTGCTGACGACTCTACCCTCAGCTTTTCATATTCTTTCGATAATTCACGTCCTTCGTACAATTGCAATGGTACTGCATGTCAAGCTCATTAAACTCCAAATTATACAGAATTGTCAAATGGGGGTAATAGGAATCGTGTGGAGTTTAATGCTTCGAAAACTCAAACTTCGCAAACATTGCTTAACCTGCTTAATAGAATACAAAATCGAGCGTTAAGATTGATAGGTAATAGAACTGTAGCTGAAACAATTGCCCCTCTCGAACACAGACGCAATGTTTCATGTCTTTCCTTATTTTATTGTTTCTTTTATAAAAAAGGTTCACTCGAAATAGCCAGCTGCATTCCTCCCCTTAAAAGTTGCTCCCGTAATACTCATCTCGCAAGGAATGCTCATCAGTTCATCCTTCAGCTCAATTTCGGACGTACTATGAAATATAGGTATTCTTTTTTAGCCGAACAACACTAATTTGGAATAGTTTACCCGGCGAGATTTTCCCTTGCTATTTTGATCTGCTAGCATTCAAAACCAATGTTAATTGACTCCTCCCCTCCCTATCTTTCTAATGCCCGCTCTACATTAAAAGGGAAACAAATAGTATTTTTTTCTAAGCTATTTGACCATCAGAAAATATCTGATGTCAAAGAAAACAGTCTTTTTTATGACAGATAACATATATGACTTCCCAATCTTCCTCCAATGGGGTAAAATCCTACATTTCATATCCTCGAAACTTAACAAATTAATCTGTCACTACTGATAAAGACATAACACGCAGACTGCAATCATTAGCCCATATTTTCCACACCTTATACAAATATCAAGCTTGTGACACGAAACTTGTTAAAGTATCGTTTAAGAGTTTCCACAATAGTTTTGAGGCAATCTGATGTGCTGTGCTCAATTAATTAGCATGTTAACAAAATGAAAGTTGTCAAGTCGGTTACACCGTCTAATATATATTAAACATGTACAGTGACAAACTAATTCATTCGTTTCATAAGGCCTTTTGACCACCCCTAGCATTTCGTGACCTCGTCACATAGTTTCCACACCACTTTTCGAAAATTATGACTGAACTGAACTGAACGGTTATCTGTGTCCTGCCACTGAAACGTTTTATAACAACTGGCTTATAGTTATCATCGCTGACCATCTGATGTTAGTTCGAATAGATTACCAGCGGAAACAGGGTTCGGCTGTTCACTTTTATCCCCAGGTCTTGAAGTTCCTTTTATAGTTAAGTTATCAAAGCGACGGTAGCAACAATTAGTGTTGCACCCTAACTGACAGCCTTAAGTTGGTTTAATGTCAGAATGTGGTAGGAGTTACCTATAAGAACTTCCAGAAAATAGCCCTGTCTCTGCTTGGGGTCGAATTTGGTTTTCGTGTCATTCTGATTATTTCTTCACTATTAATATAAAGGAACTTTTGTGTGCCCTCTAGATGGGCGTGTTGTGGAAAATCTTATCCATAAGTTGGCGGGTTAATCAATTTTTAATTTATAATAGGGCGCAGTTTTAGAGATAACACAGAAAATGAAAAAAAATTCCTTGTGTATATAAATGTGTTTTTAGTCTCGGCAACTGTCCTATGTCTAAAAATGCTCACACGGGTATGAGTTAATTGTAAGGATTTTCCGTTATTTGAAACTTGCAATAAATTACAAAAATATGAATTCCTGCATTCAAATATTTGGAAAAACCAGAACGAGGAATACCGTCTAAGGGTAATATTATGTCATGCAATAAGAAAGTGTCCAAATAAAGGGTTTTCCAATAAGGAATGGACAACTTTTAAATAAAACCATTTGAGATTTAAAAAAAACTTTATTATTGGCTTGAAGTACAATCAAAACATTTATGAATGGAACTCGACTTCGTTCATATGGCCACCGCGGGCACGTTTGTAGCGGTCGATTCGTTAGACACAGTTTTCGATGACTCGGTCACACATTTCGGCATTCAATTTTGGCTCTGAGCTCTTCCAACGTCGTCGGCTTGTTGAAACAAACCAATGACTTAACGTAGCCTCAAAGAAAATAGTCTAGAGGCGTTAAATCGCACGAATTGGAAACCTCCATCGACTGGCCCATTTCTTGAGATAAGACGCTCATCAAACATACTCCTCAATAAATCGATTCTAAGGTGTGCTGTGTGGTTTGTGGCACCATCCTGTTGAAACCAAATGTCGTCCAAGTCCATATCTTTCAAATCAAGCCAAAAATAATAGGTAATTATGGCGTGATAATGCTGGCCATTCATAGTATATAAGTCACTAGGCCTTGGCTCCTTAAGGAGCTGTCGCGCCAATAAATTTATTTATTTATTTTAGAAGAGGAAACTTATACTGCACAACTTTAGAATCTATGAATCGGGTTTTCCAAATAATGCCTTTTGTTTTGCTTGGTCAGAGGTTAATGTTAAAGGTGGGAGCTGCGTGGGTTCTTGTATTCTGAAGTACATCGACCAATTACCGGAACACGTAATGCAGCTTTCATCATTTTCGGATGGCCAAAACAGAAACGCAAATATTGTGGCCATTTTTTTAAACTTAGTGCAAATATCTAATTTACACGTTGTTTAACAAAAATTTTTAGAAAGCGGTCATTCTTACATGGAAGTAGATTCTATGCACAGTGCCATAGAAAAACAAAAAAAGTTCATGTCAATTTATTGCATCAATGACTGGCTGAATATTTTCCGTACTGCAAGAGTTCGTGTGCCTGGCTTAAAACTAAATGTTTTCGATACGAAAAATGTAAGCCGGGGATACTTCAATTTAAATACGAATATGTAGAACATTTTCGTAGCTTGAACGTTGTTAAGAGTTTTAGAAGAGGAAGAAATCCTGTCCCTAATTATCTCCCGGTAAAAGAATGGCCAAAACTTTATATCGAACCTCTTAAAATAAGCACATCCAAGAAGAAAGATATGATGGAAATGTGTAAAAAAAGCCTAATTCCCGAAATTTTTCACACTTGGTTTTCATCATTACCATATCACAATTTAACACAAAAGATTACCTACCAGAACCAGATGTTTTAGATGAAAGTGATATTGAATAGTACCTGTTTTTAGTAGGCAAATTTATCTTTCACTCTTATTTAATTAATGTATTTTTATTCTTTCACGTTTGTTATTTTCTTATATAACTAAAATGAAGCTTTTGTGTTTGTTATTTCATTTTATTTGTGTTTCAAAATAAGTATTACATACGAACAAATACTTGCAAATCATTGCAGGCAAAACGCACTAAGTCAGCTCATTTTTTGTTCTTGCTCAAATAATTTTGATATAAGTTTGTCAAAAACGAAAAAAAAATATTGATAATAAATGTCATAATATCAATTTTGTAATTAATTGGATTCATTGACAAATAAATTTTTTTATTGAATTTTCATAAGAAGCGTAACCTAAATAATTGATTTACTCGAAAGTGTGTAAAGATTGTTCTTGTTGTGCTTTCTTATCTTTCTTTTTTTTATATAATTGTTTATTTATTACGTTATGCCAGTGCCGTCGAATTTTTTTTTTAAAAAAAGTAACAAATATGTAAATTGAAAATACAAAGTAAGAAAAGAAAATCATTTAATGGTTATTAAAATTTTTTTTTGTTAATGCTGTACGTAAATCTAAATATTTTTAAATTGTTTTTGTTTTTCTTTTTCATCAATGGTAGACAAAATAAAACATATACATATGTACATCGCCTGAAGAAGTGATGAAAACTCAAGAAACCTTGGGAAAAAAGATAGAATGAATTTGTTTTTATTCTGATTCGAAGAATTATAGACCAAAAGAGCGGAAAAAATTAAAATTTAAACAAATTTCAAACATATAGAAGATTCTTGAGTAATGTACAAGAAAAACTTCGAATGCAATTTTGGTCGGTACAGCTCTAAATTATGTATTATATATTATTTTGTCACAATTTAAGCGCTCGCAATCGCGATTTCGCTTGTGTTAAATGCGATGGGAAGCAAGCATGCAACTAAAAATGTACCATGGGCAAAGAACAGAAAGCGAAACGTTTTAACTCTCAAAGCAACCATCTTGCAGGTAACAGAGGATGTCCAGTCGCCAAAAAATTCCAGACAAAAAGAAAAACTAAACTGGGAACAAACTGGAAACTCAACAAACTCAAAAGCAATAGTTGAAAACAAAAAAGTAACGGTCGAAAAACAACCAGAAAAAGCGTCAAAAATGGTTACATTAAATCCTTCACCAAATTGTAAAAAATGTGCGGAAGAAAAAAGAAACATCTATAAAAAAAATGATGCAAATAATCCTTAAAACGATTCACAAATGAAATAAATAAATTTATTGGCGCGACAGCTCCTTAAGGAGCCAACACCTATTGACTTATACTCTCAACCATTCCTGTGTGTGTGTTGTTAATCTGCAAAAATGGAAGGGACTTACAATTTACCGCCGAGTCCGAACGGCTTCATGAGATGCACTTTTTCGAGACAAATGTTTACTTTTGGAGATTTTGTCATTTCCTCGCAAGAGGCAGTAACCCGGAAAAAACGGTGGCTATTAGCGGGACTCGAACCCAGGCTCTTCGCTTAGCAGTCCGGCACACTAACCACTAAGCCACGGGGTACTACAAGATTTAAATGTAAGACAGCTAAGCGAAGAATTCGCTCTTAAAAAACAGTGATGGACAGAACCCTTTTAAAATCACAACATGGAATGCAAACGGTCTTTTACAACATGTACCAAAACTAAACGTCTTTTTAGACATAGAGCATAGTTATTTTTTTGTGTCCGAAACTTACCTTGCTATAGAACAAAGGCTTAGCAAAATAATGGAAGAATGAAGACTTATTCCGGGCCATCAGTTTGGATTTAGAAATAAACATTCCACGATAGACCAAGTGCCGGATGTTGTGGAAAAAACACTTGAAGAAAAACAAGTATGATCAGCTCTATTCTTAGATGTTGCTCAAGCCTTTGACAAGGTTTGGCACTTGGGACTTGAGTGCAAACAGCATAGGGACCTTCCCAGGCATTAGTATGAAATATTGAAATCCTACTTTACGAACCGACTCTTTAGAGTACAGTACGGCCAAAATTACTCGGAACAAAAAAAGTTGAAGCCGGAGTACCACAAGGAAGTGTTCTAGAACCAACCCTGTATTTGTTATATACAAGGGACATTCCAGTTGAAAACAACGCTATCGTGGCCTACTTTGCTGGTTTCCAAACGTTGTTCGTAAAGCAAATCTAGTAAATTTCTTCCGAACTTTCTCAATTATATATTATACTAGAATTAGTATATCGACACTATTAGTATTAGTATATTAACACTGCAATACCACAACAGCGGTCTGACATTGATTATGTAAAGGATTTTAAGATTTATATGCAGCTGAAAACTTTCAAATCATTATATAAAACACATTTTGCATAAGAAGTGAGACTTGACAGGTCATTTATAAAAAAATAATGAATAGCAATGGACCAAGATGACTCCCGAACATCCGAAAAGTTTTTATCTCCTCAGATAAAGCTTTTCCAATTTTGACAAATTGTTTTCTTCCTAATAAATAATTCTTTATCCAATTAAGAAGAGAAGAGTGGAAACCAAAACTCTTTCTTCAATAGAACATTGTAATGGACACGGTAAAACGCCTTAGAAAAACTGGTATAGATAACATCGACTTGAGAACGTTTTTCCGTGTAAGTGAGGCCATACTTAGTAAAGATCGATAGGTTAGTTGACGTCGATCTTCCACTCATAAACCTATTTTGGTGTTCAGAAATATGATTTTTTAACTACATTATGCTATACAGTTCATATTTAACTATTGCTTCAAAGACTTTAGGAACCAATTGAATTTTTGCGAGAGGACTCTAGTTTTTCACTGAGGCTTTTGAACCAGACTAATGTAAAGGAGTTATAAACGAGTATTTACACGCATCTAAAAATAGACCTTGATTTAAAGACAAGTTAAATATAAAACACAGTGGGGCTGCAAGTTTAAATCTGCAAGTTTTTAAAAGAATTGGTGGACTAAATATCCAGCGCAACTGAAGAAACGTTCTTAAGGAAGGACAGAAATGTTAGTACATCGCTTTCAGTTAAATGCAAATGACCAGCGTCAATGAATTGGATCTTCCAAAATTATGACCATTTTAATTTATGAAGTAAGTTTTCGATCTTACAAAGCCAACTCTACAGACGAAAATCGGAATAAGCACAAACCATTTATATATATATTATATATATATGTATATATATATACCTGAGAATGTAATTTTTTCCATGGGACAGATTTCTTGCGCACTTGTACAGTAGCTTTACCCGCAATCCTTCTGAAGAGGTTTTCTTCCACACTTGCAAGGCCATTGCGTAAGCTTTTCAATCGCTCCTACTCTTCTGGAAAACAGCATTTGTCCAGCCTGTCCCTAAGAAAGGTGACCCATCCTTCCATAGCACTAATATCCCTTCTTTCTAAGGTCATGGAAATGCTTATTAACCGTCAGCTTAAGGAAAATCTCGAAGATCAAAAGCTTCTCCATGACCGTCAGTATGGCTTCCGCAGCAACCGTTCCAATGGTGATCTGATGGCATATCTCACCGAACAGTGGAACAAATCTTAACATCGCTTTGGTGTAAGTAAGATTATTCCTCTTGATATCTATCGGGCATTAAGATTGATAGGAAATAGAACTGCCGCTGAAACAATTGCCCCTCTCTAACACCGACGCAATGTTTCATGTCTTTCGTTATTTTATGTTTTTTTTTATTAAAAATGTTCACTCGAAATAGCGAGCTGTATTCCTCCCCTTAAAAGTTTCTCCCGTAATACTCGTCTCGCAAGGAATGCTCATCACTTCACCCTTGAGCCCAATTTCGGACTTACCGTGAAATATAGGGATTCTTTTTTTAGCCGAACAACACGAATTTGGAATAGTTTACCCGGCGATATATTCCCTTGCAATTTTGATTTACAAGCATTCAAAACCAATGTTAATCAACACTTTCTGTCCTTCTTCTATGCACTTGCATACATTAAAAGGAAAAAATAGACCCCTGTGCACGCGTTAATTACAAAAAAAAAAAAAAACACGAAGTTTAATTGAATTAAATTGCACGACTGGATCGCACTTACTTGCTCATATGTGCGGTCAAATTGTAGAATAAAATTGAAGAAAATTAAAGTGAACATCAAAGCATTTATTCGATTTTTGTGACTTGTGATTGTTTGAATAAAGAACGTTAGATTGTATTGGGTGAAATAATGTAAACGCCATTTTATTTCCTTAGGAAATGTAAAAAAAAACTGATTTTTTTTTCAAAATTGTAGGAACCTTTTTAAAAAAAACGGTATTTTTCCACAACTTTTTTTTTTTTTAAATAAAAAAAATAATTCAAGAATACAAACTTAAAATAAAAACTAAAACTGAACTTAACTTAAAATTTAAAAAAAAATTCACTCACCCGTTTTCAAAATATTGATTTTTGAATTTTTTTTCTTAACTATTAAAAATACAAAATAAAAGTTTTCGAAAAAGAATTTATGCAAAATTACTTAGGCTACCTACATCTTTTTGAATATCAATTTTGATTGTAATCGGATCACCAGTTTTCGAGAAAGTCGAATAAAAAAACCGGTCCTATGGGAGGTACCGTTTTTAGAACACCATATTAATTTTTTATTTCACCAAAATATAATACATACCTTCAGTAGTACACTGTTTTTTTTATAAAAATTCTTGGAGCAGTTTTCGAGAAATTACTGTTTTAGTTAACAGTTATATGACCGGTACCCTTAATTTTTGAACTAAAAAAAATTGAAAAAACTCCTCTGTAGAATGTCAAAATAACCTTAAGTTCAAAATTTGAAGACCATTGGCCCAACCGTTTAGGCTGCAGTCCAAAATACATCCCTCTGTCTGTCTGTCTGTCTGTACGGATGTATTTTGGACTGCGGCCTAAACGGTTGGGCCAATCGTCTTCAAATTTTGAACTTAAGGTTATTTTGACATTCTACAGAGGAGTTTTATCAATTTTTTTTAGCTCAAAAATTAACGGTACCTGTCATATAACCGTTATGTAAAAGCTTATTTTTCTCGAAAAAGGCTCCAAGAATTTTTATAAAAAAATCAGTGTACTACTGTAGGTATGCATTATATTTTGGAAAAAAAAATTAATTGGTGGGCTAAAAACGGTACCTCCCATAGGACCGGTTTTTTTTTCTTCGACTTCTTCGAAAACTGGTAAACCGATTAAAATCAAAATTGATATTCAAGAAGATATAGGTAGCCCAAGTAATTTCGCATTATTTTTTTTCGAAAACTTTTTTTTTGTATTTTTAATAATTTTTTTAATTTTTTTTGTTGAAAAAAATCAATATTTTGATTTGATTTTGTTTTTAAATGTACGTTATTTTTGTGCTTAAGTTTGTATTCTTGAATAATTTTTTTTCAATTTTTTTAAAAAAAAGTTGTTAAAAAAATCGTTTTATTTAAAAATCGGCTCCTACGATTTTGAAAAATAAATCACACTTCTTAACATTTCCTAATGAAATAAAATGGCGTTTAAATTATTTCACCCAATACAATTTAACAAAAACAATCAAAAATCACAAAAATCGAATAAATGCTTTGATGTTCACTATAATTTTCTTAAATGAGCGATTCAGTCGTTCAATTTATTTAGACTTCTCTATGATCGTAATGTCATGTTTGATTGTTTTCTCAATTTTTTTAATATTCACGAATCCTAAGCTTGCTTATAGTCATAGAAGAAGCAATATTGATGTAAATAACATTTATATTCTCTCAGAAAGCACCGTTGTACGCAACATTAGGTGGAAATCCAAGAGATTTTATTTTTACTTTTAAAAATGACCAAACTCTTTGGGTTATTTTTAATGTTCTCTTCCAGGGAAGAAATGTATTGCTTGTTAATAAATTTTCTTTTCTTTTCTCATTTGCCTAAATTGCTCACGGAATCAGGCAGAAACGTTGCTCTTTTTTGTAACTTATTCATTACGTTTTTATGTCTAGATAGACTTTTATTATATCAAACCGGCTTTGTTTTATAGGAACGAAACCCAAAATCACATGTCCTAAAATATTCCGAAACATAGAGTATAGCTTTAGAGGCCCCCTCTAATACTTCACTGAAAAAGCTTAGAATATAAACCATAAGGCTTCGTCTTCTATGTATGTATGTATATAATTAAGTGTCTACAATTTTAATTTCAATTTGCGAAACGAAAAGTGTCAATACACTCTCACAATTTTCTTAAGGTGTGCACTTAAATAAAACTAGACAAAGATTAGTTCTTAAACGACAATGTTCGGCGAGTCATGCAGTTTATAACTAATGTTATAAATACCAACCAAACAAGTGATTTATTGCTCCTCAATTTGATTTCACAATTATTACCCCCTAGGTACGTGTTCCAACGTTACGTATACATTAAGCTCCATTCTAACAATACAAGTCAGTCATCTATTCAGGCCCGCTAAAGACAAATTTAAAGCCAACAACAGAATACAAACACGATCGGGTTCTTTCGAGAGTCGAGAGAGGATGAAGCATCAACATGGTCCATGTTCAAGTCTGTGCGCATTATTATTTATTGCACTCAATCATGCGAAGCTGGTGAAGGTGGCAGCTTCAAGCACCCAACAAGAACTGCAGGACGAACGTTCGTGTTGAACCACTTGTTCTTCCGATGCACTCCAAATGACGGCGCGACGATGATGATTAAGTTATCAAAAGATATGGTAGAACCTTATACGGATACAAGTCAATTAAGCTGGTTCTGGGTAAAAAAGCCAATATTCTTATGCCATGAGGAATTATATTCACGAAAGGCGTCAGCTGGAGTCGAGTCCAAAACTCGAGACGTTCACAGGTAGAAATGAGAACTGGACTGGACGATGCATGTTTTGGTGCGAGTGGGTGTTTACTTTCTCGGCAACAACAAAGCGTTCCCGTTCTTATTCAGTGGCTACCAAAATTTTGTTGGTGCTGTCTTTTGAGCCGTTGGTTGTGGTACTACAAATGTATGCAGTACCCTCTGAAGGACTAGTTTTGCGGCGATGGATCGTAAGTCTTACTTGTGTCGTGTAAGGTTTATTATGCCACTCCGCTATTGTGAAACAAGAATGTGGTTTCTTGTGAAGTTCCATCGGAGTACCTAGAACATATTGCTGTCATCTTGGTGGGTCTAGTTTCTAGTACCTATGGCTTCAACCTGATGTGAAGTTTGTATTTCTCGACTGCCTGTGCCTCTGGTAGTAGAAAAGCATCATTTGTTGGCTATAAAATAAATTGTGCGATTAATGGAAGCGATATTGTTTATAAAGATACACTTGGAAATTATGTTGTTGGGGAAGAACATGCTTTGTGAAAGTGGTATCTAGATGACGAAAACGTGATAATATACAAATTGGTCTTTCAAGGTGGGCACGAATATTTTTTTTTATCAATTAAAAATAAATGAATGAAACCCCACCAATCTTACAAGTTGGCAAATCAAGGGAAATTTGAGCAGTTTGAGAATTGCCCGTGGCTTAGTGGTTAGTGTGTTGGACTGCTATGCGAATGAGCCTGGGTTCGAATCCAGCTCGTAGCCACCTTCTTTTCCGTGGTACTGCCTCTTGCGAGGAACTGACAAAACCTCCAAGAGTAAAATTTGTTAAACTGTAGGTCCCTTCCATTCTTGCAGAATAACAACACACACACAGGAATGGTTGAGAGTATAAGTCGATAGGTTTTGGCTCCTCAAGGAGCTGTCACGCCAACAAATTTATTTATTTATTTATAAGAATTGATCGACTAGTATGAATAAAACCCAACATTTTCAAATATTACATTAGAAAAAAATTCTTAAAAAAGCTAAATAAAAATGGATATATTTTTTGTTTTTAAACTTATAAAAGTATGGGATCATGACGTTATCTCGAATGATAAAAATCTCGAATGGACAAAATCTCGAAAATACTAATTTTTAATCTAGAATGAAAAAATCTCGAATGCAGAAAAATCTCGAATGAACAAAAATCTCATCGAAAAAAAAATCTCGAAAAAGGAAGTAATTCAAGATTTTTTTGTACTTATGTATATATTTTAAGAGTTTAAGCTGAAATAAAAAGCATTTCATGTTTAGTTTATCAAATAATTTATTTATTTGGGGAAATCAAAAACAAAGATATGTCCCACTTTGATAAATTTAAGTATGAAGAAGGTATGGAAGGGCATGCTGCCCCCCTGCAACCTCCCTGCTTGGGCTGACTATTTGAAGAAGGTGCAAGGTTGGGTATGTAGCTTTAGCAAAAACCCAATCTCGCACATACTCCAAATCCTATAGTGAGCCCAAGCAGGGGGTTGCATGGGGGCAGCATGCCCCCATACCTACCTCATATACTGATCGGGAGATAAAGTCTCAAGAAATGCATAGGCAAAACTAGTTTAGCCTAAGTTTGTTAAGTTTTTTATTTTTTATTTTTTCAAAAAACAAATGGGGTCTTCTTTCATTTAATGTTTGGGGCCTTTTTTATTTTTTGGTGCGTAATTTCATAAACAAAAATATGGTTTTATCATTTTTGGGGCCGTTTTGTCTGGGGTCTTATTTCGCACCCGTACATTAAATCAAAATATAAAAAAACAGCAAAAAGAAAGAAAATAATTAAATTTAGGTAGGTATAATGCACTCATATGTTTCATTTTAATGATTACTTGTCACGTATCACGTTATGATAACACACGATCCCCAGCAACACTAAATTCAGGTACCAGTTTTTACAATTGCGTGGGCAGTTTTCTATTCAAAACAGGTTGATAAAAACAGAGGTGATAAAGATCTAGAATTAATATAATAATTTTTGAGACAATGGTTACAATTCGCGCGCGCGAATTGAGGCATTAGGTTCTGAAGATAAATCTACGAAGTAAAGACCCTTATGACGCCAGCCAGTTGCATTCCTCTCCTTAAAAGTTTTCCCAGTAACACTCGTACCGCTAGGAATGCTTATATTTATCCTTGAGCCTAATTTCCGACGTACTGTTAAGTATAGATACTCATTTTTTAGCCGCAGTACACGAATGTGGAATGCTTTACCCGGCTCGATTGTTCCCTTCCATTACGATTTGCAAACGTTTTTCTATTAAAAAACTTCAAAACTTTGGTCAATTGCGTGGTTTGTATGTAAGCCTACATTAAGATCAGAATGAAAATCTAAACCATCACCTCTATGATAATAGAGAACAGCAACATTGTGTGGGAAAATCCAATCTTCGAAGTTTGAGCACTTAATTTTATTTCCAAGGAATTGATTTACCAATGATATTTATTTACAAATTTCAATTTAACACAATTTAAGGTTCTCTAATACAATGTTTCTACATACAAAATAACCTCTTTCCCTGTATAGGTATATAACGGGTGATTTTTTTGAGGTTAGGATTTTTATGCATTAGTATTTGACAGATCACGCGGGATTTCAGACATGGTGTCAAAGAGAAAGATGCTCAGTATGCTTTGACATTTCATCATGAATAGACTTACTAACGAGCAACGCTTGCAAATCATTGAATTTTATTACCAAAATCAGTGTTCGGTTCATTCACCGTAACGTTGCGTCCAACAGCATCTTTGAAAAAATACGGTCCAATGATTCCACCAGCGTACAAACCACACCAAACAGTGCATTTTTCGGGATGCATGGGCAGTTCTTGAACGGCTTCTGGTTGCTCTTCACTCCAAATGCGGCAATTTTGCTTATTTACGTAGCCATTCAACCAGAAATGAGCCTCATCGCTGTCGATAAAAAAGCGGATTTTCTGCCAACTTTTCTAGGGCCCATTCACTGAAAATTCGACGTTGTGGCAGATCGTTCGGCTTCAGTTCTTGCACGAGCTGTATTTTATACGGTTTTACACCAAGATCTTTGCGTAAAATCTTCCATGTGGTCGAATAACACAAACCCAATTGCTGCGAACGGCGACGAATCGACATTTCACGGTCTTCAGCAACACTCTCAGAAACAGACGCAATATTCTCTTCTGTACGCACTGTTTGCATTCGTGTGGTTGGTTTAATGTCCAATAAAGTAAACTGAGTGCGAAACTTGGTTACAATCGCATTAATTGTTTGCTCACTTGGTCGATTATGTAGACCATAAATCGGACGTAAAGCGCGAAACACATTTCGAACCGAACACTGATTTTGGTAATAAAATTCAATGATTTGCAAGCGTTGCTCGTTAGTAAGTCTATTCATGATGAAATGTCAAAGCATACTGAGCATCTTTCTCTTTGACTTCATGTCTGAAATCCCGCGTGATCTGTCAAATACTAATGCATCAAAATCCTAACCTCAAAAAAATCACCCGTTACATACATACATACATATATACATAAATATTTTCAACTCTTGTGACATTTAAGTCAGTCAACAACAACATCCGTCCCAGACTATTTTTTATTACCATGATTTCTTTCGCGATGTTCGGTTGTTTTTCTTTCAAGTTTAGTTCGAATATGAAAAACCAATTAAATCCTTCTTTGTTTATTCCTCTGAAAATTATATTAAAGGTTCAAAAAAGGAATCCGTCACAATAAAAGGAATAAGTAAAAAGAAATCTCAATCAAAAAATAAATAAAAAGTAATTTTGAAGTTCATCGAAGTGAAAACGATTTTTTTTAGAAAGAAAGTGAACCCACCTTTGCCTTAGGAGTAGTATTGTTCGTCCTCCTCCTTGATAACATTATCATGATTGAGAACCCCGACTGGAAACAATAAAATAAAACCAAAAACTCACATGCATAAAACAATTTATTGAGTCTTCACGCTTATTATTATTTTTTTCTCGAAATCATCTCCACAAAAGGAGATTTTTCTTAAGAGCCCGCATGCCCCTCCTGTATCGAAGATTTGTTATCGAGAATATAATTCCTGACGATGCTCCAACCAACATGGTAAAAGGATTTTCTTTGCCCATTGATTTTCGATTTCAATTTCAAACTAAAGGAGTTTATACGGATTGGGTAAAATTATACATTGAAAGCCCCCAGGTGCCGCTGCCGTGCTGTTGCAAGAGGAAGGACTGTGGGCCATCACAGGAACAAAAAAAAAAAATATAAAAAGAAGTCATCAAGACAAATCCGGAGAGGTGGTAACGAATGAATTCATTTTCTCGATTGTTTGTTTGTTCGTTGCGGAAATTAAATCAGTTTAATCAAAGATTGTGGGTCCTTTTGTTCTTTTTTATTGAGTTTATTTTTCAGGATTTTGAACTTCTAAGCTAAGGAAGAGCATCCAAATAAACTTGTTAGCATAAGTTAGTATTATATTTTTACAGAACTTTGACCTATTGTGTTGACTAAATAGGCATATTTTGTATTTTAGTATTTGTATTTATTTATTAACTAACGGGTGATTTTTTTGAGGTTAGGATTTTCATGCATTAGTATTTGACAAATCACGCGGGATTTCAGACATGGTGTCAAAGAGAAAGATGCTCAGTATGCTTTGACATTTCATCATGAATAGACTTACTAACGAGCAACGCTTGCAAATCATTGAATTTTATTACCAAAATCAGTGTTCGGTTCGAAATGTGTTTCGCGCTTTACGTCCGATTTATGGTCTACATAATCGACCAAGTGAGCAACAAATTAATGCGATTGTGACCAAGTTTCGCACTGAGTTTACTTTATTGGACATTAAACCAACCACACGAATGCGTACAGTGCGTACAGAAGAGAATATTGCGTCTGTTTCTGAGAGTGTTGCTGAAGACCGTGAAATGTCGATTCGTCGCCGTTCGCAGCAATTGGGTTTATGTTATTCGACCACATGGAAGATTTTACGCAAAGATCTTGGTGTAAAACCGTATAAAATACAGCTCGTGCAAGAACTGAAGCCGAACGATCTGCCACAACGTCGAATTTTCAGTGAATGAGCCCTAGAAAAGTTGGCAGAAAATCCGCTTTTTTATCGACAAATTTTGTTCAGCGATGAGGCTCATTTCTGGTTGAATGGCTACGTAAATAAGCAAAATTGCCGCATTTGGAGTGAAGAGCAACCAGAAGCCGTTCAAGAACTGCCCATGCATCCTGAAAAATGCACTGTTTGGTGTGGTTTGTACGCTGGTGGAATCATTGGACCGTATTTTTTCAAAGATGCTGTTGGACGCAACGTTACGGTGAATGGCGATCGCTATCGTTCGATGCTAACAAACTTTATGTTGCCAAAAATTGAAGAACTGAACTTGGTTGACATGTGGTTTCAACAAGATGGCGCTACATGCCACACAGCTCGCGATTCTATGGCCATTTTGAGGGAAAACTTCGGAGAACAATTCATCTCAAGAATTGGACCGGTAAGTTGGCCACCAAGATCATGCGATTTGACGCCTTTAGATTATTTTTTTGTGGGGCTACGTCAAGTCTAAAGTCTACAGAAATAAGCCAGCAACTATTCCAGCTTTGGAAGACAACATTTCCGAAGAAATTCGGGCTATTCCGGCCGAAATGCTCGAAAAAGTTGCCCAAAATTGGACTTTCCGAATGGACCACCTAAGACGCAGCCGCGGTCAACATTTAAATGAAATTATCTTCAAAAAGTAAATGTCATGGACCAATCTAACGTTTCAAATAAAGAACCGATGGGATTTTGCAAATTGTATGCGTTTTTTTTTTTAAAAAAAGTTTTCAAGCTCTTAAAAAATCACCCGTTAGGTGTTACCCGCGACTTCGTGCGCCTAAAATTTACCAAAAACTGTTTACTCAATTCGCAAAGTTTACAAAAAAGTTAATAATTCTGTATTCGACCATAGAGAAATACCTACCCATGTTATTTTAATTTTATTCTTCTGTTTTTCGAAAAAACGCAATTTTTTATTGTATTTTTGTTTTAAATTTTGTTTTGTATTTTTTTATTTTTTTTTTTTATTTTTTCTATTTCATTGGAAAATTTCTTTATATACAATGTTTGGTGTACAATTTTTTAGGGCTAAAACAAAAACGCTAGTGGCATCCCTCGCTCGTGAACATGCCACGTATAGCTGCCCATGTGTGAATGCATTTTCGATAAATTTTCATTTCAGTCCTTAACTTTTGCAAAAGGCTTACTTTTGTATTATTTTTATTATTATTATTATTATTTTTATTAGATATTATGTATTATTTTGATTTGGTTATTATAAAAATATTGTATGTTGTGGTATTGAATCAAATCGTTCTAAAATAATAATTTTCGAAAAAAAACCCAGCGCCACCTACGGGTATTTCAAATAACTTTAGTTATTCCTTTCAAAATTAAATCCCTGCCTGTGAAAGTCCCGTCAAAATCGGTCTATAAAAAAGAATTTTTTCGAAAAAAAAATGTCACCGGCGTCACCTAGTGAGAAATTAAAATAGCCTAAGTTACTCCTTAGGATATCAGCTTTCTGACAGTGAAAGTCCCGTCAAAATCGGTGCAACCGTTCCCGAGATTATCCGGAACAAACAGACAGAAAGACAGACAGACAAAAAAAATTTAAATGGTGTTTTTGTTCTAAGTACTGTATACATCAAGTAAAAAGCTGTTATTTTGATTTTAAAAAACAGACACTTCATTTTTATTTATGTATATAATAAATTAAGCATTTGCATAGTAAAACAATAGTTGTTTTTTAAGTAATACTAAATAAAGTGTGTTTTTTTAGAGGAATAGAATTTGAAGTTGGCAACACTCTTTTAACTGGCAGCCATTTTGTCAGCTGTCAACTGATTTATTTTTTATTTAGTTTGGCATTTCAACGTGAATAGACTGACGCCAATGACACCTGAACAACGCTTCCAAATTGTGCAAATTTATTTGGAAAATCAGGGTTCTGTTCGAAGTACGTATCGCGCACTACCTGCATTTTACGGTCAACATAATCGTCCATCAGAGCAATTAATTCGATTAACTATGGGACGTTTTCACAACACGTTTATTCTAAACGTTTGGTAACCGCATAGTTTCACGTTGCGGACCCGTGAATTGGCCTGCAAGATCGTGCGATTTATCACGGCTTAAGTATTTTCTGTGGCGATATGTGAAGACGCTAGTCTAAGCCAATAAGCTCGAAACGATTGAACACTTGGAGGACAACATACGTCGCGTTATAGCCGATATACGGCTACAAATTTTGGAATCAGATAAATAAAAACTTAAAAAATATTTGAGTGGTTTTTCTTTATTTTATTTAATTAAATAAATATTTTTCACAACTTTTTTGTATATTTTGTATGGATGTCGCGACGCGTTTCGGAAATTAATCCATCTTCATGGCTTCTTTGTCTGATGTATACTTCTTTGTCTGCTGTCTGTTGTTTTTGTTTTTTTGTTTTATATATAGCCAGTGCATATTTATTGTATATGACTGTCTTCTTCTATTTTGTGTTATATTTTAATGCTGTATAGTATAGTCCATTCATTTTGAAAGTAATTTATCGTTGAGAATGTTGTCCTATTCTTTTTTGTTTGCTTTATATATTTCAAACTCTTCTAATGCATCCATTAACTTCCCTTTCTTGCATATGTGCATTGGTGTCAGATTATGATCAAAGTCAGTGTAGTTATGGTTGTTTTCGATTAAGTGCACTGCATAATTCGATTTTGTGCTGGGCTTTGGCAGGTGCTCCGAAAACTGTCATTGAATGTTCTCCCTGTCTGTCCAATATAGAATTTATCGCAAACATTACACTTTAACTTGTAAACACCTGAACATGATTTTGTTTCATTCACTCTTTTTGGTTGTAAGATTTTCTGTATATTATTGTTGGTTGTGAAAGATATATTTATGTTTACTTTGTTAAGTTCATTTTTAATTATGTTTGCTAGTATGTTTGCATATTCTATAGCTATGTATTGCTTGTCATAATTTTCTTCGTTATTTTTATATTTATTGTTTATTTTCTATTTTCGTTTGTATATTAATTTGTCTACTATTTGTGTGTTAAATCCTCTGTACTGCTTCTTGCGTGGAACTGACAAAACCTACAAGAGTAAAATTTGTTTCGAAAAACTGCATCTCATGTAGCCGTTCGGACTCGGCGAGAAACTGTAAGTCCCTTCCATTCTTGCAGACTAACAACACACACACACAGGAATGGTTGAGAGTATAAGTCAATAGGCCTTGGTTCCTTAAGGAGCACCAATAAATGTATGTATGCAATAATATAATATATTTTAAATTATAATTTAAAAAAAAAACATCTTGTTTTATTCCATTTCAAAGTTCTATACCTCTAAAAAAAAACACTCTTTACAATTGAGGTTAAAATTAAATGTTGATACAAATTAACGCATTAATTAAAATTAAACAAAAAATTACAATTTAAATAAAAAAAATTAAAGACTTCAATTAATTTAGTATTTTAAATGATCATTTATAGACTTTGTAAAAGTTTGCAAGTTGCTTATCCTTCTCCATTCAACAGGAAGAGAAACCCACAGACTAATAACGAAAAATTGTCTCTTGGAAACAGCGTACCTAAAAGAAGGGGCTGTCAAGACCCTACTTCTTAGAGAACGTCAACGCCAGAAGACTAGTTTTTCGAACAAATACTCAGGTGTTTCAGTTTAAATCATTATATTACATTACATATTGATCTGCTCCGTAGATAAATCTAAGAAGTAGAAACACTATGAGCACTGGCTACTGAGGCCATCGGCTCAGACAATTACAAGACAACATACACAAGACCACATTGATACCGGACTGATCAGAAGAAAGGAAGAGAACGGGGAAACAGAATACACATAACACATGTAAACAGCACGCTTATGGTTTTCGGACGGTTCTCCATCCTACTACTAACCACGCGCAAGGATGCTTGACTTCGCTGATGTTACGGGAAGCGATGCTTTAGCAGAGCCAAGGCCGTTGATAGTTTAATTAAAGTTAAACAAAAAGATTACAATTTTAATATTAAGGTAATTGCATAGCGACATATTAAAGATAGTGCCAGTTTTTAGCTGTGAGACATGATAAACCTTCGAAGGTTATAGACAAAACGAACAACATTGTTAAAAGCAACACATAATTTTCGTTCATTTGCACTATCTAAACTGCAGAAGGTAAAACTGCCATAAAATAATATCGGACAAATTAGCGTTTTGCCAAAAATTATCCGTTTTTCCTAGAGCACATGCAATATGGTCATCCCAAGGTAAGAACTTGATTAAATATCAAACCCAGATTTTTCGCAGTCTTTACATACTCTACAGTCTAAATCCCTAAAAGGACTTAAGGCAAACAAGTGGTATCAATTATATTTTTGCTAATCACTATATCTTGAATTTTTTTCGATTAAGTTACAACCTATTTTCCTTAGCCCAAAGGTTAATTTGAAGCAAATCCATATTCAGACAATACGTAGCATCTTCAAGAGGATAACTTAAATATATTTGTACATCATCATTCATCAGCATACATTACAATTTTATAGTGATTTAGAGTGGATGGTAGGTCGTTAATGAAATCAGAGAAAAGTAGTGGACCCAATACAGACCCTTGAGGAACTCCTAGACGTCTTGGGGGAAGGAATCGGATAGCTGATACAGACTGTGTTCTGCAAAGAAGATACTGCTTAATAAGTTTAACAGCCGTTTTATAAAAAAAAAACTGTGTTTCAATTTTCTTAAAAGAATACTATGGGGAAAAGAGTCGAAAGCTTTAGAAAATTCGACCAGTACAAAAGTTGTAGCTCTCTCAGAATTTGTTTAATAAATAAAAAAAAAAATTAAAAATACAAAAAAAAAAATTTCGAAAAAAATTTGTGCAAAACAATCTTGAATATTTTGATTGTAATCGGATCACCAGTTTTCGAGAAAGTCGAAGAAAAAAAACCGGTTCTATGGGAGGTACCGTTCTTAGCCCACCATAATAATTTTTTTTTCACCAAAATATAATGCATATCTGCAGTAACACTCTGATTTTTTTTTATAAAAATTCTTGGAAACGTTTTTGAGAAAAATAAGCTTTTACATAACGGTTACATGACAGGTACCGTGAATTTTTGAGCAAAAAAAAAAATGAAGAAGGATTCTCTGTAGAATGTGAAAAAACCTTAAGTTCTAAATTTGAAGACGATTGGCTAAACCGTTTAGGCTAGAGTCAAAAATACATCCGTCAGACAGATAGACAGGTAGACAGATGGACAGAATTTCGACAGTAACTGAAATATGTTTCTCTCATCGTAATGTCATGTTTGATTGTTATCTCAATTTTTTTTCTGCACGAATGCATAACTTGCATTATAGTACCTAAAATCGTAAGTAAACATGGGTACAACTGGGTCGCACGTACTTGCTCTTATGTGCCTAATTACCTACATTGGAAAGTAAAATCTTTGACAGAAACAAGTATCATTTACGTTGAAAATAACACAGTTTGAACTTATAAAAAGTATCAAAACCACAAAACTTAACGGTTTTTAGTAAATATGAAGTACGCCATCACACAATAAAAAAGAATTTATGAAAAAAGTATTTCGAAATATGTGGGACCGATATTGATAAAATCCTGTTGTTTTTTTTTGAAATTTCGGTATGCAGTTTCTTAGAGTTTATTAATTTACATCTGATTTTAAAATTTTAAATATTTTTTTTTGATAAGTTTTAAAAATGTTGAAAAAAATAATTATTCACAATTTTGGTCTCGTCAAAATGGTTTTTTTTATAATTAACGCGCGCCCTTTTAATGTAACACACTGCGCGGGCATTAGGAAGATAGGGAGGGGAGAGATAGGAGGTGTCGATTAACATTGGTTTTGAATGTTTGCATATTGAAATGGCAAGGGAAAATCTTGCCGGGTAAACCATTCCAGAGTCGTCTTGTACGGCTAAAAAAAGAATCTCTATATTTCACGGTACGTCCGAAATTGGGCTCAAGGGTGAACTGATGGGCATTCCTAGCAAGACGAGTATTACGGGCGAAACTTTTAAGGGGAGGAATGCAGCTGGCTACCTCGAGTGAACATTTTTTATAAAAGAAACGATAAAATAAGGAAAGACATGCAACATTGCGTCGGTGTTCGAGAGGGGCAATTGTTTCAGCGGCAGTTCTATTTCCTATCAATCTTAACGCTCTATTTAGTATTTTATCAAGCAAGTGAAGCGATGTTTGTGAAGCACCTGCCCAGAGGTGGGAGTTATACTCGAGCTTAGGGCGTATAAACGCTCTATAAATTGTAGCCAGATCAGATGGAGAAAAATATTTCTTACACCGATACAGAAAACCTAAGCACTTAGCAGCATTCTTAGCGATTTCAAATATATGGTCGTTCCAACGGAGGTCGTCGTTGACACACATACCGAGTACTGAGAGCTTTTCAGTTTCTTCGATGTAAGTGCCATTCATGGACAATGGCATTGGGGGTATGTTAAGCTTTAACGACAGAAGACAGCATTGAGTTTTCGAAGCATTAAATTCCACACGATTCCTATTACCCCATTTGACAATGCTGTATAAATCGGAGTTTAATGAGCTTGACATACGGCACCGTTGCAATTGTACGTCCGAAGGCGAAGGACGTGAATTATCGAACGAATATGAAAAGCTGAGGGTAGAGTCGTCAGCAAAACAGTTAAGTGGATTAGAAGTAACAGACAGAAGATCATTTATAAAAATGAGGAAAAGAGTCGGAGACAGAACAGAGCCCTGGGGCACACCAGCATTTATTTTATGGGAATCAGACTTGAATGCGCCCAATACAGATAGATAGAAGATAGCTTCTAATCCAACGAACAAGAGTATTATCGATCCCAAAAGCGCGCATTTTCGATAAGAGAGCTTCATGCCAAACTCTATCAAATGCCTTGGAGATATCAAGAGCAATAATCTTACTTTCACCAAAGCGATGTAAAGATTTGTTCCACTGTTCGGTGAGATATGCCATCAGATCACCAGTGGAACGGTCATCAGAAGCTTGCGATCTTCGAGATATTCCTTAAGCTGACGGTTAATCAGTGTTTCCATGTCAAAATCGTTGGAGTCGTTTTCGAGAAAAACAAGCTTTTCCTTTTCCGTTATATGGCAGGTACCCCTACTTTTATCCCTAAATTTATTAAATTTCAATTTCCCCTCTGAGGAATGCCAAAAGATACACCCATATTAAATTTGAAGGCAATCGATTAACCCGTTTACGCGTTATACAACAGGACGGACAGACAGACGGATATTTTTTGTCAATGACTTTTTTAGGCTTCTCTATGATCGTAATGTTATGTTTGATTGTTATCTCGATTTTTTTTTTATATTCACGAATCCTAAACTTTCCGCAAGTAAAAAGAAGAAGATATTTCAAACTGGAATTCGAGAGCTGAACGGTATTGAACTTGTTTTAAAATCGGATAAGCTCGATAATCAACAAGTTCAATGAGATTCAGAAAAACATACGTATATATAGGTACATATATATACCTAGTACGCCGTAACTAAGTAAAGTCTCGATATATATCTTTATAATTTATAGCCTATTTTATTCTTACGTGTATGCTAAATTACTACAAGGTTTCATCAAATTCCTTTTTTTTTGCATGAGAGAGTAACACACAGCTATCCATACATCAGACTTAAAGGTATTAGAAATTTTGCGTTTACAATTTAAGTATGATATATAAGGGCGCCAAATGAATTAATTGCCCGGGCGCCTAGATTGTTAAGGTCGGCTCTGAGCATACCGTTCATCCGATTGCAATAAACGGGAAAATTATAAACAAACTACGATGGGCTTGGCTTGGGTGTCGTACCAGCATATATATTTGAATGGGCATTTAAGGATTAAGGAGTGACATGTTTGAAATTTGAATGCGAACAAACAGAGCGGCAGCCACGCGCCGAATTGAAGTTAGTAAATTATGGATTACAAAATGTACTAGTCGAAAAGTAATAAAAGGTGTGTTTTACAATAATGTTTTCTTAAAGCAGAAATAGACTAATTCTGAAAGTTAAGTTTTTTTTATAACGAACAATTCTTGTTCCTGACTTCACGTACGTATTGTATTTTCTTTACTTAACATAGCAACATGCTGCATCTACTTAAAATGTTTACAAATTACAAGCAGCATTTATGAATTCTGAAAACAATGTTTCCAATAAAACTCTTTTAATGACAACATGTTGTCTTATTTTGTGTTGCAGAACAGCACTTTAAGTCAACCAACATTATTGCAAGATTCTCTCCCAACACTAGCTTCATGTTTCTCGGGGGAACCATAGCATGGAATGGCGCATGAGTAGAGGAGCATGCTGCGAACGAGATAATATGTTGCAGGGCAATTTTTTTTGTAAATTCAAAATTTCATGAATCGTGCAGGGTGAGCTTGATTTGGGAGATGGGAACGAGATACAGGAAACAGGACTACGAGACGGGACACGGGAGAATAAACAAATTCGAAAATGTATCTTGTTTTGGAAATTCAATTTTCAATTCAGTTGCAAAGTAGCTCCGAGCTCCGACTCTGGAGTCTGGTCTGGCAGACGCAGAGTGTGGTTTGTCCCATGTTATCATTATCAACGTGGGTTGTGTGTTTTTTTCATCATCACATTATGTTAGTTAAGTTAAGTTTGTGTTTTCTCTCTTGAAAGTTAATTCTATGACAGATTATCGCCTCAAGAAATTAAATTCAATGCATCAGTGTTTCTCGGATATAAATCGCCTTACTGCAGTCACAGAAGTGTCATCTTCTGCTTTGATTTCTGCCAGAGTCAAGTGCAAGTTATTAATATAAGCAATGAGCATACATATTTATATAATCTCCCCAAAAAAGCGCAAAGTGCCCCGTTCTGATGGGGCTGCCTAAGAGCTGTCCTTCCCCGGACATACATAGGTTTCCACCTCCTTCGACTTGTGCTAATGTCAAAGTCATTGCGAGATTGGCTCTGTTCTTATGTTGGCTAGGGATTATTATTTATCTGACATTATGTGAATAAGCGATCTGCATGGAGGCGACACAAATTCAAATGATGTCAAGTTGATGATGGTGATGGGTAGATGAAACAAGTATGTAGGTGCTGCAGTCTGCGGGTCATTTAAGAAGAGAACGATGATGGAAGAGTTAAGACTCATGAGAGATTGTGCAGAAGATTTTCGTGACGTTGGTCTTATATGGCGGTTGTGTTGTGATTATTAATCCTTAACTTGTTCACTTAATTTAGAAGTTAATGGACGTATTTATATCTGACATGTGTAAGTATTATGGGCAAATTCATAATAAGAAGGACAAATTATGGTCTTTTTTTAGAGCTTAGAGCTTAAATAGTTCGTACGTTTTTGTAAGTATGTCTATTTATACTAGGTACTGATTACTCGGGCTATAATTTCACACTATAAAGGTTGGCCACACCGCTTGACATTCTTGAAAAGTTGCAAGAAAAGTGACAATTCCTAATAATTTAAAGAACACCAAATTTGTATTGAAATTCAATGAGAACTGTGGCTTGGCGAAATATGTAAACGCTGAAGTCCAGCTGCATTGCAACTTGCTTATAACCAAAGCTGTCAAACCGTTAGATAATGTGAAAGCCTCTTTTCGATGCGAAACGCAGACAATACAAATCGAAATCAAAGAGCTCGTCTAAGTTTCCCAATATTCCATATATTGGATGAGGTATATGCTAGCCAACCCAGAGATCTTTAGTTCGAGACTTAACTGTTACTCTAACTCCTTGTGGAAGCTATAGCCTTCCCTAAGTTTGAAGTGAGAATGCATCCAGTTACTGTAAAAAGGCCATAGTTGAAATCTTATTATTATTGTTATTATATAGGTATGTTCCTACTTAGTTATTTTTCATTGGATTTGTTATGTTGAACGAAAAAAGTCAAAACTTTGATTACCTTAGTATCAGCACAAATTCATAAGAAGTATGGTGAATTGAATCCAAAAAGAGGCATATAAAGAAAAGTTGTAAAACAACGGCACCGCTTGAATAAAGTTGACAAAATGACACTGTAGTATCGCACCGGTAAAGCCATTTATATTCCTTAATTTTCCTTGATTTATTAAATTTACGATTATAATAAATACAAATCATAAATCACAGAGAAGGTAACATTTTAAAAACAAAATATACAATTTTGTTTTCATATGTGTATATTCCTAAAATTCTTAATAATAATGTATAGCAATGAGCGTTTTGCTTGCTGGTTCTTTTAGCGATATCTTTCGATTGAAATCATAATTTGGAAGTTTTCTAGACGAAACAACGAATTTCTCCCAATAGTTAATAGGTAAGTAGTCTTATTTTTTATGAATATTAAAGTACAGGGTGTCCGCCGTGAAGGTATCTACTTTGTTTTGCCGCCATTTTGGTAAACATTAGTCTTGACAGTTCATATTTGGCAGTCGTGAAGTAGACACGTGGCAAATTTATTATGGAAAAATATTCAATAAACCTACCTGTTTTAATTGTTAAAACATTTTATCAAAAGCTGAAAACATTACTGCTGCTCAAGGAAGTGTTCGAAACAATCCATCAACCTCAATTCGACGCCGTGCTCAGGAGCTTGGTCTTCAAAGAACAACTTTGGCTTCAATTTTGCACAAGGATTTGCATTTATTTCCATTTAAGATTCAGTTAACACAAGAGCTTCTTCCACAAGACCATTTACGCCTCCGTACATATGCCAATAGGATGTTAGGTACAGCTAGCCCGATTTTCATGAAAAAATCCTAATGAGTGACCAGTTCTGGGCAATGGAAAACCCTCAAATTATTCATCAGTCACCTTTGCATCCATAAAAAGTTACAGTCTGTTGTGCAATTTCGTCAGGAGGAATCATTGGACCTTACTTCTTTGAAAATGAAAACGGCTTAACGGTGACTGTGAATGGGGAGCGATATCGTGATATGATTAAAAACTTTTTAACGCCACAACTGCATGCTTTGGGCTTGATTAACATGTGGTATCAACAAGACGGTGCCACATCGCATGCAGCCAGGATTACAATGGAATTACTGCGAGACGTCTTTCCCGGCGGACACCCTGTACTTCAACGATTACTACTTAAGTAACATCTTCACCACAAAATTGTTCTGAGTTCAATTAAATTGTCGGTAAATTAACAGGCAGGGATAAGGGACTCTGTCCAATTTTTTATCCAAGTTTTGAAAAGTGAGGAACTCTGTGTTGCGTGTTTAAAAAACAACGACCAAATTTGTGTACGATAGCGTTTTCCTCCTCAGCATTATATATTCACCGCATACCCTATTATGACAAGGATTTTTTTTATAGATGGTCCATACGGTCTAAAAGCTCTGAAATAAAATAGCGTTTCTTCCACTTGTTTGTTTGCAAACTGAGTAAGCAATATTTCTTTGAAAACGAAGGATATAAATACAATTTGCAATTTTTACTAAGAATACCTTCCCAGTATTTTTATAGGAGAAAAAATTAAATTTTGAATGCCGCTTGTTTATAAAGAATTTTTTACTTAAAATAAGATAATAATACTCATAATATCATAAATATTAATATCGTCAAGTTAATATGGTGCAGCATTATCCAGTCAAGAATATGACATATTTGTCGCACGTACTTGTTCTTATATGCCAGATTAGTGTTGGATTAGCCATGTGGGCAACATAGACAGTTGCTTACGGCGGCAGATGAATTTGGGTTGTTTAAAATATAACTTATTATTAGAAAGCTTACTAGAGCTGTGTCAATCGCGATTAAATCGGCCTTCACTGTAAAAGATTCATGATTGCATTATCACATAAGCAAACAATCAATTTCAATTTCAATCGGTTTCCAAAAGAACGACACTGAAAAAAATGTGGAGCAGGGGTGGCAATTTACAGCTCTGGCTAGGGCGGCAAAATGTCCTAATCCCCCAAAGGCCAAGGATTTTGGCACAAGTATTTTATATGCAATATATTAAACGACTTTTAGTAAAAATAAAGTATCCGATCATTCGTCGTAAATAACAATTACTTAATGAAAAATGCACCTACCTACATATATATTATCTATTATCTATAGTACTATCAATATGCGTCACCTAGCGCCATCTAGTTTCGCTTTCTCGCTATTTCGCAATGTAGACTTTTAGTCGGGGAAATGTATTCAACACATATGCAATGTTAGAAAAAAGATAGAACGGGAAAGATTTATGTAAAGTGTTAGCCGTCACAATGAAGCAAATCATCAAGACTTCTTCGTGTTATTTCTTTGTCATTTTCTTAAGAATAACTGATAATGAGAGAATGAATGATAGAAATTTAGACAGGGATGTGAGGAGTTTTCATTCCTGCCTTGAAAATACACTGTTTTTGAGTGGGTTTATTTATAAATACGGAAACAGGATGAAATTTACCGTTTTAACGATTTTTGTTGAAATTTGATTATTGGTTTGATTTTTTTGTACAATTTTGAATAGTTACCATGTTTGATTATTATATCAATTTTTTTAGTCTGCAAAAATTTAATTTGAGTTGAAGTACCTATGTACATACCTACCTAGTTACTTATTTTATAAATAAAACACATTGTTTGCAGATTTTTGTAGATACCTATATTATTGCTTTTGAGTATCTTCCAAAAATGGTTAACATTTTTCGAGCCGTAAAATAGAAATTTGAAAAATAAAAAATTATGTGCGATCGTAAGCAGTAAAATTCCGTTTTGAATAAACATTAGCTTTTACTGTTCTTTGCTTTAATAGAATGTTAATAGGAACCTACCTACGTTAAAATACAAAAAAATCAATTCCTTATTACGTACGAAATTGAAAAATATACATTAAAACTTTTAACGATCAAATCCGAAAATGGTAACACTGGTATGTGATTTTAGTATAAGCTACAGAAATAACAAAATTTCTTGAAAAATGCAAAATCCAAAAAATATTGAAGACGCAAAATCTTGGTTTGTTTACGAAAACTCAAAGGGAAATCCACTAATTTTCGTTTCTTTTACTTTACCATACCGTATGGTCTAGTGTCACATTTTGAACCTTTCACTCGTACATTATTCCTGCAAATGCTTGTAATCATTCTAACTCATATGTTTCTGAAAATTTAACATACAACCTACTCTTTCATCATTATATTTCATTTAACTCTCCAAAACCCATACAAATATATATCAAAAACTACTGCAGCGCTATTACGGCAGTATCTCGCTAAACTAGAAGCTTCCTCATTGTATAGTACTTTAGATTTCTTATAGAATGAAAACTGTTAAAAATTTTATTTTTTGAATTGTCAATCATAAAGAAAAATGTGTTCTCTAACTTTACCTTTATACAAATTTTGAAGATAATCTTTTTAGCTGCATAGTGCGTTAGACATACAAATATAGACAGACAGACAGAATTCTTCAACTAATTACTATATGTTCCTCTATCATCATAATGTCATTTTTGATTACTATCTCGATTTTTGTGATAGGTACGAATCCTAAACTTGTACAGGCCAACTTTAATAGTGATCGACCATTTATTTTTCGATTTAGGAACGATACATCTACAGGCTGAATGTTTACACAAGCCTTATATTTCCTGTGCTCATATAAGTGAACACGTAATAGTGTTTTCATTTTTATTATTAATTTTTAAAGATCTTTTTATTGTAATGATCTGTACACACAAGTACACACTTAATATTTTATTAAAATCGTTCGTGTAGTTTGAGTAGCTAAGGCTTAGAACCTAATTTTTCAGTCGACATACACGAAATATTGCCTATGGTCAGCCTACATATATATTTAGGCGAAAAGCAAATTAAAATGAAGATATAGAATAATTTAAAGCGCCCGCATACCATAGATCGTCAGTTCGAGTCTGAGGTTGGGTAGCAATTTTTCAAAAACTCTTAGTACAAGCTAGACGTCATTCGTCGGTTTTAATATAAATGAGAAAATAATTACCTAAGGCCGCTTCTTCACTTGTCGGTGCGGTATCTGTAATCGGTATTTACGGCTTTGCTTTACCGAATGCATCCTTGGCAAAGAATTATTATTCAAAACTGTTTTTGACGTCTGTATAGAATGTCGTCATCAAAAAGATAATGTAATTGCTTGTTATTTCTTTATTCGCAAAAAAATAAAAAAAATAAAGGCGACATCCATGCCATCGGTAGATGTAATTTTCAATAAAAAATATTGTTTTGTATCAACAATTATTTTCTTATTTTTGGGTGTATACAAAACAAAATATTGCTTACATAGATGTCAAACACAAAAACTTGCGGTAGATATCGAAGCAGTACTAATTCAAATCAGTAGGTGTCCATTGAAACGTATATATTTAGTGAAACATTGGTACCGAATGTTTACCGACTACCGAGTAAAATGAGAGAAACGATACCACACCGACAAGTGAGGGAACGGCCTAATTCTCAATCCAATCTATGTACTGAAAAACAACCCCTTCCTGTCTTTCGAAATGTTTTTAATTTTATGCTCGCACTGTATTAATTCATAATAAGGGTAATAATGTGAGTTTTTGGCTTGGGGTTCGACAAATAAAACTCAATCAAAATTCCAAAATAATACAACGAATCTCTTTATTTAGTGAAACACGACGTCTTTCAGTTTAAATAACAACAAATTTACCTTATTCACAATTCAAATACGTTTTTATACTTCAACACTTTTCATTAAATCTCAGTTCAATTACTTTTTACTAAGGCTTCCAGTTGTTAACATTTCCAAAATAAAACTAAACTCTCAATACCATCTACTCGTGTATTTATACAAATTTACAAACTTCTGGAAGCTTTCGTCTGGTTCTGGCACAATCTAAGCTTTCTGTTGATTTTACTAGTTCGAGTTCGAACTAGTACTCTGTCAAAACATATTGCAAATATGTAGCATAATTTTAGGAGCATGGTTGTTGTACACAATACATGTTAAAAATGGTTGTTACACACAATGTATTCTGCAGATGTCGTTAAGTTGGAAACAAAATGTAATCTCCGAATATCCTAACATTATGTTGCCACATCACAATAATAACCCCTTGAGTGAGAATTGATTTAAAAAACTACTCCAGCACATTAAAATAGCCTTACTTGCTCCTTATAATATCAGCTATCTGTTTGTAAGAGTCCCGTTAGAATCAGTCCAAAAATATGAATTAAAAAAAACACACCCCAGCGCCACCTAGTGATTAAGCTAAATTGGCTAAGTTACTCCCTAGACCATCAGCAAAATTCCAGTGAAAGTCCCACAAAAACCGGTGCAGCCGTTCTCGAGATTAGCTGGAACAAACATACAGAGACAGACAGACAGACAAAAAAATTAAAAATTATGATTCTGTTATTACATATTTAGCAGCATATATTTTTTTTATTTAGATATTAAAAACAGACATTTTATTTTTATTGATATGTATAATATAGATAGGCCAACCAAGTTTCTACGAGGCTAGGTGTCCCTATGCAACCCCTAATCCATGGGGTCACCGTTGGTGCGAGGTTGGGTAATTCTATTTGATTTAAATAAATGGTCTTTTTTGAGGCAAAGCTTACTCTTGTAAAATTGTCCTCATAATATAAATTAAACAATTGGAGTACCTACATATACGTATACAAAAATCGTCGAACTTTTCATTACCAAATATTATAAAAGCCCATTGCACTTGCACTCCTGTTTTGGGATTCCACTTTCAATGAAAGTTGGCAGCACACCATGATGCGCATCATAAAAAATATGCAATTTCTGTTCATATGCAGCCCGGAAGCAATTTTGCGCAGAGCGCTGCCACTTTTGTACACACTTCGTGTCGTCCTTGAAATCTAAAATTCAATTCTATGTCCCTTTTTCAATGCTGCACCAAATTTCTTCTCTCAGACACACTAGCAGTCTATACTTAATCGTACAAGAAAAAAAAATAAACAACGACACAACCAACGAAGAACGAATGTTGGAACACTGAAGAGGAAGTTCCTTTAAGTATTGCTCCTGCTGGCGTCGTCGTCGCAATCTCACTCCTTATGCCTGACCACGCCCTACATTTCCATGGACTTTAGTTCTTCATTTTCTGCCGGCCGTTCGAAGCATGAGTCTGAAGAAGAAAGGCTCCTTTCTGTTAGGATCTATCCTCTTCAATTTGCACCCAATATTAATATTGACACTCTCAAACTAACAGAACTCAATTTAAGTTTTTTCTCCCACTAGTTCTGTTACTCAGTCCATCTTCGTATCATGTCATCCGTTGCCTTATAAATATTTCCCTTGAAGTCCACTGAACACGAAAAATGGACTACAATTCCATTATTTTCTATTCCGTCTATCCTGAACTTCTATCTTTCCCGATTCCGGTCCGTAGGGTAGGACAAAAGAAGACGAGATCGTCTCAATTTCTTCGCGAGGAACTACAAAGCGCCAGAAAGAACGTCGAATTCAGTTTCAGTGCCGTGCCATGCTGAGCTCATCCTCTCGTCGGTTGTTATGGATATCCTTTTTACCTTTGACTGGTATAATTTGAATACAAAGTAAGGAGTTCAATTTGGATGAGAGGTAGGACCTTCGGTGTGGCTTGGAAGGAGTTCCACATTGGCATTTGGTACACTGCCACTGCCACAACTGCTGTCACTGAGGTAAAAGTAGAAACTTAATTCGTCTATTGTCTTTTGGGATCGTTAAGACGTCTGGAAGGATTTTTCTTTTTTTCATATTCTTGTGTCGTATTCCTCCTTCTTTCTTGTTATTTTTTTAATGAATATCTTCTTTTATGATTTATCCCCATACTCCAGTTAGACGAGATATTTGTATTTCAAGTTGGTTTTTCTTGTGTTTTGCCTGTTTATACTAACAAATGGTTTTTATTTTCTGTTTCCGTTATTAATGAACTTGAAACGGGTAGGCAAATAATGGATGTGAGGGTTTGGAGTATTTTTTTGATGCACTTGAATGCATATAATGACATTTTCTGCATCGCGTCTTTTTTATGGAATTACTTTATTCCAATTTCTTGTTTTTTTTTTCCCAGAAAATACTTGTTCTAATATCCTTTAAAAATTAAAAGTACATACTTCTCAGCCATGAAAATCGGGTAATTATTTTTGGGTTTTATTGTATAAAGACCGCTTTGAACTGTCCAGGATCAATTGTTTGCAAGCCTTGAAGACAATATTTACTATAATGGAAAAGTGATGGAAAAATCTGCCTTATTCTTTCATCAGAAGGAAGGCTAGTAATAGTACGTAATGCTTTCACATAATATTTTACAACGTTGGACAAAGTTTCAATAGAGTGAGAGTAATTTGACGCATGAATATGTTTTTTTTTAAATGAAAGTACCTACGTGGAATACTATGGAGCAGACATTATAGGCTTGTACGTTATACCATTGTTACTTACGCTACATAGTGTGGTGCTCCTGGGTCTGGTTCATTATGTCCCTCCGGCTGGCTCGATTTCTAGCCTGCCGTCTCCAGTTCTGCATACCAATCAACCGTTGCTCTCCTTCTACCTGGTCTCTCCATCGGAGATGAGGTCTCCCCTTGCTTCTAACTCCCTCAGGTACGGCGTCGAAGTCCTTGGGAGCTGGAGTGTCGATATGCATCCGCTCTACATGGCCGACTCATCTTGTACCACTGTTATGCGAGATTTTTATTTGTTTAAATTATTAAGTAATTGTCTCATCTTTTATTACTTCTTTTATTGTCACCTAGCTTGCCAGGTCCTGCTGATATTGTTTTATGTTTCCTAACTTTTTTCTGACACCTTTCTATTATTAATAGTTATCTATTTTTTTTGTATTGGCGCGACAGCTCTTTAAGGAGAAAAGGCCTAGTGACTTATACTCTCAACCATTCCTGTGTGTGTGTTGTTAATCTGCAAGAATGGAAGGGACCTACAGTTTACCGCCGAGTCCGAACGGCTACATGAGATGCACTTTTTCGAGACAAATTTTACTCTTGGAGGTTTTGTCAGTTCCTCGCAAGAGAAGAAGACGGCTATGAGCTGGATTCGAACCCAGGCTCATTCACTTAGCAGTCCGACACACTAACTACTAAGCCACGGGGCACTACTAGTTGTCTATTAGCGCAGTTAAAATCAACAAATCGCAAAACATGATATATATCTGAATTTTCGGTATGTTATATGGACCAGTTAGGGTAGTGTTAACCCAAATTTACAACTTCCAAAAACTTGTACTCGCTGCGCAGCACGCGAAAAAACTGCAAAATTTTGAAATTTTTTTCACTTTTTGCTCTAAAAGTCATAAACAACACATGTGTTTTTCGAAAACAAAATTTTATAAATTTTTCAAGTCCATTAAATTTCCAACAATTTAAACCTAACCCCAACTCTATAAACTCTATACAGATCAAGCTATGGCTATTTGAAAATGATCCATTTTTATCGAACATTGACAATTTTTTAGGTTTACTGCCGTCCGTATTTAAATATATGCAAAAACGGTCATGCCATAAAAAAATTCATCAGGAATAAAGTTCTTGCAAATTTAATTTCCTTTCATTTAAGCATAAAACAAAGTCTATGAGACCAATAGTTACTTCACAATCCCAAAAAACTAAAAGAAGGTAAATCTGGATTTTTGAAGAATTGACCTATTTGCAGTCTAGCAGCGGGTAATTTTAGGTCGACAAAAGTGGAACTTAATGAAACGTTAGGATAATGTTAAAAGATGGTTAATTAATATTTTCTCAAGTTTCGGACCTCTTGAAGCCTGTACAAAAAATGTGGGAAGGGGGAAAACTGTACAATTTTCGACATTTCTTTGGTTTTTTTAATAATTTATTTTGTCTTATGTAGGTCCTACGTTAAAAACGTTCAGATATATTTTGTGGACCATAAAATTTCAAAAATGTTTGTATGTCAATGCTTTACTAAGATATGGCGGTTAGAAAAAACGATAATTTTTCAAATTCCCCCAAAAAATGACAAAAATTGCAGATTTTTACTTCATTTCTGTTAGAAATACTCGAATTATGAGACGCAGTTATTTTTCGGGGGAGTTTTAATATATGGAGCAAGTAGCTGGACTCAAAACCTATCTCACAGTGTAAGAACCACCCATCTAGGACCTCTAAATGATGAGATATTTTCTTTTTATATAATTTACGCGCACACAAGGGACTATTTGTTTCCCTTCTTATGTAGAGCACAATGCGTGGGCATCTATCAAGCAGATGGGGCGATGTTTGCGAAGCACTTGCCCAGAGGTGGGAGTTATACACGAGTTTAGGGCGTATAAAAGCTTTATAAGTTATAGCCAGATCAGAAGGAGAAAAATACTTCTTACACCGATACAGAAAACCTAAGCTCTTAGCAGCATTTTTTGGCGATCTTAACACCCCCATACCGAGTACTGAAAGGTTTTCGGTTTCTTCGATGCAAGTGCCATTCATTCATGGACAATGGCGTTGGGGGTATGTTTAGCTTTAACGACAGAAGACAGCATTGAGTTTTTGAAGCATTAAACTTCACACGGTTCCTTTTATCCAATTTGACAATGCTGTATAAATCGGAATTTAATGAGCTTATCATACGGTACTGTTGCGATTGTACGTCTGAAGGCAAAGGGCGTAAATCATCGAACGAATATAAAAAGCTGAGGCTAGAGTCGTCAGCAAAACAGTTTAGTGGATTAGAAGTAACTTATAAAAATGAGGAAAAGATTAAGAGACAGAACGGAGCCATGGGGCACACCAGCATTTATTTTGTGGGAATCAGATCTAAATCCGTCCAATACAACTTGTATTGATCGGTACAGAAGATAGCTTCTAATCCAACGAACAAGAGTATCATCGATCCCAAAAGCACGCATTTTCGATAAGAGAGCTTCATGCCAAACTCTATCAAATGCCTTGGAGATATCAAGAGCAATAATCTTACTTTCACCAAAGCGATGTAAAGATTTGTTCCACTGTTCGGTGAGATATGCCATCAGATCACCAGTGGAACGGTTGCTGCGGAAGCCATACTGACGGTCATGGAGAAGCTTTCGGTCTTCCAGATATTCCTTAAGCTGACGGTTAATCAGCGTTTTCATGGCCCTAGAAAGAACGGACGTAAGTGCTATTGCTCGGTAGGAGGAGGGGGAGGATTGGTCACCTTTCTTAGGGACAGGCTGGACAAATGCTTTTTTCCATCTTCTAGAAAAGCTTCCAGAAGAGTAAGAGCGATGGAAAATCTTACGCAGTGGCTTTGCCAGTGGGGAATAACACCTCTTCAGAAGAATGGGGGGGGGGGGGGTATACTATCCGGGTCAGCGGATTTGTGTATATCGAGATCTTTGAGAACTCTTTCTACTTTACGAATGCGGAAAAAATCTGTCCCATGAAAAAATTACATTCTCAAGTACAGGAGGGGCAACGTTGCTGTGAGGCAGCGTGGAGCTGGCAGCGAAATGGGCTGCGAGCAAGTTTGCCTTCTCTGAAGAGTAAACAATTGGTTTGTTACTGTCGATGACCGTTGGAACCGAATATGTTGAGGAGTTTTTAATATTTTCTATACAAAAGACAAAAAATTTTAACTGTCATTGGGATATTTTGCCGTAATTGTTGGTCATGCAAAAATTAGGTTCTTTCAATAACGAAGTTGCATGAGTTCCTTGCTCCTAGAGGCGCAGTATTTTGTTTAACAAATTTCTGGTACGTGGATCTAGAAGTGGTACTCAGTACCTATCTGAGATTGCAATTGCAATCAGCTAAAAATTCTGTTTTATGAGATATAGCCAAGTGAATGCTTGAGTGAAAAACTGTGATTTCTGACACACGATTTTTAAATCCGCTGCTGGAGGCGCAGTAAATTGTTTAAGAAATTTCTGGTACATGGATCTAGTAGCTGTAATCAGTACCTATCTGACAATCAAAAGAGGATTTATTTCATTATGATTGCAGTGCTTCTCTATGTTTCATGTTTGCTTTTGACCCGAGGGTCATCAGTTCGATATTCAGGTTGAAAAGAAATTTTTCTAACTCCTAGTACAAGCTAAAGAGAGAAAATGGTCACCTAATTCTCGACCTACTGCGCCGGAAAAAATCTTTCCTATCTTTCCTATCTTTACAATAAAAACTAATGAATAAATTATACTATCAAGACTGCACTGGAATCAGCATAGCATATCCTCCTTCCTTAATGTTCATGATTAAAGGAGTTTCTTCTTTTTAAACAATTAAACTTTCCTGCAACATTGGCTCTGATATTTAAACCATCATCCTCTTAAAGTGCTAATGAAATTATCATTGTTATTCTTTTACAAACTCAAACGATCAAAGTCCAACTAAAATTGAACTCCGCCCGGCTACGTAAGAGCACAAGTTGACACAAACTGCTAAAAAAAAAAAACAAATAATGTCACTCATTCCTTCAAATTGCTCCTTTCTTCCGAACCAGACGGATCCCCAACAACGAGAAAAAACTTTTTAATTTCATTAAAAACTAACAATTGTTGTCAAAATCAGAGAGTTTTGCCATTTTACCCAGGATATGAGAAAAAAAGCATAGAAACAGGAAGAGTAAAAAATTGTCACATCCTTTAACTTGAATGCAACGATGTTCCTCAAGTGATAATAATAAAAAATTCAAACATCGAATCAACATCGTTACCGAAAGTATTTCCTTCTACGTTCTTTTTGTGACAATAATAATTGTCACTTTAGAGTTTTCGCTCTGTCAACCTATTCAAATGAGAATAGAAAAATTGCATCTCATCTGCTGCGTAGTGTCACCACGGAATTGAACCATGGCAACCTACCTTCATTGCAGACCATATATTATGAATATTTTAATATCCTGGAAGGTAAAATAATAATTATGGAAGGGATATCGCTGTAGAGGGGTGGATGTGGCACGCGACATCATTTCGGTTATTAAAATGAAAACATCCTTTTTCCATTAAGTCTTCGTACATAATCACATTTCACATTGCGCTGCCGAAGATATTATGCCTTTTATAGTGTATTGTGTGCACCGTTTTAGGTTGTTTGTTCGCTTATTCAGTTTTTCAAAAGCATCTCAACTTTAGACAAATTCTCTAGCGCCCACCGCAGGGCCTTGCACACGTGTTTCTCCCTTGCCTTTTTTGAAAAATATAGTAATGGCTGAAATTTGTGATGCACTTCGGTGAGCACACAAACGTTCAATTACTGGTACTGGTATCTCAGTAACCGCTTATTATTGTCAATGCTGTAGGAAACTTACATATAATTTTAATTTAAAAAGCTTAATCCTCTTCAAAAGAACCTCTGGTTGACAGAAACATAAAAAAAACTTATAATTTTTTGTTGTCTAGTAGATAGCTTACGATTCTCATCTCCATACTTATCAGTGATGGGTTAATGCCTTATTAATGGAGGAAAACTAACCTTCATCCAATCTTCAAAGGAAGGGTGATACACGAAATTACTATAGCTACAGTCCAACCAAGCTGATGCTAACGAAGATGTTTGAGTGGATATTTGATGGCCGTTTACGAAAACTAATATTGCTTTCTGACGACCAGTGCGGGTTTGTTTCGGGTGAAGGTAAATATCAGAATGAAAAATCACCGAAAGCGTCTTGACTCCTTTGCTTTTAAAAATAATCCTTTGATTTCTGCAGAAGGTGAAGGACCTGCAAGATGAAGTCATTATTTAATGAAGATCATACATCCCTGCAACGAGCACTTATTTCATTTTAATGGTGTAATATTCGGAAGAGAATCGGATACATCCAAACATTTATTTGAATAGAACAGTTCTTCCTAACTGCTTAAAGTTTAAAGTTTAAATTGAAATTTCCCCACTATTTCTTCACTACCCGGTTAGATAGCTGCATCTATGACTAGATTGCTGCTCAACACACGAAAACACTCAAAGCTGTAAAAAGGACTGTTCGAGCGTTATCGTGCTAGTCAGCTTTGGTTATTTCCTTATCATGGAGCTTGTGATGTAGCAACGTCTTTTAGGAACTTTGGAAAAGACCCCATCTTATTGAGTTCCAATAGGGACTTGACAACTTTGAATTTAATTAGTGAACGCACCGTCGAACTATTATTTCCAATTTATTCAGTAAACTCAACATTTTCATCATGGTAAAGTACACGAGCGTGCAACGTCTGCAAACTTGAGGGTATTTTGACATTCCACAGAGGAGTTTTTTTCAATTTTTTTTAGCTCAAAAAATGAACGGTACCTGTCATATAACCGTTGTGTAAAAGTTTAATTTTCTCGAAAACGGCTTCAAGAATTTTATTTTAAAAAAATCAGTGTACTACTGTAGATATGCATTATATTTTGGTGAAACAAAAAATTAATATGGTGGGCTAAAAACGGTACCTCCCGTAGAACCGGTTTTTTTTCTTCGACTTTTTCGAAAACTGGTGATCCGATTACAATCAAAATTAATATTCAAGAAGATGTAGGTAGCCTTAGTATTTTCGAATTATTTTTTTTTAGTATTTTTAATAATAAAATTTTTTTTTTTTTTTTAAATCAATATTTTGAAAACGAGTAAGTGAATTTTTTTCTTGAATTTTTTTTTAAATGTACGTTATTTATGCTTAAGTTTGTATTCTTCAATTATTTTCTTTAATTTTTTAAAAAAGTGGTTAAATTAAAACCGTTTTATTTAAAAACGGCTCTTACGATTTTGAAAAAAAACACACTTTTTAACATTTTTTAAAGAAATAAAATGGCGTTTAAATTATTTCACCCAATACAATTTAACGAACTTTAATTCGAACAATCAAAAGGCACAAAAATCGAGTAAATGTGGCCGCGCATATGAGCAAGTACGTGCGATCCAGTCGTGCAATTTATTTTCTGAAGGGCAGTCAACGTTTTCGTTGTTTGATTTCGCAAAAGCTCCAAATACTTGAGTACGCTGGCGAGATGTTGTACTTCAATTTGTATGGTCACGCCTCTATCCTTCAGTAGAAGACTTCTACCATTGATGGAGTTGAAAATTTTGAACCATTAAAACACATTTAAATTTGCACATGTATTTAATGCATTAATTGAGATTCCTGAGAGTTTCAGCGGTCAAATTCTTTTTTTTCAGAAAAAATGAAAGTATTAACAGTAATTGACGAGACCCTTCGAAGAACTTCGGGTGCTCTAGAAAATACGGTCCCGGGGGTAATCAACCCGTCACAATAAACAAATCAAATTTTAGCAAAAATGAAAAAATAATTACAAAAAAAATTCTATCCACGATCCCTCACTCAATGAATTGGATTCTGTAAATACTAATAGCCTCCAAGTTAATAGGAAGGATAAATTGCATAAAGAAAATACAATTTGAAATAAAACTTTTAATTTAGAAAATTGTTTTATGGTCATAATTGAGTCACTTCCATCTAACTTCGATGAGACTTGAAAACAAAACCATCTGTTTACCCTCAACTCCAATTTTTGTCGTAGTGTCAAGTAGAGAGATCTTTAACCGTACTACATGTATGTGAAAGCCCTCCCCATATTTGCCTTTTCTGCTGATCTTGAAAAATTCCAAACCCAATGTAAACAATTACCTACTTCAACTTTCCAAATGCTCACACAATGTCTCTGGCATATTAAGGGTATCTAAGCCCCTTACTTTTTCTAACGTGGCAAGCTGAAAAAATATTCATTATTGTCACGAAAGTGAAATAAATGAAATTTCGAATTTCGAATTTTGATCTGTGACCGTCAATACAAGCAAAATTATTTCGACTTTCTCGTTAACGGCCGAATAGATTTCTACAAAAAATTATATTTGAAAAGATAAATTTTGAAAATTGATTATTCGCGAAGCAAATTATTTGCATTGTAATAATGCCACGGGTAAAGCTGCATTTTAGATAAAACTTGTATTTTTACAAATTTAATCCATGATGGTGGGCCAAGCAATGAAAAAAAAGATCAAAATTACTAACGTATCAACGCATCCATCAACTTTTTGGAACAACCACAACGAAAACACTGTTGATTTCCGAAATCAAATAATAATATTGCGTACAACAACCATTTAAAGTATGCTACATATTAGCAGTATGTTTTGACTGAGTATTAATTCGAAATCGAAAAACCACAAACAACCGAAAGCTTAAGTTGTGCCAGAAGCTTCCAGAAGTTTGTAAGTTTGTATAAATACACGAGTAGATGGCATTAAGAGTTTGGTTAAATTTCAAAAGTGGAATTGTAAACAACTGGAAGCGTTAATAAAAAGTGATTGAATTAAGATTAAATAAAAAGTGTTGAAATATAAAACGTATTTGAATTATAAATATTTGGAATAAGTTAAATTTGCTGTTATATAAACTGAGAAAACGGTTTTGGAATTTTGATTGAGTTTTATTTGTCAAAACCAAGGCCAAAACGCCACAATATGTTGTTTTTATTTTTATTTTTTAAAAAATAATTTTTTACAATTATAAATATGCCAACTGATATTTAAGTTCAATATTGCACACTTGCTCACAAAAAAATTTATGTAAAATATTGAAAAGTTTTCTAAAATTTAATTTTTAATAAAAAATTGTTTGTTTCATTTTTCCAAAAACAACAATGAGGTCTTGAGGCATTAAATGAACGTAAAGTTAATTTAAATTCACTAATAAGCTTTTCAGTTTTATTCTTTTAACAAGTATACAAGTAAATTTCAATAATTCAATGCGAATAAAAAAAATTGTTTTATATTTTCTAAAAATAAACTATGTATTTTATTAATTTCTGTCTTGGAACACGATTTGAGAGATAACGATCTTGAATCTGGGTTAGCCATCAAACCACATAAACGTCCAAACTGTAGTTCTCAAGCAAAATCAAATTCTTTTCCGTTAGATGAACTGTGAAAAGATTTAAAACTTCACTTAAACTTGGTACCTTATTAGGTCATTAGTCAAGTGTATCCTTTCCACTCAACAACACTGTGTTTTCTAAAGCTTTAAAATCCTTTTTTAAGGGATAGTTATTAACAAACTGAAGATATTCATTCCTTTAAAGAAAAGATTACTGAACCATAGTACATAACATTTGTAAGACAAACCCTCATTTGTCAAATTGGTCTGTTTTGAGATACATATAACCACCCTTCATTTTACCTTTCAAATAAGTTCATTAGTAAGCTGAGCTGGCATCAAAAAGCGTTTACCCTTTTCAATCTCTTCTGTCTCATGCCCCGCCTATGCCTACTCAATGGTTAGTTTCGGCATCCCCTACATACAACAGAAAGTCCATTTGCATCCTTGTCGTAAATCAAATTTAATTAAAACCTGCCGACTGTTGTTTATAATTTCGATAGTCCTGTGGCGGCTGCAAGGGCACTTAATATTCAAATGAGGTCCCCATAAATCAAAAATTTACTAGTTTCTTTGAACGAACTGAAGAAAAAGGTAAATATTATGATGGTACCCTTTTCGTCTTCCGGTAGTTATAAGTATACAATAATCCCCAACTAACAAGTGAAAGTCGTAAAAATATCTTCCAAATCCCTCTCTTTTGCTATGTAGCGACAACAGCCTTCAAGCATGAACAGCAGAAAAGCAGCCCTTATTTCTTAGCATTATCCTTCTTGCATGTGGTGACAATTGCTTGAAATGGAAAGTTATAATGAAGTTAAGGAATCTGGCGTCTAGCGTGGAAACTTTTTGTTCAAACACAAGTCTGGGTTCTCTGTCTTAGGGAGACAAGTTTAAAGGAGAAACCTTCCCCATTTCATAATAAAGCTAATCATAATAATATAACTGCAATTATTGTCCCTTGAATCCTTCGAGATGCTTTTAAAATGTAAGAATGATAAACAGAGAAAATGGTATGATATTATTGCTTTGACGCGTAGAAAAAACTGAAAAGAGAATAGAATAAGGACGACAAAGGCAGACAAAGCAGGTTAAATGTAAGCAAATCTCGTTATTATTCACCCTTGATATCTGCACCTAAGACCCAAACCTTAAAGTAAATCTTATTTTTGATATTTGTTACTTTACAGTAACAGTAGTGAATGCATAAAATGGCTTTCCGCATTTCAATAAGTGTCCAAGTGTTAAGTAATACAATATAACCACATTTCAAAGAAATATTATTCAAAATTTGATTTAAACATTTTTTAAAAAAAACAAATAAAAATGTTTAAACTAAAATTAATGATTTACTGTCCCGGAAGATAATTAACTATTAATAACTGAAACTGAAATTATCGTCTAAATAGGGCTTTATACTGATTTCCATTTAAGAAAAGTAATACACCTCATCCAGCAAGCGATCTACAAAATACTGATCATTTAAATCTTAAAAAAATATTATTTGAAAACAACTTAATGCAAAATGCCCGGGCGAAAGTATTGTGATGTGGCAACAAGTTTAGATATTCGGAGGATACATTTTGTAAATTAACGCCATCTGTTGGATGCATTGTGTACAACAACCAACATTCGTTGTGTACAACGAACATGCGCCTAAAAGTATGCTACATATTTGCAATATGTTTTAACTGAGTACTAAATCGAACTTGAAGTACTTATTCGAGACTCGAAAGCTTAGATTGTGCCAGAACCAGACAGAAGCTTCCAGAAGCTTGTAAACTTGTATAAATAAAAGAGTAGATTGCATTGAGAGTTCAGTTTATTTTCGAAAGTGGAATTGTTAACAACTGGAAACGTTAGTAAAAAGTGATTGAATTGAGATTAAATTAAAAGTGTTGAATTATAAAAACCTATTTGGATTGTGAATAAGTGAAATAAGTTAAATTTGGTGTTATTTAAACTGAAAGACGTTGTGTTTCATAAAATAAAGAGATTTGTTTTATTATTTTGGAATTTCGATTGAGTTTTATTTGTCGAACCCCAGGCCAAAACTTCACAGTATAGTCCTCTATTGAATTTGAAAATATTCTTATTTGTTATTTTAAAGGCCTTTTGAATTGTAGTTCAGTATTCACATAAATACATGGACGGATGGATACACAGAACTTGGACACCAACTTTATTATGTTTCTCGTTAGGTTATCTTTAATGATATCATTTTTATTTTTCGTTTTTCTTTAAACTAACTAAGAGCTACACAAAAATCTAAAAACTAAACAAAAACTAGCTCATATATTATTTTGACTAACTTAATAGCCATATGCGCGCAAAAAAAATCTGGGTTGCGGATAGTTTTTTTCTTTTTATTTAAACTTAAAAACCATCTTACTTAAAACTATTTAAAACTAGAACAGTCACAGTAAACCATTTTTTTTATCTTTGATGGTAATGAATATAAATCTACCTTATATCGTATCTGCTTATAATATTGCTTTTTTTTATTGAGTAAAAACATTCTGTGCTATTTACGATAGATATCTATTAGTGCAAAAGAGAATTAATTCTTTTAAACTCTTTGAATTTCTGAACAGGTAGACTTAGGCAAGAAGTCTTGGGCTTTCCACACGTAAGTGAGCGACTTGTGATCGTACTAGGCGATTTTAACGCCAACATTGGGAAAGAAGAAATCTTTGGTAGGACTGTCGGTAAACATAGCCTACACGACACAACGTCTGAAAACGGAGTTAGGCTAATTGACTTCGCAGCGGCACATAAAATCACCATTGCAAGCACACCCATCCTCATATCGATATACACAAAGGGACTTGGCAACAACCAGATCAAAAGCCGTCAACCAGATTGATCACGTTGCAATCGATGCAAGACACGCTCCACTACCTTGGATACTCGCACCTTCCAAGCAGCTAACATCGATTCGGATGACTACCTTGTTGCAGCCAAGGTAAGAATACGAATAACTTGAACACCACAACAACGGAGAAATACTGTGAGGAAGTATGACGTCGGAAAGCTGCAATCGCAAGAAAGCGCCAGAACCTATGCCGATCGAATATCCCGTAACCTCTCAAGAAATCCATTATCGCCAGCACATCAAGTGTCGAAGACCAGTGGCAACACTGCCAACAAGCCATCAGAGATGCCGCAACTGATGTGCTAGGTTTCACCAGACTACCACCACGTAACCTCTGGTTCGATGAAGAATGCAGGCAGGCACATACAGCCAAACAAGAGACATATAAAGCGGCGCTGCAAAGAAAGACGAAAAGAAAAAGAGACAGCATGAGAAGCACGCTGTCGAAGATATCGAAAGATGCTACTCTAGGAACAAGGTGTGGAAGTTTTAAAAATAGGTAAAAAAAAGCCGGACAGAAGCCTGTAGAGATAGGAATGGAAACCTCGTAGTAGAGTCACAGTCGGTTCTGAGTACATCGAAGGACCATTTATGCAGACTGTTAAACGGCGATGAAGACCAAAATCCCACTATCAGTCAGAATTAACCACTCAACATGGACGATTACAGACCACAATTCCGTCCACCTGGCCGTTTTAATGCGGCCGGAGATGACCTGGTGGAGTGCATACACCAACTCATCTCTAAAGTTTGGTCAGAAGAAAGTATTACTGATGAATGGAACTTCAGCATCGTTTGTTCGATCCACAAGAAAGGAGACCCTCTTAACTGCGCCAACTATAGAGGAATAAGTCTCCTGAATATCGCCTACAAAATCCTCTCTGCCATACCATGTGTCATACTTTCGTCAGCAACCTGATTGGTCCCTATAAGTGTGGTTTCAGATCAGGAAAGTCCACAATCGATCAAATGTTCACGCTACGGCAGATCCTGAAAACTACCCAAGAATTCCAAATCGATACCCACCACCTCTTTATCGATGTTAAGGCCGCGTACGATAGCATTTTTAGAGACGAGCTGTACAGAGCCATGTCTGGTTTTAGCATCCGAACAAAACTCGTCCTACTGTGCAGGATGACGATGGAGAAGGTTGGTAGTGACCTCACAGAAGCTTTTCATGTCAAAAAATGATTCCAGCAAGGTGATGCGCTATCGTGCGATTTCTTCAATTTCATACTTGAAAAAAATAATAAGAAACTCGCAAATTGTAGTGGGACAATTTTTTTGAAGTGCAATTGCTAGCATACGCTGACGACATAGACATCATTGGCAGAACTCGGCGAGCTGTCACTAGAACGTTTGCTAGCATTGAAGCTGAAGCGGCTAATATGGGACTAGCAGTAAATGAGGCCAAAACGAAGTACCTGCTGTCCACAAAAAGGGACGCACAACACCGGTGGATTGGACAAAACATCACAATAGACAGGTATAATTTTGAGGTGGTTAGGGACTTTATTTATTGTTTATTTATTTATTTTATATGAGTAATAGTCTTAACACTAATAGATACAATATCTTATAAAATTTGTGTAAGCTTCGGTATGTTATACCATATGATAAATCAATATGTGGTACTAAGCGACTTAATAATTACAATCTAAAAACTACAAAGAAAAAGAGAGAAACAAAATATAACTGTTATAATTGTTAAAATTAAATGTTAAATTTTAAAAGAAGTGGAAGATTAAATAAGGTAAAAACCAAAAAACAAAAAAAAAAAAAAAGAACAAAAATTCAAAAATTCATAATCTCAGTTCCCGAAAATGCTCCCATAGTCTCTGCCTGAATCTACGCGTGCAACCTATCAATCTAATACGTCTAGGTAGGGAATTCCACAACTGGAAAGCGTTAACGAAAAATTGTCGTTTGGATACAGAAAATGAGTAACGTATAGGTGCAGTATCGAGTATCCTAGTAGACCGCGACAGAGGGATCCGATTAAAAAGGTAACGTGGCTGGCGGGTCTGCATAATATTATGCAACAGAGCAATTGTCCTAAAACTTAAAAGGTTTTGGAAAGTGATACCATATATCGATTTTGAAAAGTGAGAGATGTGATCATATCGTCTCAGACCATAAATGTAACAACTTTGACTTTGTTTACCTCGGATCAACATCTCGCCAGAAATAAAGCGAAGAAAAACTCTTGCCAATCGCTGTTTCTATGGGCTAGGAAGGCAATTGAGTAGCAAAGCCCTCTCTCGAAAGACAAAGAGGACTCTGTGTAAGACCTTAATCATCCCTAGCAGGATCTTCAATACTATCCCAGAGGGTAGACGCAGTCAAGGAAAACCTCGCCTTAGGCGGCGCGCTCAAGTGAAGGACGACCTCAACCAACTTGGAGTTCGAAACTGGAGGCAAGTAGCCAAAGATCGAGCTGGCTGGAGAGGCATGCTGGTTGAGGCCCAGGTTCGTCCCGAACTGTAGCGTCCCCTAAGTAAGCAAATAAAAAAATGGGCACAACTCGGTCGCAGGTACTTGCTCTTATGTGCCTAGTCTAATTGGAAGGCAGGATCTTATAATCTTTTCATAACGGTTACACTAAACCAAATGCCGTAAGTGATATTGACGAAAATATTTCGTTAATCATTGAAGAAAAAATGTATTCAAAGGAAAATAAATTGCACGACTGGATCGCACGTACTTGCTCTTATGTGCGGTCACAGCTTGGAATAAAATTTGAAAAATATTAAGGGAACTTCAAAGATTATATTCGATTTTTCTGACTTTTGATCGTTTGAAAAAAGTACGTAAAATAGTTTTCAGTGGAAAAACTTAAACGCCATTTTGTTTGAAACGGTTTTTTAACAACTTTTTTTAAAAAAATTAAAAAATTAATCCAAGAATACAAACTTAACCACAAAAATACCGTTGATTTAAAAACAAAATTTAAAAAAAAATCACTAATCCGTTTTAAAAATATTGATTTTTCAAAAAAAAATTTTTTTAAATTATTAAAAATACGAAAAAAAAGTTTTTGAAAAAAAATGTATGCAAAATTACTCAGGCTACATACATCTTCTTGAATATGAATTTTGATAGTAATCGGATCACCAGTTTTCGAAAAAGTCGAAGAAAAAAACCGGTCCTATGGGAGGTACCGTTTTTAGCCCATCATATTAACTTTGTTTCACTAAAATATAATGCATACCTACAGTAGTAGTAACTAAACAAAAATTGAAAAAACTCCTCTGTACAGACAGACAGACAGACGGACATAATTTTGCCAGTAACTCAAATATGTTTCTCTATCATCGTATTGTCATGTTTGATTGTTATCTCAAATTTTTTAATCTGCACGAATGCATAACTTGTATTATAGTACCTATAATCGCAAGTAAAAATTAATTGAGTTGAAGAGGAAATATCGTCAATTTGGAGAATATTTTATCAATTTAAAAATCAAGGTACAAAAATATGAAGACAATTTTATTCAATTCGAGGAAACTTTGATGTTAAAATGAAGGAAAATTATTATTATTATATTAATTTAAAGACTAAATCGTCAAATTGAAGAATATTTGTTTCCAAAATGAAAAATTCTTTTTATAGAACTGAAGAATATTTTTCACAAAATTTTAAAATTGTGTGATGAATCCTATTCAATTTGAAAAAATTATGTGGATTCAACAACTTAACTAAAAATGTCAGGAATGAACGATTTAATCGTCAAATTAACACATAGTTTTTGTTAACCGTATATTGATCACCCCTTCTTCAATTCAACCTACACTTTTATCAATATCAAATTTGGTTAAGTGTATATGGCAGCTACCGTTATTTTTAATTTCCAAATAGTTTCGGAACCCATTTGTAACCAAATCCATTTATATTTCCAATGTTTGTCTTCTCCTTGTGTATTATGCACGCGATTCATGTCTCTAAAATTGAAAGCATTCAACGTAGTTTTCTGCTCTCTGCTCTTCGAAGTCTTTATGACCCTAATAACAATATGTTGATCGACTCAAAATAATAAATCTATACCACCTTGAAGTCCGTAGGAATGTGTTTGACAAGATCATCATTTTTTTACGAACTTCCTATGGTCTCAATGAACCTTTAGCCCTCAGGTTGAGTAAAATCAATTCGATGTCTTCTCTTTTCGATTTCAACCTACCAAGTCCTTGTCTGAAAGCCCACCTCTTACATCATCTTTCCTCCTTATAAGTTAAGTTAGTTTAATTAGTTTTTAAGTTTAGTTAAGTTTAAGTTATTTTATCAAGCTAATAAATGGGGCGTTAACCCCACCAAAATTAAATAAAAATTAAAATTTTACCCCTAAAAATAAGTATTCAATTTTTCCTCTGAGGAATGCCAAAAGATATACACATACCAAATTTTTCGTCAATAACTCTTTAAGACTTTTCTATGATCGTAATGTCATGTTTAATTGTTATCTCAATTTTTTTATATTCACGAATCTTAAACTTGTCTTATAGGTAAAAATGGATTCATAATTACTTGACCTGGCTGTATTTAGATATTCAAATAAAAAAGCTTATTGAGAAAATAAATTAACTATTATCACTTACCTTTTCTACTACTCTCCCTTGACGCTTTCGAGCCTTATTCTATTTATTGAAATATTCTTATAGTTATTTCCATTAAAATGGTTATGTTTTCCGCTTCCCCTTTAAAACTCATCTTCAATAATCGAAAACCGCAGTACAAGCTTCTCGTGTATTCTATCTAACCAAGTCCACCTAACTTCTCACTTCATTCTTAAATTGAATATAGAAAATAGATGAGGAAGCTTTTGCACTCCAACATGGCAAAAGTAGGGAAAGATTTGCATACGAAAAACGTGGAAATTCGAATTAAACGCCAGCAGGAGGCATCAGAATTAAAATCAGTCTCAGCACCAAAGCTGGAGCCACACATAATTCTATGTATATGTACTTGGCAAAGTTGTGTGAGTTTGATTTCTCCTCTATGTGGATAAAAGAGTCCCACACAACGCTAGAATTTCCTTTAAAATGTAATTAGCATAAGAGCAGATATCAGGAGGAAAGTGAGTAAAGTTATAAGAGGGGATTTTGCTGGAATGATAAAATTAAATTGAAATAATTTTTTAGTTGCGTTGCTTTTTAATATATAATAACCCATTCCCACAATTCAGAACCCATCCCCAACAAACCCTCATGCTTTGCATAATCTGCATCTGCATGGTGTTCGCTACCATACAACAATAACAACAACAACAGTGCTGCGCCATCACAGCATACTGAAATAAAAGCTGGAGTTTTGTTAACGGCAGATCATAAAAGGATAACATTATAATGAGCTTAATGAGTGTCTATATTTCTGTGTGTGATGATAAATAAAATCAACGACAAGGACTCCCCAGCTTAAATTACGTACATATACAAAGCGATGACGCGACGGACTATATCGGGTCGGGTAGACCCTTGTACTGCCGGTGTTCTGTGCTGTTTCTGCTAAGCACACATACGACGTTACACAAGGAGGACGCTCTAATTCTCGAAGTGGGTTGGCAGGAGGTGAGTGCGGGTGATTGCATAAACTTATATTTAGCATATCACAAGGATATGTGTATTGCCGAGTTTATTCTTTTTGTATGCGACGCGCAATAAAAGGATATTTTGACAGAAATAGAGTTTAACGAAAAGTTTAAAATTAAAACGGATGGAAAACCGGGTGGAGGATGGGGACTGGGGATGTTGTTATAGCTTTTTTGGCATATTCTCATCATTTATGTCTTTTCTACGTATCTGCACTTAGTTAACTTATGCTAACTTTTAGTGGATCACAGGTAAAAGGCATATTGCATTAACAATACGAATTTCACATGTTTTTTTATGGGTGAGTTTAATTAAATGCATTTATTTATAAATTTAAATATATGTACATACATACATAAATATAAGGACAAATGCTTGGCAAGATTAAAACTCTTGTACAGGACGTTTACTTACAGAAACGATCTGGAGATTAGGACACTGAAGTCTTCAATAAAAAAATGTCAACTCGCTCATTAAACAAAACTATCGATTTTCCATTAACTCGTACTGGGATAACAGAATTCGAGCCGTTAACTCTAGCGACCCGAGTATGTTTCCCGAGATTAATAAAATCTTCAGAAAAAACAATCAAAACGATCTTCCGAGAACGACAGACAATGAAAACATACTCCTGGCCACAGGAATAGATCTGGACGCCGTCCTGGACTACGATTTCTTTGTGATCGAAGATCAATTGGAGAAGGTTGAGACAGTGGGTTCTGCTTTTCAGCAAGTTTATAAGTTGAATGAGTCCATTCATCCAAATCACGACCTGGAGAACAGAGCACAGCTGAATAACTTACCTGCGAAATAGCATCACGCAATGGCGATCTTAGAATCTTGGTTTTACCGGGTTCAATGAAGACAATCTGGCAAACGCCACCATCGCTGAGCGAAATGGGCCAAGTTCCCTGCTCATCTCGAAGGTCGAACTCCAGATGATCTTCGCATCACGACGGTATACCCAATATTGTACTACAACATCTCCGTGAGGAAGCAATAGACACATACACAACACTGTTCAACCGTATTAGTATTAGTATTTACACCAGCGATCTCATTGGGGGTCTATCTCATGCAATTGCGTATGCCAACGATTTAGTTGCGTACAGAACAGGTCCAAAAGTTGAAGTCATCACAATTCTCTTGCAAAATTGATTTCGATAAAATTCAAGAACACTGTAGTGATTGGCAAAGATTAAAATTAACTTCCAGAAATGTGAAACTATCCTGTTTAGGGCTTCTAGGGATACAAGAAAGAACTGGCGCAAGCTATTGATCGCTGGGCCACATGGACATCCTCTGGCGAGTAAAAGTGTGGTAAAGTACCTTGGTATCTGGCTGGATCAGTTTCTATATTTTAATCGACATGTAGAGGCTGCACTTGCCAGGGCTAGAGGAGCTTTTACCCTGACAAGACGGTTGTTTTATAGCAGCCGTCTTGATAGCAGGGTGAACTTTTTAATTAAGCTCATTCGCGGATACATTGCAAGTGAGATAACCTCAACTAATGGACAAATCTTCGGGGTTTACTACCCTCAAAATAAATATTTTGAAAGTACAAGTTCGAGTGGTTCTATCCCGCCCGAGGCTTTCCTATACATACCTTGATAGTCGAGGGCTGATGCAGGATAGATCAGCGATTCCGTTGATCTCCTCTACGACCGAGACATAGTCGCTGGGAGCGAAGCAGAGCGCCTCCCTTGATCAGGTCCACCAATATTGGTGGCTCAAGTAAAACCCAAAATTTTCAGTCGACATAGACGAAATGTCGCCTATGGCCGACCTACATTTATTTTCAGTATCTGTAAGTTAAGTAGGGCAGTTGCGGCGGCACAAAAATAATTCAACATAAAAAATATAAGAAATACAAAAAAATACAAAAAAATGTAAAATTTAAAAAAAGCTTGCTATGGCTGTTCTAGACTTAAGTATTTTTAGGTTTATTTTAAGTAATTTTAAGTTTATTTAAAGTTAGTTTTATATACTCTAAGATAGGTTAAGCAAAAAGCTCAGATACTCAGTTTGATTTTTCTGGGTGAAAAATCAAACCCTTCATTGATAAGATATATGTAAGTTATTTTTAGGCCGAAAGTCAATTACATTTAGGTTAAAGATTAATTAAGAGCGCCCTCATAAGTTAATTAAGATGATAGTTTTAGCTAGTTTTAAGATTTTTGTCTAGCATTTAAGTAGATATAAGTTAAAGTAAAATAAAAAAAATCATTAAAAAAAAAATAAGGACAAATTCAACTTTTTTTTTTTTAAATGTATTTAAAATAGGATTATTAAAATAATAAGATATGTATGTAATATTATTTTTTAATTCAAACATGTTTAGTTAAAAAAATGTTCCTTGAACATTGGAGCCATTTCTGTGAGGCGTTTTTGAAACAAAACTAGATTGCACGACAGGATCGTTGGTATCATCGTCAAATAAAATTAAATAAAAAATGCAGAGGTATACATAGTGTGACCACCTTTCCACGAGCTCATTTACGTACACAAAAGTTTTCATTCATACAAAATTTAAAACGCAATTTTGGAAAAAATAATGCAGTTAATATTAGTCCATATTCTAAAACCTTCAACATCTTACCGTGATTTTAACTATGATGACTTAGTTTTGAACTTTAACTGCAGTGAATGGGATGATATTTATTATTTGGGAGGTATTAATGGATAAAGTTATACTTTTAAATACTTTAATAACAAGACTCTATGATTGCTATGTCCCATTAATTAGAAAAAAAGTAAGGCCAAATAGATGTCCTTGGTTTAAAGGTAACATTAAGTTGCTCATCCGTGAACGGGTGCGGTTTTACCGGAGATTTAAAACTAATTCAACTAAGTTTAATAGAAGACAATATGTGTATGTTCTGAACAAAGTTACCTCTGGTATTCGAAGCTCTAAGCCTACGTACCTTTTTAAGAAACTTAGTCCTTCACTTGACTCTAAAACTCTTTGGGGTAACCTCAAAAAGCTTGGTATAAAGAAGATAAAAAGCTTAGTAAGTGTCGCTTCAGTACCGAAGATATGGTAAATGTCCTCATTTCTTCCCAACCCAGGTCACTAATTCCATTTGATTTCCTCACTCTGCCTGAATATGAAGATTCTTTTTCATTTAAATTCATAAGTGACTCTGAGCTTTTGAGTTAACTCTTATCTGTAAAATCCAATGCGATTGGTCCGGATAAAATATCACCGAAATTTATTAAAATTATTTTCCCAATAATAAAAAACTATCTAATGCACATTTATAAGTATTGCTTACATTCCGGTGAATTTCCTGAATGCTGATATTATGCCAGTTCCTAAAAAAGCTTATCCTTCCAATCCAATTTTCTGGCAAGTTACTTGAAAAATAATGCATGATCAAATCTAGATGTATATTAATGAGCGCAATTTACTCTCTAAGTGGCAGTCAGAATTTCATAACCAACATAGTTGTGAATCCGCAGCAATTAAAGTTACAACAGATATTCGCTTTGCTCTTGATGCAAACAAATTTGGCATTCTAGTACTTCTTGACTTTTCCAAAGCATTTGACATTATAAACCACTTTATTTTATTATTTTTCGATTTTCTAATACATCGCTTAAGCTTTTATACAGCTATTTGTTGGAAAGGGTTCAACGAATAAAAACAGAAAATGGGGTTTCTAACCCTTTTGCTATCAATCTGGGAATTCCACAAGGGTCAGTTATGGGTCCTTTACTTTTTTCATTATTTATAAATGACCTTTCTGACGTTATGTGCAAAATTCATTAATTTTGCGGGGGGCTCATAAATTCCCTCTACCTCCTTGATTAGTTCTTTCGATGGCATAATTGCATCAACTGTTGAAACTTTAATTATTTCTTAAATCATCTTTTATAATATTTAAATTTGAGAAAAACCTCTCTGCAGTTGCACTGCTATGAGGCAAGCTTCACAAAATTTCTATGGGGTCAAGAAGAGTTAAATGACTTGTTTTTTTATCGTCAATAAAATGAAATCTGAACACGATTTTGTGCAACTCCATCGAGCATTCGAGAATAATTTACAAAACAGTTCACCTTCACATTTCAATTTCAAAACGGTACTTTGTGACTGAAGTAAAAATGAGAATAATATACATAAATTTATTTTAGAAAAAGAAAAGCAATCTGATCTGTCAAACTGTGGATTCCATTCATTGAGTGTCGATCTTAAGCTCATAGCGGCCGGACGTCGGGTCGAGGTGCGCGCATAACAATTAAACAAAAGTCAAAAAAAAAAAAAATTATTGCGCATTGTTATCGCGAGTGTTAAAAAAAAAATTATATTACACACTCGTTTGAGAAATTGGCAAAACCCCCTCGCGTGTGCTGTAAAGATAATAACAATATCCACTTGCGTCGTTGGAAGACGATAAGATGCCCATTCGCGCTGTGAAAGAAAAAAAAAAAAAAATAATTCACACTTGCATAACAAATTAAATTATCCTCCTATCTGTCCCAACCCTTTGTGCTTAGCTTAACTGCCTCTTTCTTATCTACTGTAGGCATCGTATGCTTGCGGTAAATAGATAAGGGCATCTGAGTTTGTCCTATTGTGCTGAATATTTAAATTGATTTTTTGTATGCAAGCTGTCTTATGGGCATAACACCTAAGACAGTTTGATTATTACAGAGATTAATTTGGATTTTCACTGCATGGTTCGACTTATTCAGAATTGTGTTTTGTGTGTAAGTATTTTTAAATGGTAAGTGATTTTTGTGTCGTGTATTCCAATGTTCGTGGTATTAGAAAGAATTTCTTTCACCTGTACGTCTACACTGTTCAATACAGGCCAGCTGTTTTGGCATTAAGTGAAACCCAGGTTGGAGTAAATACTGATTTATCAGAGTTTACTCTACATGGGTATAGCTTGGTGCCATTACTCTTTTCCCATCATGGTCTCGTGGTCTATGTTAGAAATGATATTGCTTGCCAGAGCCTTCCCCAATATGGGCAATGTTCCAACACGGACTTTAACTTCTTGTGGCTCAAATTCACTGTCCGCAAGCATGTCATTCATTATTGTTTTATTTACAGGAGTCCAAATCTCGACAGCAATTCGACTTGTAACGAGTTTGATGCGCTGTCAGATTCTATCTCGAAAATTGTTTCCCTTTGTCCTCGCACTGAAATCGTTATTGCGGGCGATTTCAATGTACACAATTCCAATTGGCTCCGCTATTCTGGTCAGACAACACCCGAAGGAAGGTATGTCGAGCTCTTTGCCGGGTTACATCACCTTACCCAGCTGATCGATGTGCCAACGCGTATACCGGATGTTGCTGGGCAAGCCGCCCATACTCTTGACTTGTTTCTTACTTCTCACCCTGATAAATATACCATTAGTGTAACTTCTCCATTTGGCACTTCAGACCATTGTGTCATTTCAGCTAATTTCTCATCCTCCACCCATCCAGTTAAAGAAAAACTTCCCACCAGGACCGTTTGGCAATACGAGAAAGCCAACTGGGACGGCCTGAATATTTTTTTCCGAAACTTTAACTGGTCACTATGCTTCCTCGATAGTGACATTGATGCCAGTGCTGAAATGATCACAAATGTGATTCTTCTAGGGATGCGTGCTTTTATTCCCAACAGAGTAAAAAGCATCAAACCTAAAGAAAAGTCTTGGTTTAATTCTGAGTGTAAAGAAGCTATCAGGCTCAAAGAAGTAAGTTTCCGTTCTTACAAAGCCAACCCTACAGAGGAAAATCGGAAAAAACACAAACAAGCAAGAAACTCATGCAACTCCGTTATTGAAAGAACCAAATTTTTGTATGACCAAAAATTACGGCAAAAAATTCTGCAGTGTCCCAAAGGCAGTAAAAATTTTTGGTCATTTGTAAAAAATATTAAAAACTCCTCAACATCTTCGGTTCCAACGCTCATCGACAATAACACACCAATTGTTTACTCTTCAGAGAAGGCAAACTTGCTCGCCGCCCATTTCGCTGCCAGCTCCACGCTGCCGCATAGCAACGTTGCCCCTCCTGTACTTGAGAATGTAAATTTTTCCATGGGACAGATTTTTTTCCGCACTCGTACAGTAGCAAGAGTTCTCAAAGATCTCGATATACACAAATCCGCTGGCCCGGATGGTATACCCCCGATTATTCTGAAGAGGTGTTCTTCCACACTGGCAAAGCCACTGCGTAAGCTTTTCCATCGCTCCTACTCTTCTGGAATCTTTCCTAGAAGATGGAAAACAGCATTTGTCCAGCCTGTCCCTAAGAAAGGTGACCCATCCTCCCCCTCCTCCTACCGACCCATAGCACTGACATCCCTTCTTTCTAAGGTCATGGAAACACTGATTAACCGTCAGCTTAAGGAATATCTCGAAGATCGTAAGCTTCTCCATGACCGTCAGTATGGCTTCCGCAGCAACCGTTCCACTGGTGATCTGATGGCATATCTCACCGAACAGTGGAACAAATCTTTACATCGCTTTGGTGAAAGTAAGATTATTGCTCTTGATATCTCCAAGGCATTTGATAGAGTTTGGCATGAAGCTCTCTTATCGAAAATGCGTGCTTTTGGGATCGATAATACTCTTGTTCGTTGGATTAGAAGCTATCTCCTGGACCGTTCAATACAAGTTGTATTGGACGGATTCAAGTCTGATTCCCATAAAATAAATGCTGGTGTGCCCCAGGGCTCTGTTCTGTCTCCGACTCTTTTCCTCATTTTTATAAATGATCTTCTGTCTGTTACTTCTAATCCACTTAACTGTTTTGCTGACGACTCTACCCTCAGCTTTTCATATTCGTTCGATAATTCACGTCCTTCGCCTTCGGACGTACAATTGCAACGGTGCCGTATGTCAAGCTCATTAAACTCCGATTTATACAGCATTGTCAAATGGGGTAATAGAAATCGTGTGGAGTTTAATGCTTCGAAAACTCAATGCTGTCTTCTGTCGTTAAAGCTAAACATTCCCCCAATGCCATTGTCCATGAATGGCACTTACATCGAAGAAACCGAAAAGCTCTCAGTACTCGGTATGTGTGTCAACGACGACCTCCGTTGGAACGACCATATATTTGAGATCGCTAAGAATGCTGCAAAGTGCTTAGGTTTTCTGTATCGGTGTAAGAAGTATTTTTCCCCATCTGATCTGGCTACAATTTATAAAGCGTTTATACGCCCTAAACTCGAGTACAACTCCCACCTGTGGGCAGGTGCTTCACAATCATCGCTTCACCTGCTTGATAGAATACAAAATCGAGCGTTAAGATTGATAGGAAATAGAACTGCCGCTGAAACAATTGCCCCTCTCGAACACCGACGCGATGTTTCATGTCTTTCCTTATTTTATCGGTTCTTTTATAAAAAATGTTCACTCGAGGTAGCCAGCTGCATTCCTCCCCTTAAAAGTTTCGCCCGTAATACTCGTCTTGCTAGGAATGCCCATCAGTTCACCCTTGAGCCCAATTTCGGACGTACCGTGAAATATAGAGATTCTTTTTTTAGCCGTACAACACGACTTTGGAATGGTTTACCCGGCGAGATTTTCCCTTGCCATTTCAACATGCAAACATTCAAAACCAATGTTAATCGACACCTCCTATCTCTCCCCTCCCTATCTTCCTAATGCCCGCGCAGTGTGTTACATTAAAAGGGAAACAAATAGTCCCTTGTGCGCGCGTTAATTATAAAAAAAAAAAAAAAAAAAAAATTCTGGAAGTTGATTGTGATGATTGAGAATGGGTAAGTTCACTAACATAGCTTTTGGATAGGTTACCTTACTTTTGATTTTTTTAATTCAAATGAAACTAATTTGTCTGTAAGTCACATTGCTTTTCAAGAATGAAACTCGACGTTTGTAAGAAGAATTGGAAAGATGGGAAACATTTTTTTCAGCGCATTTGATCCAGAATAAGGTGACAATTTTCTCACTTAAAACCCACGCACCCATCTAGCTTGCACTAGAACTTAGAAAAATTGCTTCCTGACCTGAGTATCGAACTGACGACTTCTGGGCTAGCAAGCAAACGCCTTATCTGCTGAAGCACTGCCGCTCGCAATTTACAATTATTAAAGCGGCAGCCAATTTGCTTTTCATTTCAGTGGAAATCATAACTTTATAATGTAATAGTAATAATACCAAAATGTATGATGTATGAAAAGGAAAAGCCTACTACAAACTGAATAAAAATAGTCCATAGTGCGCCAAGCTCGTTGCTCATCCTTATCCTTATTGATCTAGTCTAATGTATGAGAAAATCAACCCGTGCATCAACTTGTTGTGCAACGACATTGAAAACGCAGTTGACCAACTAGAGGAACTGTTTTGCTTGAATTGAGTGCAGTGATGGAAACTTTATTTTTTCTAATGACGTAAACTATCAAATAAAAACAATCGATGGACTTTTGTTGATGAAAGCATATACTTCGGTTTATCCTCGTTTATAAACCAGTCCTATTCTGCTTGCTGGAAAGCACCGGTTAGTGGCCGTTTTGTTCTTCCTACGACATCAATGTCGTCAGCAAACCCATAGAGTGTGCCTGATATGCTGGCTTGGTTAAAATCGATAAATAGATGTTGGGTCTCGATGTTAAATTTTTGGGTTTTCTCCAGGATCTGACGCAATGTGAAAATTTTGGTCGATCGTCGATTTTCCAATTCTAAAACCGACTGGGTAAGGATCTATTTTGCGATAATGCTTAAGGCTTATCCCTCTATAGTTGAGACAGAGAAGTCGATCTCCTTTTTTGTAAATCGGGCAGATGGTACTGATATCCCAATCATCAGGCATACTTTCCTCCGACCATATTTTGCAAGTGTATGCCCCTGACCAGGTCATCTCCACCAAAGTCCCGCTTGTTGCCGATCGGCATCAGATGCTTTGTTCATTTTTATTCTGGCAATGGCTACTTTGATCTCATTTGGGTCATCGGAAGTACCTAATTCTTTGTTGACATCTAGGTTGACTGGACCAGGTCGATTATTGGCTGTATATATTGGCCATCATCGCATTTCAACATGTGGTTAAAGTATAGTCTCTCCAGATGGTTAACATCGATTGTTTATCTACTACAGTGTTCCAATCGCCATTTTTGTAGGACCAAGGACGCCAGGACGGCAAGTGAAACCTGTTTACTGGTTTCACTATTCTAAAGAAGTTCCGCAAATCCTTCCTATTAAAACACTTCTGCATCTCTCTGAATTCCCGTAGCTGGGGATCTTTTTTTCCTGAGTAAGCGTTTCGTATCCTTCCTTCGCTCAACCTATAGAGATTATAATATGCTCCATTTCTTTTGCAGAGCCACGATCTATTTGCCTCTGTTTTGGCTTTGTTTGCCTGAGAGCATTTGGATTCGCGGACGTGATTTCGAGAAGCTCAACACCTCTGACGCTGCGTTTCTTATAGCTTGTTAACATACATACATGCCATTGGTGTTCGAGGTTCAAATTTTCAGTTGGGGATATCTCGCTATCTCAAGGAATACGCGATCAGCCTCAGACTGTGGCGGTCGCTTTCCATTTGAGTCGTCCAACATTGAATTTTCTCTGCGTGGTTCTTGATCGCCTAATAGCTTCCATTGATATCCATACACGGAGCTTGGCACCAACTAGATAGTGATCCGAGTCGATGTTTGCTCTTCGGAACGTACGCAAAATCATCGACTTGGTTGCAGGTTCGACCCTACGGTGACCGCCACGTGCCCTTGTGCATGTCAATCGATAAGCCTTAGTCCGTTTCCGGAGGTGGTTTCGTGTAGGCTGTGCTTTCCGATTGTATAACCAAAGATGTTCTCCTTCCCAATTTAAATCTAAATAAAATCCCCAAATAGGATTTTAATGTCATGTCATGTTTCGTGATTCCTAAATTAGATACAATATCTTCAAAGTTAGGACTCGTAATTATGAAGTATTTAGTAAAGTATTAACTTGTATTTGTTAACTATGCTTATTTATTTATTTATCAGAAATACATATAAGTATATGTATGCATTAAAAAAACAGAAAATTTGACATCTTTTAAAGTGCACTACAAATTACCTTAAAAAATTCTAATTATGTTCTATTAAAAAAAAAATTAATCAGATGACATTGTATCGATTTAAATTGAAAAATCTAAAGTCCAACCTGGCAAAAGTCACAATTTCATCTCTTTCATTACAGTTACAAAAACCCTTGTTGCATTTTGACGCCATTCAAAGTTACAACTCCCTTGCTCATTTAATCTTAAACTACAATTACTATTGTAATCCACACGTTATCTCCACCACTATTCCAAACATAAACCTTTTATTTGCATGACGGTCTTCTTTGTCCTCGTCAAACTAATTACATAGTAAAGTGGATGTGAAATATAAAAAACTCGCGAAAAGGAAGGAACAAAATGCAGTTAATACCCTGCAAAACAAAAGGACATTCCTGTCATCATTCTATCGTGAACTCAGTCAACTAACTTAAAGTGTGCCCTTGTCCTTGTCATCATCCAGCGAGGCACAATGAACACCTGAAACTTCACCTCATGGGAGGAAGCTAGCTACACTATTTTTTTATTTTGCTGGCCCTGTACTTATATCACTTTTTTCTGTCCTCATCGTTCTACTACTTCGTTGTTAATCTTTCGTCCTGAATCTTCACTCTGGCAAAGCGAAACAAATGCAAATCCTTTCAGATTCCACTTTTGTTGTATTGTCATCACCGTCAAGTCCAGAATAACTTGCATTTGGGGCTTTGGGAAGCTTCTTTCAGGGAATTTTTTCGTTGGTTTCTGATGTCCTTTCTGATATTCTGCTTTTTACTATCCTTTTAATTTTCTTTTTGGGTTTTTTCTTTTTTTAATGGTTGTGACTCCGACCCCTTCGTCTGAGATACAACTATTTCTGCTTTCATGCAAAGTGTGACTTAGGAGGAGCGTGAGGGTTTTAATGTTTTAATAAATGTTAAGGGGATTTAAATGCTTACAAAATCGGAACGGTGCACATGTCAACTCCGCACTGTTAGGATGGAAAATGTCATCACACGTAATAATACGCTCCAAGTGCCGAATACTGAGCTCTGGGAATGACGCGATTGTGGATAGTTAAAACAGAATAGACACACTGCTAACTTTAAAATTTGAATAATTTAACGAGGACCTGAAGAGGTTGTATACTTCCTATCCTAAGTAACCACTGGCTGAATATGGTTACAGTTCATAAATACGCGACGCTTGGAGCAAGGAATGCTGGTTAAAGCGCATACAATTCTCTGAATACCTTCTAGGTGCTACTTTTTGGTGTACTTACTGTGCACACGACATTTGACCGAAGTAAATGTAATTTTTTTTTTTAGAGAGGGCAACTTAATTCCAACAGTGCTTAACTCTGCTTTGCGACATTTTATGCGGTTTTTGTTTGTTTTAAAATGTAATCTTGTAGTTTCGGAATTATGTGTATGTTTTGAAACTGAAAGATTTGTGTTGATGACTTGCAGTCGCGATTCACAACATGAAAAGCTTTAAATTAACGAGGTAATCTTTATAAGCTTTCTCTTTTATTATAATACAAGCTTACCCACCCGGCGTTGCTCGGGTATACCATATATTTTCGAAAAGAACGAACCCGGCGTGGTTCTTAGTTCTTTAGTTCTTAGTTTATTAGACAAATTACGTACCAATTGAAAGTATGAAGCCTATAGAATATGAAAACGCTATGTTGCCTATTTTTTTCCGTTGGCAGCTACAACAAAATAATAATATTAATAAATAAATAAAACTAAAAAAAATAAAAAAAAAAGGAAAAAAGAATCAAACTAGCGTTTGCATATTCTTTAGGCTTCATACTTTCAATTGGTATGTAATTTGCCTAATAAACAAAAAAGTGCATTGTTAAATAAATTGCACGACTGAATCGCAACGTACTTGCTCATATGTGCGGTCTCATTGTAGAATAAAATTTAAGAAAATTAAAGTGAACATTAAAGAATTTATTCGATTTTTGTGACATTTGATTGTTTGAATAAAGTACGTTAAATTGTATTGAGTGAAATAGTTTAAACGCTATTTTATTTCTTTACGAAATGCTAAAAAGTGTGATTTTTTTCAAAATCGTAGGAACGGTTTTTGAATAAAACGGGTTTTTAGAACGTTTTTTAATAAATTAAAAAAATTATTTAAGAAGGCAAACTTAAGCATACATACAAAATAAAATTTAAAAAAAAAAATCACCTACCCGTTTTCAAAATATTGCATTTTTAAAAATAAAATAAAAAAAAATCGTTAAAAATACAAAAAAAAAGTTTTCGAAAAAAATGTAATGCGAAATTACTAAGGCCTTCTTGATCCTCTTGATCTTCTTGAATATCAATTTTTATAGTAATAGGATAATCAGTTTTCGAGAGAGTCGAAGAAAAAAACCGGTCCTATGGAAAGTACCGTTCTTAGCACACCATATTAATTTTTTTCACCAAAATATAATGCTCACCAACAGTAAGTAGTACACTGTTTTTTTTCATAAAAATTCTTGGAGTCGTTTCCGAGAAAAATAAGCTTTTATTTAACGTGTATATGACTGGTACCGTTAGTATTTAAGCTACAAAAAAAATTTAAAAAAATCCTCTATAGAATGACAAAATAAGTTAGAAATTTGAATACGATTGGCCAAACCGTTTATTAGACAGACAGACAGAATTTTGCCAGTAACTCTGTTTCTCTATCATCGTAATGTCATGTCTGTTTGTTAGAATTTTTTTTACGAATGCATAACTTGCCTAGTCAATATAAATCGCAAATAAAAAAATACATTTTTATCCTTGACAGGAATTTTTCAGTCAACCTATTTGCAATGTATTACTTGAACTATTATATTTGGGAGTCATGATTGGTTTATGGTCTCCAAGTTGTGTTTAAGTACATAAATAGATAAATGAAAAATTTAAAATTAAAAATCTTTATATTTATTATTTAAAATTTTAAATTTTTCATTTATTTATTTATATATTATATTTCATATAAAATAATTTTCATCCATTAAACAGATGGGTGCAGATCGTGTCTACTGTCCGACATATAATATAAAGTACGTTAATATACAATATATATATACAATAATAATTTTATTCTTAATTTCTTGAAATTCTATTCTGCTAATATTATAAATGCGAATGTTTATTAGATAGACTATAATTTCTTAACACAATAACGCCTTAACTGAACGGATGTGGTAGATAAATGATGCAATTTTATATTTAATAATAATATATTTAAATATTTATTTATTTGACAATTTACTACCGAGAAAAACCTACAAAGTAGAAACACCTACATGCACCGGCAACTGATGTCATCGGCTCATACGAAGATAAGACCGGCAAAATATTATAAACTGCTATCAATAAAAAATGAAACGGTAGATTGTTTTCATTTAAGGTTTCATGATCAAGTTTCTCTAGAAAATCATGCGGTAATAGAAATAAAGATACCTTACTTCATTGTTACTGCATTCTGCGAAAGGAATAATACCAACCTTTACGGGTAAAAAAGCCATTCGTTTTAAGTTTGAAATATCTATATGATTCACATATGTCGTGTTTTCCATAATGTAATTCCATTAATTAAAGTCCCAATAAAACGCTATACTAACCCAATAATTCACTTTTAATTCAACCCCCAAAAATGGTTCTACATTTCAAGTGGTTGACATTTCTTTCCAATTAAGACTTTATCTCAACTTTTTATGTTCACTTATTTCACATACTTAATCATCGACACTTCTGGTTTGTTGTTGTTTGCCGTATAAAATTTTACTGCGCTGCCTATATTCTTACGACTAGTGTCTATAATAATAGTAGTAGTAGTAGTAGTAGTAGTAGTAGTAGTAGTAGTAGTAGTAGTAGTAGTAGTAGTAGTAGTAGTAGTAGTAGTAGTAGTAGTAGTAGGATGTGATTTTATCTGATAATTTACAAAAGTTTACATACATTTACAAATTCACAAGTATAGCATTGGCTTATGCCGTCAGCCAAAAAAAAAGAGTATTATTCAAACATTATGTATAATATAGATCAAAGTAAAATTGAAATTGAAAAGATTAGACTCCTTTAAGATGATCACAACAAAAATGTCTATAATATAATAGACGGAAACAATAGAATAATAGACAAACTTCATATTTTTAACTGCTAACTTCTAACGTATGCTGTACTAAAACATTAACTTACATTCCTTTTTTTCGCACTCATTGTTACAATAATTTAAATATCTACATACATAAAATCAGCAAACCAATCACATTCAAAGTCTCATGTATTAGTTCCTCTATTAATAGTCACTTGAATAAAGTGCCAAAATACTTAAAAAGGATTCCCTTCAACAACAAAGCCAACAAAAAACAATTTAGTTTATTAATTTTAAGTTGAGAGTCTATCCTGTGAACCTATACCTTCTTTGAGGTTTACTTTATCAGCTTATAACCACCATTCGGTAAACTCAGCAAATCCAACCATCTTTTCTGTTTTTCGCTACTTAAAAGACAAGAAGGACAAAAAATCTCACAACCATACCTTCTACCTGGTCACTTCATCAAACACAAAGAACTCTAACGACAAGGACGACTTCAACTACTAACTAAACTCACGGTTTAAATAAAATAAAACAAAGAGGACTGTGCAATGAAAATCATAAACTTAACGGTAACAACAAAATGTAAAAAAAAAAAATTCTAGTGAAAAAACGTTGAAACAAATTGTTTGTCTAGGAAGATGGACAAGTTTTGTGTTATCTTCTGCATGGTTGCAACCTTGTTGCGGGCCACTTCTAGATACATGGATATGTATATACATATTTCTTTTTTCACCTGGATTGCATTATTATACCTCATTGCAATCCCGTTTTACGTTCTTCTAAGTGATGAGTCTTGGTTTCAAAAAAAAAAGGAACGGAATACTTTGTATATGTTACGAAAATTGTTTTAAGAAAATATGTTAGAACTTAATTGTTGAATTGCTTCAATCGATGAACAAAGATTTCGATTAGATGAATTCTGCAACTTTATTTTTGAAAATATGTATTAAAATGAAGTCACATAGGTATAACTTCAAGTGAAACAATCTCTTGTGTGTTGCCCTAGGTATATATAAAGGGTGCGCCATCTAACGTTTTTTTTTTTTTGCTTATTTCGTGAATGGTAAAACATAGCTCATGTCTGATTTGACAGATAATTAGTTTTATCCTTCCGCTAAACGAATATGGTTGTTTTTACGCTGGGAAATATTGCGACATTACTGCCTGCGATCGATGCCGATTTTGCCAAAAAAATCATCTTTTCAGATGAAGCTCATTTTGATCTTGGCGGGTATGTAAACAAGCAAAATGGTCGCATTTGGGGCACAGAAAACCCGCACGCATACATTGAAAAACCGATACACCCAAAACGAGTCACTGTTTGGTGCGGATTTTGGTCCAGAGGCATAATTGGGCCATTTTTCGAAAATAAGCAAGGAGTGGCCGTTACAGTCAATGGCGATCGTTATCGGGCCATGTTGAACGAATTTTTGTTCACAGAAATTGAAGAGGAGGATATTGACAACATTTGGTTCAACAGGACGGCGCTACGTGCCACACTGCCGAAGCTACACTCGATGTTGCTGAAGCATTTAAAAAAAAAAAAAAGTTATTTGGCGGACCCGTTAGTATTTTAAAGCTTAACACATGAAATTAGGCAACCGGGGCGGTAGTAGTCCATGGTATATATTATACATTACAAAATCCTAAGCACATTTTAATTTCAGAGGATGCATGATGTACAATATACATGGTGATCTCGGGCTGGTGTCATTCCATATATATACGACCAAAACTGTGCCCCGTCCGTCGGTCGCTGAAGACGATTTTTAAGCCAAAATTATATTCCTCTCCCAAACACTCCGGAGTCCATCGTGCGAGGTTCATTATGCCCCTCCACATGGCTCGATCTCAAGCCTGTCGTCTCCAGTTCTGCACACTAAGCATCAAGCATAGTCTACCTGGTCGCCCCATCGGAGATTAGACCTGCCCTTCCTTCTGACTCCCTTAGGTACGGTGTGGAAGACCTTGAGCGCTGGAACGTTTAATGTTTATCCGTTCTACATGGCCGATCCATCTTAGCCGCTGGATACGAATTTTTTTGACGAGGCTGTTGTCGCTGTACAGCACGTACTACTCGCTGTTATATCTTCTTCCCCAATCGTAAACGTAAACAGGACCATAAATCGGGCGTAGTACTTTTCTCTCGAATACCCCAAGTAGCTTTCATCTGAATGGGAAAGCGTTCATGCTTCTGCACCATATAGCAGGACCGGGATGTTTTGTAAAGCGTCTCCTTGGTTCTTCTCGATAGGACTTTATTCGCTAATTACTTATTCAGCCAAAAGTAACAGCGATTAGCAAGAGTGATTCTACGCTGATGTTATTGTCCGCGTTTACAGCAGAGCATAAATTCAATGACTACTTCGAAGTTAAACCTATCAATCGTCACGTTCTGGCCAAGGCGATATTGTGATTTGACTTTTGTTGATGTAAGCATATATCTACTTCGTTTTGTCCTCGTTTATAACCAGTCCTATTCTGCACCGGTTACTGCCCGCTTGGACCTTGCTATCACATAAATGTCATCAGCAAACCCATTCAGCAAACACTGTCTTGATTTTTTAAAGATAGTGCCTGATGTGCTGGTTTGAGTAAAATCGATGAACAGATATGTAGGTCTCGATGTTAATTCTTCGGTTTTCTCCAGGATCTGGCGCAATGTGAAAATTTGGTTGATCGTAGATTTTCCAGGTTTAAGGCCGGCTTGGTAAGGACATATTATTCTGTCAGCAAACGGCTTAAGACGTTCACATAAAACGCTGGACAGGATGAGTTGGTGCAGAGAAGTGATATCTTTTTTTTGCGGATCAGGCAAATAGTACTGAGATTCCAATCATCGAGCATACTTTCTTCCGACCATATTTTGTAGATGAGTTGGTGACCTGACCTGCTCATCTCCAGCGTGTCTAAAAAGTTCTGCTTGTAGTCCATCGCAACTCCATGGTACTGGCAACTATTTCCAGTAGCAGTTGATTTTCAGCCGACAAAGCATGACTGCGCTGTGTATTGTGATCCTCTTTTCTCCAATTTTATTTAAAAGGAAATCAAATTGAATTTGATTTAAACGAAAGCACTGTTTAAAATTAAAGTTTTGTAGTCCCAACAAATTAATTCGGTCTCTATAATTTCTTGTTATAACCACGTCTTGACTATCGTCGAACAAAAACTCACGTCCTAACATCTTGAAAGCTAAGCTTCACTAGATATAAAAATATGAATTTGCAAAGCGATCGTTTACCTGACAAACTTTTGACAAACTTATCAAAATTTGCTTTGCAAAAATTCAATTTACAGTTTTTGTGGAACGAAACCGCATAAATATTTGCAAAATCTTTGCAAATTACACTTTTGAATATTAACTTTGCACAAGAGAACGTACGTGGAACAGATATTGCAAAGAGAATATAAAAATTGCAAAGACTTTCCAAATTACACTTATCAATTTCAACAACTTTTCAAATTGTATGGTTCTGAGAAACACAAAGTTTTGCAAATTGACGAAAAATTTGATAAGTGCAAAGTTAAAAGTTGATAAGCTGTTTTGTGGAATAGGGCCCAGGTGCTTTGTTCGTTTTTAGTGTGGCAATGGCTATTTTGATCTCATTATGGTCGGACGGGTGTAGTTCTTGGTTATCATCTAGGTTGACTGGTCCAGGTCGATCATTGGCGGGATATTAGGCGTCATCGCCATTCAACAACTTGTTGAAGTAGCATCTTTGCGGGGCCCAGGACGGGTAGTAAGTGATCCGAGTCGATGTTTGCTCCTCGGAACTTATTGACGTTCAGAATACTGGAGGAATGTCTTGCGTCAATCACGACATTATCGATCGATTTGATTGCAGGTTCGAGCATCCAGTGACCGCCATGTGCCCTTCTGAATGTCAAGACGGGGGAATCGTGTGCTGTTCAACACAATATTTTTTTCCCGCTGCCAAATCGATAAGCCCGAGTCCGTTTCCGCAGGTGGTTTCGTGTAGGCTGTCCTTTCCGATTGTATTACAAAAAATGTTCCCCTTCCAATTTTTGCATTAAAATGCCCCAATAGAATTTTAATGTCATGCTTCTTATACATTTTGGCAAGAAGCTCGTAGAAACTTTCTTTGGTCTTTTTCTTCTGTAGGAGCATGGGTGCTAAAAAGGCTTATATGATGGAATTTTGGGTTGATATGGATAGTCGTAATTCTCTCGCTGACTTCACAAAAGCTAAGACCATTTGTTGAATTTTTCCTGCGACAGCAAAACCACATCCAAACATGTGTGAATTGCCCTCAAGGAGGCATTTCCAGTAGTAGAAATCGAAATTTTCAGTTTTTTCACCACAGGCGTAAAATCTACCGGCGCAAAATGCAAAACCTATACAAGGCTTCAAAAGTTTAAAAAAACAGGCGCCTTTTAAGACTTTTCAATTTCTATCCATTTCCCGCAAAGTCTTGTTTGTTGTTAAAAAAATACCTGCAATAAATAAAAAAATAAATTGCATGACTGGATCGAACGTATTTGCTTACATGTGGGGTCACATCGTCAAATAAAATTTAAATAAAATGCACGACTGGGTCGCATGAACTTGTTCTTATGCTAGATAATTGCTTAGTGGCTGCATATGTATGTATATAAAGGGTGTTTTTTAGACGTGTGGTTTTCAAGAAGAAATAAAACGCTTATAGTTTAATGTTATTGCCAAGAATCTAGCTTTATTATAAGGATAAGGGTTTGCATTATGTTCTAAAAATGATTTCGGGGAAGTGGCCGCCGTGGCTGGCTCGAATAAATTCCAGCCGAGGCCCAATTTTCCCAATTTTGTGAAAATCGGGATCGGTGGCCATTTCGTTTTGGGCCCATTCACCGAATGTGTGACGCGCTTGATGGGCGTTCGGCTTCAATTCTTGAACGAGTTGGATTTTGTATTCCTGGGTCTTCTTCGATACTCTGCTCCACCGAAACGAACCATTATTTTGGTATTTTGGTTTGCACAATTTACAAACTTTTTCAGTAGTAAGTCTACTCATTATGAAATCGCAAACCAAACTGAGCATAAATCAAGAGACAGCTGTCAAAAAGACCAACTCCGAAAAAAGTATTGTCAGATTGAAAACCACACGTCTATTAAATAAATATTAAAATAAAAAATATTTTTTAGAAAATTCTTTATTTTTTTTTATTAGTTTAAGAGTTTTCTCGGAAAAACTAAGTATGCAATAAAATTTGAAAACTGAATGTCTATCGAAGAAAAAAAAATTTTAAAATCGTTCGACCAGTTTTTTTAAAAAGTCGTTTTTTTGAAAAAAATTTCGAAAAAATATTTGAAATTTTTTTTAGTATGTCATTATAAGACAATCTTTAGTTTTCATCTGGGAGAATTATTTTAAAAAATTCAATCCACCCATTTTCAAAATATTTCGAAAACCAATTTTTTTTAAAAAGATTTTTAAAAAATCGAAAAAAAAAGTTTTTGAACATTTTGAAATGCGATATTAATTGAATTATAAATGTCTTCCTGTGTGCAAAATTTTATTGAAATCGGGATAATAGTTTACGATAAAACCGCATTTGTAAAAACCGGTTTTATGACAGGTCCCGTATACAACAAATTTCGAAAAATTTATTCTTACTGAAAGATGTATTATTGTAAAAAATTAGCACCCTGGAAGTTTTATCAAAATCGTTAGAAAGATTTAGAGAAAATCTAACTTTTTGTTCAAAATTGTATGGCAGGTACCGTAATTTTTAGACCTAGAGCAAAAATGAGAAACACCCCCCGAGATACTACTTAATTAATACTAAATACCGAGTTTGAAGCAAATCGGCCCATCCGTTTAGGTGTAGAGGCGCTAACAGACAGACATACAGACGGACGGAATTTCCGGCCCCAATTTTTTCAACTTCTCTATTATCGTAATGTCACGTCTGATTGTTAGATTTTTTTTTGTACTAATCCATAACTTGCATTTTAGTACCTAAATCGCAAGTAAAAATAGTTATGTATATTTAACTTCAGATAAAATTAGATTTGTGTCAGCAACTTCGTGCGACAAGATAGCGATTTATTTGTTTGAAGTAGAACTTCCCCACCTCACCTTTATAGTAAGGTTAATAGCTTTTCGGACGGTTGGCGGTAGTGAATGAAATTCATTTAACGGATGCACAGGAAAACGAAGGAGGACCTAACTCCAATACAAGAGTTTAAGTAAAAGAAAAAAAAAAAGCGAACAAATCCCCATAACCATTTGGAAAGTTTGCTACTCACTAGGAAGAAAAAGGAACTCTTCGGTATCACGGAGTTAAACGAAGTTTGGTCTATGCAGCAGGCAGGAATAAACGAACAGACTTGCATCCGAATGTAGAAGGAAAGGAACACAACTAAGGTTATAAGGGTTGAATATCTTACGATGCATTTAACTTAATAAAAAATTAAAAGCATCCATTGTCATCGTCGTCGTGCGTCTAGATCTAGATATTCGAAGTTTGTTCTACTGTCTGTCTGTACCTATGCACAAACATGGAGGGCAGCGTCTGCTCCTGCTACTGTTATAGGGAATCCTCGACCCTCGTCATGGGTTGTATTTGCTGCAAGAACACACGTAGTGCTACAAATAGCCGGTCCTAAGGTCTTGGCAGGTCATTTCAAGCAAAGGTAACAAAATTTTGTTGTTTTTCTCCCCCACCTCTATGTCTAAGGGTATCTAGTCTAGATAGGGAAAGTTTTAAGTGAATTTTTGATTAGATGGTCGCATTGCCTTTCCTACATATCAGCCTGGCGTTGTCTTTGTACCTATAGTACGTTGTTTGTAGATATCAGTAGTCCGGACAGAACTTCGGTGTGGTTAACTTCTTGCTCGGTTGACGGCAGACTTTGAAAAACTTAGGATTGAGTAAATAAACTTGACGAATGTATGAGAATGGCTAGTCAGATTTTCCGAGACGATTGCATGTTTTCACCTTTAAAACTATGAAGTTGCATGCTGCCTTCTGAAATTAAAGTGAAATGTCGTGTCAAAATAAAATTTGAACAATGCACAGGTACACACGGGCTAAAGTAACGATCAGTTCCGAAATAAATGTAAGGATAAAATATGAAATTGCAAAAGCTGAATAGAATATATATATATATATATATATATATATCCAGCACACAATAGTTTATTTTATTTGTTTGATTGATTGGTTGATTGATTACATGTAAAAAAATATTATAAATACCGATTTCGACGTATGGGTGTTATTAAAACGTGACATAAAGCAACATTAGTGCATTTTAAGAAATAAGACTTTCCAGAAACAAGTAACATTTGCTTAGAAAAATAACTCGACCTCAACTTATAAAAGGAAGTACGCTATCACACGTCTTAAATAATTATGAATTTATGATAAAAAGTATTTCGAAAATTGTAGAACCTATGTAGCTATTTGGACAAAAATCCTGTTTTTAATTTTTAGTTTAAACAACAAAATATTTTTGGAGATTTTGGTATTTAAATATTATTTATTATTACAGTTTTAAAAATATTGAAAATTAAAAAAAAAAACATAAAAAAAATAATTACAAATAGAAACAAATTGCATGACTGGATCGCACGTACTTGCTCATATATCCGGTCACATGGTCGAATAAAATTTAATAAAACAAGTAGAAAAGTAACACTGAACTAAAAAAAGTTGCAAAACCACAACACTTAACGGTTTTTAGTAAAAATGGAGTACGCCATCCTGTTTTTTATTTTTAGTTTTTGGAAAAAAAAAATTCAAAAATTAATTTTAATTAGGAAAACAGTTATTTGAAATTTTGATATACAGAATTAATTTTGCTACCTAGATCTTTTCAAATATTAATTTTAAAAGGAATCCATAGAGCCGTTACCAGTAAAGCCAAAACCTAAAAAACCGTTATATGAAAGGTCCCGTTAATAGACTTTTCCCGTATATGTGGTTTTGATTAAATTATAGCTAATGCCAACCAAACAATTCTCAAAAATGTTAATCAAAATCTGTGAAGCCGTTTTCGAGAAAATAATCTTTTCGTAAACGGTCATATGGCAGGTGCCGTTATTTTAGGCTTAACAAAAATTTCAATTTTCCCTCTGTGGAATGCCAAAAGAAGCACACACCCCAAATTTGAAGATAATCGCTTAAGCCGTTTAGGCTGCATCTCGTTATACATACAGACAGACAGACAGAGAGACATTTTTTGCCACTAACTTTTTTAGACTTCTCTATGATCGTAATGTCATGTTTAATTGTTATCTCAATTTTTTTATATGCACGAATCCTAATAATAATCGGAAAAACACTTAAAAATTTTCATTAAAGTTGTTTGGAGCCGTTTTCGACAAAAGCAAGCTTTTCTTTAACGGTTTTATATGGAACCGTTATTTTTAGCATTCAAGATTAAATTTCAAAAAGCTCTCAGAGAAATGCCAAAAAAATTGAGCATAAACATACCAAATTTTAAGGTATTCACTATAGCCGTTTAGGGTGCAGATCGTTAAGCAGACAGACTGGCAGACAGACAGGCAGACATTTTTGTCAATACCTGCTTTATACTTTTCTATGATCGTAATGTCATATGTTTAATTATTTTCTCAATTTTCTTTATATACATAGGTATTCAAGAATCTATAACTTTCCTTCTGGTAAATATTATCGCAAGTAATTCTAGAAAACTCTCATACAGTTTTTAAAAATAATTTCATAAAATAAGCTTTATCCATTACTTGTTAAAAAATATCAAATATTTTAATCTAGTCAAAAATGTTTATATTTTTGCACGTTTTCTATATACGGTTACTGAAGCTTTGAGTTTTGAGATATTTCTTTTAATAATAGGTTTGACTAAAGGCATAAAGGTATACTGAAACTATGAGTTGCGACCCATATGGTTTTATATTGTAACCATTTATTGAACTTTCCCTGCACGAGACACACATGTAAAGGGTGTTTTTTTTAGACGTGTGGTTTTCAATCAAAACAATACTTTCTTTCGAGTTGGTCTTTTTGACATCTGTCACTATTTATGTTCAGTTTGGTTTGGTTTGTCAAACTTTGGATTTGTTTCAAAATGAATAGACTTACTAATGTTTGCAAATTGTGCAAATTTATTACCAAAATAATGGCTCGGTTCGCACGACGCATCACGCGCTGCGTCCAATATTCGGTCGACATAGTCGCCCAACAGAGTCGGTAATTCGAGCAAACATGGATCGGTTTCGCACCACGTTTACTCTAGAGGATAATGCGCATTCTGAGAGACCCCGTACATTGCGGACGGAAGACGCTATTGCTTTGCTGCTGTGAGAAGATTTTGCGGAAGGATTTTGGTTTGCGGGCTTACAAAATCCAACTCGTGATAGAATTGAAGCCGAACGATCATCAAGCGCGTCACACGTTCGGTGAATGGGCCCAAAACGAGATGGCCACCGATCCCGATTTTCACAAAAACATTTTTTTCAGCGATGAAGCTCACTTTTGGTTCAATGGGTACGTTAATAAGCAAATTTGGAGTGATCATAACCCACAAGCCATTGTTGAGACGCCGTTACATCTTCAAAAACTCACAGTTTGGTGTGCCTTGTGGGCAGAGGGAATCATCGGTCCATATTTCTTCAAAAATGAAGCCGGCCGTAATGTTACAGTCAATGAGGAACGCTGTAGAGCCATGATTAATGACTTTTTCGTGCCTGAATTGGAGAATGTTGATGTGAACGACCTTTGGTTCCAACAAGACGGCGCTACATGCCATACATCCAACGCGACAATCAATTTATTGAAGAAAACTTTTGGTGAGCGCATTATCTCGAGTCGTGGACCTATGGCGTGGGCTCCAATATCCTGCGATTTAACGCTAGTCAACGACGATTGACGCCTTGGAAGAGAATATTCGGCGCGTTATTTCTGACATACGCAGCCGCGGCGTCCACTTGCCCGAAATCATTTTTAAAACATAATGACAAATCCTTTTCTTTATAATAAAGCTTAATTCTTGGCCATAACATTAAATTATATACGTTTTATTTCTTCTTGAAAACCACACGTCTAAAAAAAACCCTTTACAATCATGGTCCATCGCGATTTTGATATGTTTGAGTTTGCGTCATTGAAATATTTTTCGGTAATTTTTTAAAAAAGTTGTTAAATAAAACGTATTTTATTAAAGCTGTGCTTGCAACTTTGAAAAATAATCCTAATTGATTAACACATCTAAAACAAATAAAACGGCGTTTAAATTCTTCCGCTGAAAACTATTTTACTATCTTTTTTAAAACAGTCAAATACACAACAAAACATTTGAGTATCCGGTTTTCTGTTCTTTCTTAAAATAAGTAACAGCACTGAATTTAAAAAACAAAATTAGTAGATACTTAATTACGTAAAATTTCGAACAAAAATTGTTTAAATTTTTTCTTTCAAAATTTTGAATTTAAAAATTAAGATCTTAAAAGTCCTTTCTCATCTGTTCTTAACAATTAACGATGACAAAATTTGGTTATAGAAGAAATAGATATCTCTTGCTTATAACATGAACATAGTAATATATATTCAGTTATAAGCCTTTGAGCGATACGACTACGTCTTAACTTTAAATGTTGAATAGTAACAAATAATAATTTAGAAAACAAACATCGAAAATAAATATCATTGATTGTTGCTATACATAGTTATTATAATAATAATAAAACTGTTTTATCAAATGGGCGCCATAATCGTCCTACCGGGAGGACTTTTCGCAAGTTCGCTGTGTGCTCAATAAATTTGAGTCCACTAGTTCAGTAAACAATCAACCAATACCCGTTCGTTGACGAAACACAAGATCTCCCGAAAACATCGCCGCCGTCAGTGAGAGTGTGCAGCAGATTCCGCAGCAGTCGATTTCGCGTCGCTCACAAGAATTCGGCCTTTCGCAAACGGCGAATTTTGCGTCTTGACTTCGGCCCGCACCCATAAAAAAATCACCTGACCCAGGAGCTGAAGGTAACCGACCATAGACAACGACGTATGTTCGCTGAATGGGCTCTGGTGCAGGACCCTAATTTTCATTGAAAAATCATCTTCAGCGATGAGGCCCATTTCTGGATGAATGGGTACATGAACAAACAAAATTGTCGAATTTAGGACGATACAAATCCACATGAGATTCAAGTGCGTCCAATGCATACTGATAAGTCACTGTTTGGTGTGGATTTTTGGTTGGCGACGTGATCGGTCCATATTTCTTTGAAAACGATGTTAAGCCAAACTAAAGGCCCTCCAGACGGCTGAACAGCAACCGCAGCAACTACAACAACAGCAGCAAGCACAGCTGCAGAAACAACAACCACAGCAGCAGCAAAAACAACAGCCTGTAAACAGCAACAACAGAAAAAAGAACAGCCACAGCAAATATATATTAATCAACCATCGACGTCCAAGAACGCCCAACAGCAGCAGCAGAGACAACAGCAGCAGAGTCAACAGAAGCAGAGTCAACAGAAGCCGGACCAACAGCAGCAGCCACTGCAGCAAAAACAAAAAACAGGTAAGGTGCCGTCAATTAATACCTTTAAGATGGACATTAAAGAAATTATAGATATATGTAGAGACGGCATAGGCGATAACTTTTTGATAAAGAGATTGGGTAATAATAGGCATGCTATCCACTGCTTTTCAGTGTATCAGCACAAAAAAGTTAAAAAAATTCTCCAAAAAACGGCCACTGAACATTACAGTTTCACGCCGAAAGAGGAAAAAATTCAGACGGTCCTCTTAAAGGGCCTTGACAGCTCTACTGACACGGTGGCGCTTTTAAACGAACTCCGTCGTGTAGCGACGAACGATCTCGAGTTCGTGGGGGTCAAGCCTTTCACGACTGCCAGAGCCAGACGGGAGCAACGGAAATTACCGTTCTTCCTGGTTCAGTTGTCGCCCAAAAGCTCCGAAGGTGGTGGAGAGGCGACCTATTTTTGCTCCTGCTCCGACAGCCGTTGTGCCCCAAATCTCTTACGCCTAAATGGCGGCAGGGAGGGCAACAACAACGGTACAGCCACAACCAAAGGTTGCCAAACAGGCCCCCGTGCCTACGGCACCTGCGGGACAGGCCGATATAATGACTGTGTTGCTGGCATTGCAGACCCAGTTAACCAGCCTACAACAACAGCTCGGAAAGCAGGAGGAAAGACTAGACCGTGTCTACGCTTACTCCCAGGTTAGGGCAATTTAAATTATAATGGGCGCGCTGTACGAAAACCCCTTTAAAATCCTGGCTGTGAATGTAAATTCACTAATCAGGACCGAACGTAGAGCAAATTTGTTTCAATGATCACAGTCCAGATGTCTTTTTGGCTAGCGAAACCAAGCTAAACCAGAAACACAAACTGAATCATAATAATTACAATATCGTAAGAAGGGACTGGCCCAACTCCACTCGTGGGGGCGGGGTCGCTATCTTTTTACGAAAAGGTATTGATCATAAGGTATAATAGTGAAGTGCCAAGATTCGAGTTGCTAGAAGCTTGCATCATATGCATTCCTCTCCAACATGGGAAGCGAATGTATGTGATTACAGTGTATGCATAAGAAGCACCTCAACCTAGAAACTTTATTGCTGAGCTCGAAAAACTTTTCGAGTGTCTTCGTCTGCACTCGGAAGAAAATTACTATATTATCGCTGGAAACATGAAGATTGGGGAAATCAAATCCAAAATCCAAGGGGATACCATCTTTTTCATTGGATGGGTCGACACCATATTGAGTGTAAAATCGACCTTCTTGCTACAGATAGACCATCGTTCCCAAGGAGCGGTGCTTTTCTAGGTCTACTACTGTTAGACTCAAGACAGTAACGGACTCAGTGGACCAACAGACAAGAAACTGTTTACAAACGGTAGAATACGACAGTGACCACTGCAGACTTTACGCCGTCATTTGTGCCTGCGTGCTCTTACAATTTTAGTAAGGCACGCTGGCCACGTTTCTCCAACATCCTGACAAGAGAACTCCTCTCTAACGACATTGTGCCTCCAAACGACAGGAATCTATCGAACGTAGAGATCGATGGATACCTGCTTCAGATGGTTTACTAATAGAAATGATCTAGAGATTAGGACACTGAAGTCGTCAATCAAAAATGTCAACTCGCTCATAAAACAATATTACAGATTTTCGATTAACTCGTATTGGGATAACAGAATTCGAGCCGTTAACTCTAGCGACCCGAGTATGTTTCCCGAGATTAATAAAATCTTCAGGAAAAACAATCAAAACGATCTTCTGTGTCTTAAGCTCCAAAGAACGGCAGACAACGAAAACATACTCCTGACCGCAGGAGTAGATCTAGGGGACGCCGTCTTGGACGACGACTTCTTTGTGATCGAAGATCCATTGGAGAAAGTTGAGTTGGGTTCTGCTTTTCAGCAAGTGTATAAGTTGAATGATTCCATTTGCCCGAACCACGACCTGGAGAACAGAGCTCTGCTGAATCACTTTTACCTTCGAAATAGCATCACGCAATGGCGATCTGAGAATCTTGGTTTTACCGGGTTCAATGAAGACAATCTGGCAAATTCCACCATCGCCGATCGAAATGGGCCAAGTTCCCTACTCATCTCGAAGGTCGAACTACAAATGATCTTCGTATCATTAAAGAAAAAGTATTCAGGAGGAGTCGATGGTATACCCAATGTTGTACTACGACATCTCCCTGAGGAAGCAATAGACATATACACAACACCGTTCCTCAACGCGCTGAATAATGCATATTATCCAGTGAGTTGGAAGACAGTGTTGTACATCCTCTCCCGAAAAAGGGAAAGAACAATTCCAATCCGACAAATCTCCGGTCGATAAGTCTTCTCCCGAGTATCAGCAAGGTATTCGAAAAAGTTATCAATAGAGCTCTGTCCAAGTGGGCCGAGGACCAAAAGTTGAAGTCATCAGAATTCTCTTGCAACGTGATATCGATAAAATTCAACAATACTGTAATGATTGGAAGCTCAAAATCAACTTCCAGAAATGTGAAACTATCCTGTTAAGAACCATTTTGTCTGGGGCCTCTAGGGATACGAGAAAGAACTGGCGCAAGCTAGTGTTCGCTGGGCCGCATGGACATCCACTGGCGAGTAAAGATGTAGTAAAGTACCTTGGCATCTGGTTAGATCAGTATCTATATTTCAATCATATAATATAAAAAGACATATAATAGAGGCTGCTCTGACCAGAGCTAGGAAAGCTTTTGCCCTGACAAGACGGTTGTTTTATAGCAGCCGCCTTGATAGCAGGGTGAAAGTGATTTGCTACATGGCCCTAATCAGGACGATGATTGCCTATGGATGCCCTGTGTGGTTCAACGTTGCACCATCTCTAATGGAAAAGATTCGGGTGTTCGAGAGACAGTGCCTTCGCACTTGTCTCGGACTTTATAGAACACCAGAGTCGTAGTACAAACATTATTATTCCAACGAGGTTCTATACAATGGGGCCAATACAAACAGGATAGATAATTTTTTAATTAAGCTCATTCGCGGCCACATTGCAAGGGCGATGACCTCAACTAATAGACAAATCTTCGGGGCTTACTACCCCGAAGATGAATATCTTGAAAGCACACGTTCGAGTGGTTTTATCCCGCCCGAGGCTTTCCTATACCTTGATAGTCGAGGGCTGATTCAGGATAGATCGGCGGTTCCGTTGATCTACCACATCGGCCGCAGAACAGTCGATTCGATAGCGGCTCTTCTACGACCGGGACATAGTCGCTGGGAGCGAAGCAGAGCGCCTCCGTTTCAGTAGGGCCGTGCCCGACCGGGATCGGAAGGAAGCCCTAGATCAGAATTTTGGTGGCTTCGCTAAAACCCGATAATTTTCAGTCGACATAGACGAAATATCGCCTAAGTTAGGTAAAGCAGTTGCGGCGGCACCAAAAAAAAAAACAACAAAAATTCCAAAAAATATATATATATATAAAAAAAAAAAAGCTTGCTGTGGCTGTTCTAGATTTAAGTATTTTAGGTTTGTTTTAAGTTATTTTAAGTTTATTTTTAGTTTATTTTAAGTTAGTTTTTAAGTAGTTTAAGATAGATTAAGGAATTGATAAGATACCCAGTTTTTTCTCATTTTCTGGGGGAAAAATAAAACCCCTCTATATATAAGATAAACTTAAGCTATTTTATAGGCAAAAGGCAATTAAAATTAAGTTAGAGAATAATTTAGAGCGCTCGCATAGGGCCAGTAAGTTAATTAAGTTGATAGTTTTAGCTAGTTTTAAGATTTTTGTCTAGCCTGTAAGTATAGTTATAAGTAAATATGAAAAAAATAAAAATCAATTAAGAGTAAAAAAAAACGGTGTTGGCCAGGTCATCATCGTCAACGGGGAGGGGTATAGGTCGATGATTACCCACTTCTTTTGGTCTGAATTGGATGATATGAACACCAACGACATCTGGTTTCAACAGGACGTCGCTACATGCCTGTGTTCTGAACTGGCCACCGAGATCGTGTGATTTGACTCCATTATACTTTTTCTTGTAAGGTTTTCTTAAGTCGCAGGCCTATGCGAATAGGCCACCAACCACAGCGGTGCTCAAAGCCAACATAACCAATGCCATCGGTCAAATTTTTCATGATTTATGCGCTAGAGTCATTGAAAATTAGATACTTTGGATGCGAGCCAACAAGAGAAGCCACGGCGAACGTTTAAACGATATTATATTATACACATAATGGCATAGATATAGGGCTTTCAAACGAATAAAAAAATTCGATGATATCTCACATACAATTCGTTTCATTTAAATTTCTAGTTAGGCAGCGTTTATTGAAAGAATCATTAACTATTTCATATTAAAGATTTTCTCATCGTATGCAATTCATCTCACCCACCTTCACTGACAATTTCCTAATAACTAGTCCAAAAGTGGCAAGGGATTGATTTTGAACCCTTCAAAAGTGCGAACGCATTTATCAAAGTCTTCTTAAATCGAATCTGACAATAATGCTTACGCCAAGGAAGTAAATCAATCATTTTTATAACGCGTAAATCCTACGAGAGCAATCTTCGTCGTTCATTATTCAAAAGAATAGGCTTTTCCTCTAAAACTTTATTGGTTACAGCAAAAGCGACCTAAATTTAATAGGCTTACACTTACGCGTTGAAACGTGGCGGGAAAGACGTTATGTAAAAAAACTAACATAAATAAACAAAATAATCTCCGCAGCTCCAAGGGATTAATTGAAAATCAAAATTAAGTATTTCTTGTCATGGAATATAAATGGTTGTTTGCTATGAATTGGCACGATAAATGTTAGAAAAAAAGTGAAGTGATGTGAATGAAATTGTGAAAGAAATATTTGCATAGATATCAAAATAAGGGGAACATATCTTTGAATTTGACATATGGGGAAGCAATAATTCGAATTGATTTAAGATAAGTTAAATCCTTTTGGCCTTTAGAGTGTTTAGTGTTTTGACACAAACAAATTTAAAATCAACCAAAACACATGACTCCAATAGGTATAGTTTATTTAAAAGCATTTCTTTAATTTATTCCTTTTTAGTACTCTTCGGACTTTTCAAGAAGGGTTACATTTAAAATGTCGAACGATAAGTTTGTCTTCCCGACTCGTTGTTATTCTTTTCTTCCTCTTCCGATTTGATTTTTTAAATGTTAATTTTTATAAACCGAGCGCCGACTGCGTTGATCAAAATGGCAAGGAAAATCTCGCCCGGTAAACCATTCCAAATTCGTGTTGTTCGGCTAAAAAAAGAATCCCTGTATTTCACGGTACGTCCGAAATTGGGCTCAAGGGTGAACTGAGGAGCATTCCTTGCGAGACGAGTATTACGGGAGAAACTTTTAAGGGGAGCAATGCAGCTGGTTACTTCGAGTGAACATTTTTTATATAAGAAACGATAAAAAAAGTAAAGACATGAAATATTGCGTCGGTGTTCGAGAGTGGCAATTGTTTCAGCGGCAGTTCTACTTCCTATCAATCTTAACGCTCGATTTTGTATTCTATCAAGCAGCTGAAGCGATGCTTACGAAGCACCTGCCCAGAGGTGGGAGTTATACTCGAGTTTAGGGCGAAAAAACGCTTTATAAATTGTAGGCAGATCAGAAGGGGAAAAATACTTCTTACACCGATACAGAAAACCTAAGCACTTAGCAGCATTCTTAGCGATTTCAAATATATGGTCGTTCCAACGGAGGTCGTCGTTGACACACATACCGAGTACTGAGAGCTTTTCGGTTTCTTCGATGTAAGTGCCATTCATGGACAATGGTATTGGGGGAATGTTTAGCTTTAACGACAGAAGACAGCATTGAGTTTTCGAAGCATTAAACTCCACACGATTTCCATTACCCCATTTGACAATGCTGTATAAATCGGAGTTTAATGAGCTTGACATACGGCACCGTTGCAATTGTACGTCCGAAGGCGAAGGACGTGAATTATCGAACGAATATGAAAAGCTGAGGGTAAAGTCGTCAGCAAAACAGTTAAGTGGATTAGAAGTAATAGACAGAAGATCATTTATAAAAATGAGGAAAAGTGTCGGAGACAGAACAGAGCCCTGGGGCACACCAGCATTTATTTTGTGGGAATCAGACTTGAATCCGTCCAATACAACTTGTATTGAACGGCCCAGAACAAGAGTATCATCGATCCCAAAAACACGCATTTTCGATAAGAGAGCTTCATGCCAAACTCTACCAAATGCCTTGGAGATATCAAGAGCAATAATCTTACTTTCGCCAAAGCGATAAAAAGATTTGTTTTACTGTTCGGTGAGATATGCCATCAGATCACCAGTGGAACTGTTTCTGCGGAAGCTATACTGACGGTCATGGAGAAGCTTTCGATATTCGAGATATTCCTTAAGCTGACGGTTAATCAGCGTTTCCATGACCTTAGAAAGAAGGGATTTTAGTACTATAGGTCGTTAGGAGGACGGATAATATGGCTTATCTTTCTTAGGGATAGGCTGGACAAATGTGGGCAGTGGCTTTGCCAGTGTGGAAGAACACCTCTTCAGAAAAATCGGGGGTATACCTTCCGGGCCAGCGGATTTGTGTATATCGAGATCTTTAAGAACTCTTGCTACTATACGAGTGCAGAAAAAATCTGTCCCATGGAAAATTTAACATTCTCAATTACAGGAGGGGCAACGTTGTTGTGAGGCAGCGTGGATGGGCGGCGAGGGAGTTTGCCTTCTCTAAAGAGTAAACAATTGGTTTGTAATTGTAGATGACCGTTGGAACTGAATATGTTTAGGAGTTTTTACTATTTTTTTACAAATGCCCAAACATTTTTATTGTCTTTGTAATTTTTGGTCATGCAAAAATTTGGTTCCTTCAATAACGGAGTTGCATGAGTTCCTTGCTTGTTTGTGCTTTTTCCGATTTTCCTCTGAAGGGTTGGCTTTGTAAGATTGGAAACTTACTCCTTTGAGCCTGATAGCTTCTTGACATAGTTAGAAGTATCTCCAATAAAAACTAACATTTTAAATCATTTTTCACGTATTAATAACAGCCAATATTGCTTGCATTTTTGCGAGTACTTCCTTCGATGTTTATATACATATTTAGCTTGTGTATGTTGCCTTCGAGTCTTAAAGTCGGTTTTTCTTTTTGTACAACAGGATGCATTGATTCGGTTACTGAAATCAAATCGAATCAACGTCTAGTGCAAAGAGGGTGCATTACAACACTACAACACAGCCAGAGAAAGTTTAGAAAATCCACTCATAGCAATTTTACGGTATAAGCATCGTAGGCTTGAATTTATTGATTCCAGGAACAGAAGTATATTCTGGCATGGTATTGCATGTTTTTGCAAAAGTTATTATGAGTCTTGAAAAGGATGATATCTAATTTCATGGCCCATTAGTGGCTTACTATTACAACCCTAAGGAATATAAAAGCTATCAAATTTCTCAATTATCCTTTCTCTGCAGAAGAAGTAAATGTTTATGCGTACTGTTTTTGTGCTCAGTCGAGGTCTTTTAAAACAAGCCCTATAACAACCTGTCTTGTTTAATTTGACATGGTGTGCTGTAAGATTTGTACTTATTACAATAAATCCCATCCGCATCCCTTGTAACTTTCAGTTTGTTGGTCATCCAGACTTAGAGCCGCTGCTGCAGTAAAATATTTTCTAAATAAGATGCGGTGGGTTCGTTAAACCATGACATGAACATCGTAGAAGAAGATGTGAAAAAAGCTGAATCCAATTCATTTATAAATTGCAAAATTGGAATTGTATCATATATCATTTGTTTAGCACAAAAGCAGAGAGGGTTGTTGCAACCAATGCTTTTTTCCCTGAAGTTGAGGGGTTCTTTTTAAGAAATACCAAAATACGAGGCTGATGTTGTTTTAGCAACGAACTAAATCAAATTAAAGGTATTTCGTGGGACCGAATAAAAAAAGCATACAAAACATTTGGGACTAACGTTGTTTCAAACACAGGAATTCAAAGAAAATATATCAAACTGTCGTTGTAATGGGTTTTAAGTATGATATTAATATTTGTGTGAGAGCATCTTAAATTCCACATATGCAAATTTAAACAAGAATTTACAATCTATATTAAGAACGCAAGTCAATTGGAATTTTGAACGACGACGAAATAAAAACTTTTATTTAGTAAATGTTAATATCAAAAATAAAGATATATTGCATGAATACAATATTCTTTTTGTGCAATTTTTTTAGTATTTTCCTAGCATTTTGTCACTTAAATTTCGCAGTAAAAAAATTTCGATAAAAATAAAAAAAAAACTACGTTAATCACAAATGTACATAAGTAAGCATTTATAAATTAAATGATTATTTCCTTTAAATAATTGATAGCAATATTAAAAAAATTGCATAATTTTTTCGGCAATTAAATGTGTATTGCGGACCAAAAAAGTAACATTTTAAAAACAAATTTAAACAAACTGAAAAAATATTCCCCTTAAATTTAAAACAATAAGAAATTCATGTCACAAAATTAAGTAAGCAGTTCAAATAAAGACTGCATTAATAAAGTTTATTTTGCAGAGCTTATAGTTTTAATACTTTGTTGTATATATCTTGGCCTATAACCGCCTTCATACGCGAAAGCATTGAGCTGACCAAATTTAGAGTTACGTTTTGACCAATTGGCATGCACAAAATTGTCAATTTTATTTATCGAAGTTTAAAAAAAATTACCATACATTTATTTGTAATTGGTGATTTCAATTTAACTAATATCCACTGGGTTTTTGATTCTAAAGAGTTACTACTTTTACCATTTAATGTAATTAATGAATATGAAATTAAAGTCATTGACATAACATACATACATAAATACATACATATGATTTAGTTCAAATAAATGATTGTAAGAACAATCTGAATTATATACTCGATCTTGTTTTTATAGACAGAGATTTAAATGTATCTGTTGATAAGTCACTGTATCCAATTTTTCCAAATTCTGTGCACCATAATGCTTTATCTGTTATTTCTGATTAATATGAATATTTCAAACCAAATAATTGTAATATAAATAAATCAAACTATGCTAAAGCTAATTTTGAAGTTATAGCGAGTTATATGTCGCGGATTACTTGGAGTTCAAATTTTCATACTTCAGATTTATTTAATTTTTACAATTTTTTAATTGCGATTATAGGGATTATAAGGCAAGTTAAGGATTCGCGAATATTAACAAAATTGAGATAACAATCAAACATGACATTACGATCATAGAGAAGCCTAAAATGTCATTAACAAAAAATGTCCGTCTGTCTGTCTGTCTGACTGTCCGGGTGTATATCGATCTGCAGCCCAAACTGGTTAAGCGATTGCGTTCAAATTTGGTATCTCTTGGCAGTCTTCAGAGGGGAAATTGAAATTTTATTTTGAGGTACCTGCCATATAACGATTAAGGAAAACCTTATTTTTCTCGAAAAATGGCTCCAAAGATTTTGATGAACATTTTAGCGATTTTCTTTTGTCAGTAGTAGCTATCTGCTAATTAATACCAAATTTACCGGAAAAGTCTATTAACGGTACCTTTCATATAACTGTTTTTTTAATTTTCAACTTTTTCGGTAACGGCACAATGGTTTTCAATTAAAATTTTATTTTTGAAAAGTTTTAAGCATCCAAATTAATTCTACTTACAAAAAATTTTAATAATTATATTTTTCTATTTTTGTAATTTTTGATTTTCTTTTGAAAATTTAATATTTTTAAAACTTAAACAAAAATTTAAATTTTAAAATCAGGTGTAAATTAATAAATCCTAAAAAACTGCATAACAAAATTACAAACAAACATTTTTTTCAAAAAACTAAAAATAAAAATTGTTTATAAAAAATTGGTTTTCTTACTAAAAGAACGTATTTCTCCATTTCAGCATGGCCTTGTGGCAGGTAGATCTACAACTATACCAACCTTTCAGTTTTCGCAAACTTCATTTTAAATAAACTTGAAAAAGGTTACCAAATTGACGTGATTTACACTGACTTCGCAAAGGCTTTAGATAGAGTCAATTAATCAATTTTAATAAGCAAATTAGAAAGTTGTAAAGTTACAATATGTGTCTATTGATAATATGCTTTCGTATCCTGTAGACGTTTTGTCAGGTGTTCCTCAAGGTAGCCACCTTGGACCTCTACTTTTTTTGATTTTTATCAATGACATGCCTGATATTTTTTTAAATTCTGTTCGGGTTTTATTTGAAGATGATCTGAAATTTTTTACAAGATGACCTTAATAGTTAAACTGAATTGTTTATGTTAAACAAGTTATTCTTGATTGTTTCTAAATGTCAGTGTTTTTTTAGTTGCAATTCCTGACCAGTGTTCTTTGAGTATCGAATAGATAACAATATTCTCGAACGAGTATCAGTGAAAAAGGATCTCGGAGTTGTTTTTGATTCTAAACTAAACTTCATTAAACATATTGAATTCATGGTAGTTAAAATTAATTCTATCTTAGGTTTTATTCAAATGGCTTTAGAGATCCTTATGTTCAGTCTATATTAGAGTATTATTTTGTGATTTGAAATCTTTACTATAACATACACTCGAATAGAATGGAAAGTATTCAAAGAAGATAAGATAAGATTTGTAATATCAAAGCTTATAGAAGATAAATGAGTAATGACCTACACATACCCAACTTTCTGGCACTTTTTTGAAGGTTGTTCTTTTAAATATTTAAATACCTAGTCGAAACTATTCATCAAAGAATCTATTTATAAACACTCCATTGCCAGAACCAGATGCAACCATACACCCCTACGCCATAACGTGTCCACTGGCCACCCCTGTGCGAGAATATAAAAATAACAGTGTTCAAAAAATCTGTTTCGTAAAATGTATGGGTTCTAGCAAAAAGAAGCCGCTTTTGATGATTCACTTTACACCAGCCATTGCTAAGCTGGTAAAAGAAAAGGATAATGCTTGGAAAACAGCTCGAAGGTTTCCAACAACAGAAAAGTATAACTTTTGGAAAACTTTGTGCAAATAAAAACGGGAATCAATCCAGTCAAAAAAGATCTTCATGGGAAAACTTCGTCAACTCACTGAACCCATCATTAGAAATCCATACATTGTGGCACAGGATACGGTCACTACAATCCTCTAGATCAGACCCAGATTTTCCATACATGATGCCAGATAATAGAATTCAAAATAATCTTGAAGTACTTGCTAATATGTTTGGAGGCAAATGGAAAAAATACAGTGAAAACATCACTTATCCAGAATCTGTTATCGAGGATAAAATGAATTTCAATCTCAGCCAACTTTAAAAAACCCACAATCCATGGGAACTAATGAACAAATTTCACGACTGAAAGTTGACATGACTCTGAGAATGGCAAAAGGTAAGACCCCAGGTGAGGATAACATTACTTATATGATGGTTCAACAATGTTCGGATAACCTCAAGGATAGACTCTGTTCTTTATATAACAACATTTAATAAAGGGCTCAGCTTAAACCGATTCCTAAAAGTTCTCGAAATACAGTTTCGATAACTATCGGCCTATTTCACTTCTTCCTATTCTCTCCAAGATTTTTTAAAAAATTATTGCATTCGTCTCGCAAGTTGGTTATGGCAAAAAAAAGGTAGATTCGGGACAATATGCCTTTAGACGGAACAGAGGAGTCCATATACACTTATCCAACTCGCAGAAACCCTTTTAAAACCAAACATAACATAGCCTGATTTCCAAAAACAGATTACAGAAAACAGTTCCTCATCCATCGGACCCTTTAACTAATCAAGTCCTTTATGATTGGAAGAACCCTTCGAGTCAACTATAACTCTTCACAGTTTAAACTGAAAAATGGAACTCGACAAGGATCTCCTCTTTCAGTGGTAATTTACAACTCCTACATAGATTCAGTAATAGTCAAACTATCAGAACCTGAACTTAATCTTGAATTAGTTGGAGTATATGTTGATAGTATTTAGGTATTAGAATCTGGAGACCCGACACAGGTGATATCTGGTTTAGAAGAGGCGGATAGGGCAATTCATAGGAGGTCCAAAGGTACAGGGGCCACAGTCCCACCCTCAAAAGTAAACTTACTACATTTATGTAGAAAAAGAAACTATCATCCTGTCAAAAGAATTGAAAATTCAGGGAGTTACATTTACCGGGAATTTGAAATGGAATATCCATTGAAAAAATGAAATCATCTTCCGAAAAATGGCCTCATCTTTAAACAGCCTTTAGAATATAAAAACCACTTGTTGCACCTTGCAACATGGTCTTACCAACTACATGATATCAACACAGTGATCAATAATTGCTTTCGTACAGTCATGGGCACTTAATCTAGCCAAGGCCTAGTAATCTACAAGAATTGAAGGGTCCTACAGTTTACCGCCGAATCCGAACGGCTAAATGAGATGCACTTTTTCGAGACAAATTTTACTCTTGGAGGTTTTTTCAGTTCCTCGCAAGAGGCAGTACCCCGGAAAAGGTGGCTATGAGTGGGAACTACTTAGAGGAAAATTAAAAGACGACGCCGGGTATCAGGGCATATTGGAATCAAAGGTAATACAGTTACAGATGTTGCGGCCAAAGATGCTATAAATTATCCACAGGTTATCGAATCCCCAAATTTCTACCAATTGACTCGACAGATACTCTTGAGGCAGCAGAAAGAGGAACTTGCAGATAATTGGAACAATTGTCATACATTCCTTCGCACTCATAACCCCCAGCACCATTGTATTCCATACAATACTCTTTTTACCAGAGAAGATTGTGTTAAGGGTATTTAGAATCAGAGTTGGAAAAACTATTTTTACCACTAAACATATATATAATAAGGAACTCCGATATGCGTGTGAACATTTTCAAACAGAACGTTTCATATGGCACATATTCGTCGAATGCCCCTTATGACGACGAATCGATCGGTTGGTAGAAAGCACACGCATACCCCACCAACTAGCCAGCATACTCAACCCCGCAGATTATAAGACAATTCAACGGATAAAAAATGCTTTAGATGCTCATGACAAATTAAATAAAGTATAATGTTTCTATATTCGACTCTACAATTTTTAAATAGATGGTAGGCTACGCTCATGCTGATAAGACCCATGACTGATGCTAGTCGCGATTCTGTGGTTCCTTCAACCAATATCGATCGCGAGCACCAGGCGAACTTAAAAAAGAACAGGCGCAAATTCCCAAAACAGTTCCACTCAAATTCAAAAGGAACAAGAAGAGAAAAAGATACAAAATAGGCGGAGTTTTGTTAAATTAGAAAGTAGATATAGATATTAGGGTGTGTGTGTGGGTTTAACGACAACCAACTCTTTTTATTTTCTTAAGGACGGCATCACTTATGGTTTTATTATCCGGATGCCCTACTGAAAGAATTTGTAAATTTATTTGTAAATTATTTGAATAAATAAATAAATATATAAATAAAAAACTTTTTCCTTATGTTTCGACCATGGTACCCGGATTGGTGGAGCACTCGTTGTTTGAGCGTTGCAGGTCTTACCTTGTTTTTACTTGTACTATAATGCAAGTTATGCATTCGTGCGGATTAAAAATTTTGAGATAACAATCAAACGTGACATTAAGACGATAATGAAACATATTTGAGTTACTGGCAAAATTCTGTTCGTTTGTCTATCTGTCTGTCTGCGTGTTTGTCTGTCTGTCTGTAGGGAAAACTGTTCCGAAAACTTTTTTTGTATTTTTAATAATTAAACATTTTTTTTTTGAAAAGTCAATATTTTGAAAACGGGTTTTGTGATTTTTTTAAATTTTTTTTTTTAAATAAATGTGAACTTTGTGCTTAAGTTTGTATTCTTAAATTATTTTTTTAGTTTTTTTAAAAACAAGTTGTTAAAAATAAACCGTTTAATTTAAAAACCGTTGCTACGATTTTGAACAAAAAATTCACACTTTTTAACATTTATTAAAGAATTAAAATGGAGTTTAAAATATTTCACTAAATACAATTTTAAAGTACTTTATTCAAATAATCAAAAGTCACAAAAATCGAATAAATGCTTTTTGATGTTAACTTCAATTTTTCTTAAATTTTATTCTACAATGTGAATGCACAAGTATGTGCGATCCAGTCGTGCAATTTATTTGACCTGCGATTATAGGTACTAAAATGCATTCACGCAGATTAAAATTTTTGAGATAACAATCAAACATGACATTACGATGATAAAGAAACATATTTGAGTTATTGGCAAAATTCCGCCTGTCTGCCCGTAGTTATCTATTTTGGACTACAGCCTAAACATCTTCAAATTTGGAACATTAGGTTATTTTGACATCGTACAGAGGGTTTTTTTTTATTTTTTTGATCAAATATTAACGGTACCTGTCATATGACGGTTATGTAAAAGCTTATTTTACTCGAAAACGGCTCAAAGAATTAAAAAAAAAAATCTGTGTGCTATTGTTGGTAAGCATTATTTTTTGGTGACAAAAATTAAGATGGTGGGCTAAGAACGGTTCCTCCCATAGAACCGTTTTTTTTTCGACTTTCTCGCGAACTGGTTAACCGATTACAACCACAATTTATATCCAGGAAGATGTAGCTAGCTTAAGTAATATCAAGTTAAAATACTTTCCAAAAACAAGACAATCAAAAGTCACAAAAATCGAATATAAAATTTAAATTCTTCTTATAACGGGTGATTTTTTTGAGGTTAGGATTTTCATGCATTAGTATTTGACAGATCACGCGGGATTTCAGACATGGTGTCATGGTGAGAAAGATGCTCAGTATGCTTTGACATTTCAAGAACTGAAGCCGAACGATCTGCCACAACGTCGAATTTTCAGTGAATGGGCCCTAGAAAAGTTGGCAGAAAATCCGCTTTTTTATCGACAAATTTTGTTCAGCGATGAGGCTCATTTCTGGTTGAATGGCTACGTAAATAAGCAAAATTGCCGCATTTGGAGTGAAGAGCAACCAGAAGCCGTTCAAGAACTGCCCATGCATCCCGAAAAATGCACTGTTTGGTGTGGTTTGTACGCTGGTGGAATCATTGGACCGTATTTTTTCAAAGATGCTGTTGGACGCAACGTTACGGTGAATGGCGATCGCTATCGTTCGATGCTAACAAACTTTTTGTTGCCAAAAATGGAAGAACTGAACTTGGTTGACATGTGGTTTCAACAAGATGGCGCTACATGCCACACAGCTCGCGATTCTATGGCCATTTTGAGGGAAAACTTCGGAGAACAATTCATCTCAAGAAATGGACCGGTAAGTTGGCCACCAAGATCATGCGATTTGACGCCTTTAGATTATTTTTTGTGGGGCTACGTCAAGTCTAAAGTCTACAGAAATAAGCCAGCAACTATTCCAGCTTTGGAAGACAACATTTCCGAAGAAATTCGGGCTATTCCGGCCGAAATGCTCGAAAAAGTTGCCCAAAATTGGACTTTCCGAATGGACCACCTAAGACGCAGCCGCGGTCAACATTAAAATGAAATTATCTTCAAAAAGTAAATGTCATGGACCAATCTAACGTTTCAAATAAAGAACCGATGAGCTTTTGCAAATTTTATGCGTTTTTTAAAAAAAAAAAGTTTTCAAGCTCTTAAAAAATCACCCGTTAAATACTTATCAAATTTTATTTGACGCTGATACCGCACGTAAGAGCAAGTACGTAAGATCCAGTCGTGCAGTTTATTATTTTTGCTGTTATCTTTGGCGTTCTTATTTTGGGATTTATCTTCACTTTGCTTGTAATAATCTGCTGTTTTCCAACAGTGTTTCCAAATAGTGTTTATTTATCACTTTTTTTTAATCCAAGCTTACTTAATTACCTCTTGGAGCCATTTGCTTTTATGAAGCATTAATTAATCATAAACTGAAAAAAAATATAGAAATGAGACAAAAGAAACCAAAAACTCAAAAAAGACGATACAAGCTGCAGTATAAATATTCAAACACTGCAGGTGCTTACTTACTTTTGTAACATAGAAAATGCAATTAACTCAACAAACAGTGATGTTCTGAAGATAAACAAAAATTTAACCGGCAAACTTTGCTTACCACATGATGTGCACACGCTAATCATAATTTTGAATGCATTATAGCATATGTATGCGACAGCGTTGGCTGATTACTTACTTTTCTGATTCACTGTATATGGCAAGGAAAATTGAATCACAGGATGCATTAGAATGCTTGTCCCCATCTTTTGAAAATGTTGAGTATGTATTTTGAACTTGAATTAAATTAATTTTTTCTCAACATAATCAACAATTCATCTAATACCAACTTCATTGAGCAAATAAGAAGAAAAATCGCTAAGCATTACTTAGGTCTGAACAGCATAACATGAACACCACTGAAAATGTGCCACCTGCTATCAAATGGAAAACCAAAATTATAAATACACTTCACATATACAATTTTTCCATTCCTTATCTCCACCCACCAAGTACCAGCGTAATCAACGATTTCCTTACTGAGTGTAAGTAACGACCTTAAATCGTTCAGTGTATGCCGTATGTACTGTACATAAAAAAACAACACACGAACAAAACGAATTCAGCACTTTTACATGACGTAGTGCCATCCAAAACTCTGACAAAGTTCGTAGTGGCGAACGAAACCACGCTTTTCAGAGATGAACAGATGAAATAAATGGAAAGAAAGTTGTAACTGCTACTGCTGTTCCACTGGCCACATCTAGAACCGTGTGTTGGTTTGTAAGTGCCGCACGGAAAGTCAGGATACAATGGCAAAATAACAATAAAAAAAACACTATATTGCACTTCGCGTAATATCCTCGTCCTCGTTGGAACATGTTTTCTTTACCAATAAAATTTATTGCTCGCCATAAATTTCCCGAGGATTCTGTTATTTTTTTATACATTTTGTGTGAGAATATATTTGTCTCTTCCTGATGCAACCACTCGGATGGTAGGAGATTTTCCGGAAAATGCAATTGCAAACGGGGAGGCACGGTTGGTACAATAAGTGCGACATTCCACATTGCAGCGAACGGTAATCGATGGAAAATGCAGTTGAATAAACTTAGCTAATTCAAAAATGCTACAATATTTGTGTTGGTCGTTTAAAGGCTGAAAATGGCATGGCTATTGGAATGGAACATACAACCTTACAACTAAAAATGGCCAAATCAGTACATTTCATATCACACATGGAAAAAGATGTTTTTTTTACTGAATAAGGTTAGAGATGGACTAAGACTCAAGTGCAGGATACCTATCTTATCACAAAAGGTTTAAACCATTTAAAAAACGGAAGCTTCCCTACTAGATATTCGTAGCAACTTGTTTCCAATTTTCAAGCTAATATTTACTGATATTGTTTTACTAACAGCAGTAACCTTAGCTTCTGATATTTATTTCCAGACTCACAAAGAGAAAAGTAAATGATCGTTCAAGGTATGCTTATCACAATTCACAAACCACCTTCTCTATCGAACAATCACACATTTTACTTTGCCAAAAATGCATCCAAATTGTTAGGGGTCCTAACACGATGAACGAAATATTTTACCCTATTGTCGCTACAATCAGTAACATTCGTAAAAGCTTTGAGTATAATTGTGATATCTGGGCAGGTGGCCCTGTCGCTCACCTACGTTTTCTGGATAGAATTCAGACAGAGGATAGGAACATAACCGGGCATTTCTTCCGAGCATTCTTTTTCAACCATTTTTACTTCCGATTATAGGGACTAAAAGGCAAGCCTAGGTTTCGCGAATATAAAATAAATTGCACGACTGGATCGCACGTACTTGCTCTTATGTGTGGTCACAGCTTGGAATAAAATTTGAAAATAATTATATGGGAACTTAAAAGTTTTTATTCGATTTTTCTGACTTTTGATTGTTTGAAAAAATTACATAAATTACATAAAGCGGACAAATTTAAATGTCATTTTATTTTGATTTTGTGATTTTTTTTTTCAAAATCGCAGGAGCGTTTTTAAATAAAACGGTTTTATTTTAACAACTTTTTTTCAAAAATTAAAAAAATAATAATTAAAGAATGCAAACTTAAGCAAAAAAAATTATACACATTTAAAAACAAAATTAAAAAAAAACATGTACCCGTCTTCAAAATATCGATTTAAAAAAAAGAAAATTATTAAAAATACAGAAAAAAGTTTTCGAAAATATTTTAAAATAACACTACTAAGGCTACCAACATCTTCCTGAATATCAATTTTTATTGAAATCGAATGACCAGTTTTCGAGAAAGTCGAAGAAAAAAAAACGGTTCTATGGGAGGTACCATTTTTAGCCCACCGTCTTGATTTTTTGTGCACTAAAACATAACCTACACCTACAATAGTACATTGATTTTTTCATAAAACTTCTTGGAGCCGTTTCCGGGAAAAATAAGCCTTTACTTAACGGTTATATAAAAGGTACCGTTAATATTTAGCTAAACAAAATTTAAAAAGTGCTCTGTAGACTGTCAAAATAACCTTATGTTCCAAATTTGAAGACGATTGGCAAAACTGTTTAGGCTGTAGTTCGTACAGACTCAAATATGGGTGATTGTTGAAATTTTTTACGAATGCATAACTTGCCCTATAAATCGCAAGTTAAAAATTGAGATAACAATCAAACATGACATTACGGTCATAGAGAAGTCTAAAAAATTTATAATTAGCAAACAATGTCTGTCTGTCTGTCTGTCGCAACGGCTTAAGCGATTATCTTCAAATTTGGCGTGTAAGATTCGTTTGGCATTCCCCGCGGGGAAATTGAAATTTTATGTTTAGGCCTAAAAATAACGGTACTTGCCATATGACCCCTTAGGAAAAGCTTATTTATTAAACGGCTCAACGATTTTGATGAAAATTGTTCAGAATTTTTTTTGTTGGTATTGGCTATCGTTTGATTAGAACCATATTTACGGGAAAAGTCTACTAACGTTACCTTTCAATTTTTTTCAATTAAATTTTTATAAAATTTTATATTTGAGAAGACCTAAGTAGCCAAATTAATTCTGTTTATCAATTTTTTTAAAACTTTTTTTGTAATTAAAATTATTTTTTTTTTTGAAAAATCAATATTTTTAAAACTAATCAAAAAAATTATTTTAAATTTAACTAAAAATAAAAAACCGGATTTTATCATAACCGGTCCTACAATTTTCGAAATACAGTTCACATAAATTCTTTTCTATTTAAGACGTGTGATGGCGTACTTCATTTTTACTAAAAACAGTTAAATATTGTGGTTTTTAATACTTTTTATAAGTTTAAACTGCGTTATTTTCAACTTTGTTACTTGTTTCTGCCAAAGGTCTTGCTTTCCAATGTAATTTAGGCACATAAGAGCAATAATGATCATAATGAATCGTTAAATTTAGGTTTGTGTGTCATAAAAATGCACAGCTTACCGCGCACCTCGGAAACTTCTGATGTAGAGGGCACTTGAAACATGAAAAAAAACAAAAAACTTATTTGTTCTTCATTGATCTTTAGTAGGGTACCTAATTAACATCAGATAATGTCAAAAAAATACCGCTTACAACCGTCTAGCGGGACAAAATACCGCTTACAAGCGCTCAAAGATACAAAAATTAGACCAATATTACCATCTAATCCAGAAAATAAAGAAGTTTGGGATACTTGGGATGTCCGGTAGATACAAAAACCAAATTTTCAAAACCACGCCCCTCCGCTCCCTTCACAATCTGTTAAAAATTACTTAAAATCGGGACTTTTTTCACTCTGGCCTATAATTTTTTCTGGTGCATTTTAACGCAAAATGACTCTATATGCCAACTTGTAATAAATTAAATTTCCTACGACTTTGGTATATACAGTTTTTTTTTGTACACAACCAATGGCAAGGAAACTATTAAACAGCCAAAATTGCCCAAATGTGGGTACTTATTTTAAATTTTAAGTTTTTTATACATCTAAAGCGCGATAACTTCGTAACCGTTAAATTGAGCTCAAAAGTCCACAAAATCAATTTCTTAGAGATTTGATTACCAATATTTTTCATACTCCACTTTATAATTTATTGCCGGTACAACTTTAGTGGCTTAATTAAAAAAAAATTATAAACATTCAATTTCAATAAGTGCCATTAGAGTAAAAGGGTAGTTTTAGATGGAAAAAGTTCGGAACTTAATAAAATGTTAGGATGCTCTTCAGGGATAGTCAATTAACATTTTCTCAAGTTTTGAACCCCTAGGACCTCGTGAAAAAAGAGGAGTGGGCGAGGGGGGGTGGTGGAACATTCTTTTTTAATCTTTCTTATGTTTTTCATAAATAACTTTGGATTTTTAGGACTTTTGAGCTCAATTTAACGGTTACGAAGTTATCGCGCTTTAGATGTATAAGAAACTCAAAATTTAAAAAAAGTACAAACATTTTAGGCAATTTTGGCTATTTCATAGTTTCCTTGCTATTGGCTGTGTAAAAGTTGGCTGTGTACCAAAGTTGTAGGAAATTAGGAACATATAAGACCAAGAATTTACGACCCAGTTATGTCCATTTCTTAATTTTGTATCTGGCTAAGTACAATACCAATAGAAAAATTCGAAAAAATGGCAAAGAATGTTTCGGCGTATTTCGTTAGAAAATTTTTATCTCACTTAAAATCTACGGGCGAAGATTACTAAAATAAGTTTGAAAGAATGGTTAGTGGTTACCAATCTGCTGATCGAATCCACAATGCCGGGGTTAGCAAGCAAACACTCTATCTAGCAAGTTGGCCAAATATTTTCTACCCCCTAAAAAAAGGTCGTCGTAATAATCGCATTTCTATGTATGCCCACCAATTTACCCTCGAGCCTTATTTCGGACTGTAGTCGGGAAAATTTTACAACATTAAAAGCTCTTTCAACTTTTTCAAGCACTCCATGTATGAAGTTAAATATTTGTACATTTATGTCTAAAAAAAATTACAATTTAATAACACTCTTGGTTCAAATCACCTGAACCTGAACAATAAGCGTATCTTCACTTATGTGAAACAAAACTACAAAAATGGTTTTATGTTCTTTCCAACAAAAAGGCATTTTTACTTTGCCTAACAAAAAAAAAACCTTCACTATTCAAGGAGCTAGGAGAGCAATAAGGCCGGATTTAATATCCCAAAGAGGACAAACAGCAATAAAGTAGTTAGATGTCAGAACACAGTTGGAAGAAATGTCTAGGAAACCTAATTTTCTCTATCTTACACTAAGGCAAATTTGATAAAAGTAAATTCATTTTTATTTTGTCTTGTTTCATGTTGTAAAAGCAAAATATTATACAAGGATTCTTTTATTAATAAGAAATATGTCACACCCACGGGGTACCTATACATTTGTTCTAAGAAAAAAAGTCTTTTGAGAGAGAAAAAACATGATATCAAAATATTAAGCACAAAATATCTCTACGAGGAAAGAAACCAAGGCAGTTACTTACATTCTCAATCATTCCTCTGTGGAGATATACAAATGTCCACCGAATTTTCTTGGACAAGATTTTCTATTGAGAAAATTGTCACTTTTACGCATAAACAGTCGCCAGATCCACAGAAATTGACTTCTTTAGCTAAATATTTCAATTCGTCTGTGTTCTTTATTTGGACTTTAGATTGTACGAGGCTATAATTTTCACCATTTTTATTATGTAAACTGTAGAAAGGCAATTTTTTCTTCAACACTTTAAAGCTTTATGTGTCAGAATTGACGCAGTTATAGAATAAATAGATACATATACCCGTGCTCTCTCTTTGTTATTTTTAGATGTACACATATATAATTTTTGGGCTGGTACTCGTTATTACAATAAATAACCTAATAGCACCAAAATGACACGCTAATGATCGATTTCTTTATAGGGTGCTAACGCTAGTATTATCCAAAAATTAAAACTTAACATCGGACATTGTGGACTCTTTCTTTTTATTGTGATTATAGGTATTATAATGAAAGTTATGTTTTCGTGCAGATTTTTGAGATAACAATCAAACATGACATTACGATGATAGAGAAACATATTTGTGTTATTGGCAAAATTCTGTCCGTATGTCTGTCTGTCTGTCTGTCTGTACAGATGTATTTTGGACTGTAGCCTAGACAGTTAGGCCAATTCTTCAAATTTAGAACTTAAGGTTATTTTGACATTCTACAGAGGAGTTAATTTTTTTTTTTTTAAATTAATGGCACCTGTCATATAACCGTTATGTAAAATCTTATTTTTCTCGAAAACGGATCCAAGAATTTTTATGAACAAAATCAGTGTACTATTGTGTAAGCATTATATTTTGGTAAAAAAAAAACGGTACCTCCCATAGGAACGTTTTTTTTTCTTCGACTTTCTCAACATTGATATTCAAGAAGACGTAGAAAGCTTAAGTAATTTTACATAAATTTTTTTTCGAAAACTTTTTTTTTTTGTATTTTGATTAATTTTTTTTAATTTCTTTTTTTTTTGAAAAATCAATATTTTGAAAACGGATAGGTAATTTTTTTCCAAAAATTTTGTTTTTAAATATATGTTATTTTTGTTCTTAAGTTTATGTTCTTTAATATTTTTTTTAATTTAAAAAAAAAAGTTGTTAAAAAACCGTTTTATTAAGAAGCATTCTTACGCTTTTGAAAAAAATCACACTTTTTAACATTTTCTAAAGAAATAAAATGGCGTTTAAATCGGAATCCTTGACGTCAAAAGCTTCTGTGAGGTAAGTACCAACCTTGACGGAGCAGCGAGTGTTCTTCATCGTCATCCTGCACAGTCGGACGAGTTTTGTGTGGATGCCAAAACCAGACATGGCTATGTATAGCTCGTCTCTATAAGTGCTATCATACTCGGCCTTAAAAACGATAAAGAGGTGGCGGGTATCGATTTGGATTCTTGGGTAGTTTCCAGGATCTGCCGTAGAATGAACATTTGTCTGTCATCGTCCATGTTGAATGGTTCATTCTGCCTGACAGCGGTCTTCATCGCCTTTTAACAGTCTGCAGAAATAGTCCTTCCATGTACTCAGAACCGACTGTAACTCTACTACGAGCACGAAGTTTCCATTCCTATCTCTACAGGCTTCTCTGCGGTTTTTTTTCTTTGGCACGTTCTTTTTTACCTGTTGGTAAAACTTCCGCAGATTGTTCCTCGAGTAGCATCTCTCAATTTCTTCGATCGCGCGCTTCTCGTGTTCTCTCTTTTTCTTTTGGAGAAGCCAGTGTTCTTTCCGTCTTTTCTCTTCGTAGAGCTCGCGAGCAGCTTTCGTCCTTCTTTGCAGTGTCGCTTTATATGCCTCTTGTTTGGCTGCATGGGCCTGTCTGAATTCGTCATCTAACTAGAGGTTTCGTGGTGGTGGTCTGGTGAAACCTAGCACACCAGTTGCGGCATTTCTGATGGCTTGTTGGCAGTGTTGCCACTGGTTTTCGGCACTTAATGCTGGCGGTAATGGATTTCTTGATAGGTTACGGGATGTTCGATCGGCATAGGTTCTGGCGGTCTCTTGCATTTGCAGCTTTCCGACGTCATACTTCCACACAGTATTACTCCGTTGTTGTGGCGTTCGGGTTATTCGCTTTCTTACCTTAAGTGAGCAAGGTAGTGATCCGAATCGATGTTAGCTGCTTGGAAGGTGCGAACATCAAAAATACTTGCATCGATCACAACGTGAACATCTAGTTGATGTTTTTTTTGATATTGGTGCCGCCAAGTCCTTTTGTGTATATCGAGATGAGGAAACCGTATGCTTGAAATGGTGACGTTATGTGCCCCTGCGAAGTCTATTAGCCTAAGTCCGTTTCCAGACGCGTTGTCGTGTAAGCTGTTTTCCGACAGTCCTGCGAAAGATTTCCTCTTTGCCTATTTTGGCGTTGGAATCGCCTTGTACGATCTTAACTTCGTATTTAGGGCATTGCTCATAGGTTTTGTCGAGAAGAAGTCATCCTTGGTGGTGTCATCCTTGGATATCAATTGAAAACATAGACCATCTACATTAAGAATCTGGTGGTCTGACAAACTTAACATTGGCCAAACATGCGTCAGACCGCTTATTTTCAATATTTATATTTCTAAAAAAAAATCGATATTGACTTAAGATTTTAAAAAATATGCAGTAATTTACTTTCTAAAAAAGGGGTTATAAAAGCGCTTTCTAATTCCAATGTAATGATTGAAGATTCGTATACAAAAATTCTTAGCGTTAAACTGTTCAGTAAAACGAAATATAAAAATGAATACTACACTCGATTAAAACGTCAAATTAAGCCTTTTCCTTATCACCACTTTAGCAGCTTCGCTTTTATAACCATGTAATTGAAAATTGTTTGCCTAAAAGTATCCCATGTATTTTAAATACATAGGCGTTCCACTCTAATCAGTCTAGGTCTGTTTTTTTATGTAGGCGATTACATAAAATGACTGTGGCGGCATTGGCATCAAAATCACCATTATACCCACCATTATCTCAACATCTTCTCAAATCAACCCTTCAAAACCACAACTCGACAAGATAAAATTTAAAAGAGGAACACACAAAACTGATGACACCTCATTTGGTTGGAATGTATAACGGGATTGAATGTATGAGAGCTTAGACAATGGCCCATTAGGACAAGGTATACCAACAAGGAAATGTAAGCGACAACAACAACAAAGCTTTATTAAGGCTTCTTGAATCCTTTGTTAAATTCATAATTACTAAAGGGCGTGTAAATTTAAGGACTTGCAAAGAAAAGTCCTGTTCCGGTTAATGGCAGGTAATGTATTACCAGGGAGAGATATTATTTTCTTCAAAAGAACTTCCGTTTTGTTATACCATGTAAAACGATTTTTTTTTCACTTCCATGGCCGCAACTCTTTGGATTCTGGCGTTAAGCTGGTTGTATGTTTTTTGATCTGATCTGAGACTGGCTACACACCACTTTCGAAATCTCATGCCACCGTATCTCCACTTTGATGAGTGCATCTTCATATTATGTTTACATAGGTTTTAACAATGCCACATGAAACTTGTAACCACTTCTCTACCAATCCACTCGGTCTCCACTTCGGTGCGCACCCTGCCTAAGATACTGCTTACCAAAAAGTTAAAAACAAATGGGCACGACTGGGTCGCACGTACTTCCCTCTTATGTGCCTAATCACATTGGAAATTAAGATCTTTAACAGAAACAAGTAGCATTTACGTATAGTAAAATCACACGGTTTGAACTTATAAAAAGTGTCAAAACCACAAAACTTATCGGTTTTAAGTAAAAACAGAGTTCGCCATCACACTTCTTAAAAATTTATGAAAAAAATATTTCGAAAATCGTATGACGGAATTTGATAAAATCAGTTTTTTGACGTGATAACGTCTTATAAATCGATGACAGGCTACACGTACGAAATAACATGCCTCGTGCTGATAAGACTCATGACTCATGCTAACCGCGATAGTGTGGTTCTTTCAACAAAAATCGATCACAAGCACCAGGCGAACAAGAAAAAGAACAGGTGCAAATTCCACTCAAATTCAAAAAGTACAAGAAGATAAAAAGAAATACAAAATAGGCGGAGTTTTGGTAAAGTAGGATATAGATGTAAATATTCGGGTGTATGTGTGTGTAACGGGGTGTTTTTTTAGCCGAACAACATGAATTTCGAATGGTTTACTCGGCCTTTGCCTTTTGTGTTCTGTATTACAAGGACAAAACTAATTATGTTGAATAGTTATGTTGAAAATATTCCGAGATTTGAAAAAAAAAAATATATAAAAATATATTTTCTTCTCCAACCGTGGAGGAACAAATGAAACAATCTAGATTTAAGTTTAATACGTTGGACCACGAATGGACCTTTTCATTCGTCTTTGGAAATAGAACTGAACTTAAAACTAAGATACAATTTATTATGAGATGACCAAACGATCATAGAAATATGCTGACTTTGTATATACACTGATTCTGCAGCATTGTTTCTTATTGGGTTCTGTAGCCTTGTTTATGTTTGCTGGCTAAGAGGAATTTTTTGGAGATGATTTGTGGACTGATTGTATTTGCGTCTGCTGTCATGGGGATTGCAATAGGTACCTTTGTAACTCGCGCGCTAATTATAAAAAAAAATATAATGAAACTATATCATCAAAATCAGTTCGTCAATTTTCGAAATACATTTTTTTATAATTTAGATATTTGTTATTTAAGATGTCACATGGCTTGCTTTAAATTTATTGGAAACAGTTTCGTATAACCCAGATAGAACAAGAAGGTCTAATATACGTACATGTAGTACATGTATCGGGTTTTCCAACAAGAACTTGACAATTTTAAATTTAATTTCTGAACGCACCCTTTAACTAATCATCGAACTGTCACTGTCAATTTAATCAGTAAACTCAACATATTCATCATGGTAAAGTACACAAGCGAGCAACGTCTGCAAATTATAAAAAAATTCTACCGCAATTCGGAGTCAGTGACCGCAACTTTAAGAGCATTGAGTTGTTGAATTTCATCGCAAAATCATCTTCAGAGACGAAACTCATTTTTGGCTCAATGGGTTCGTCAATAAGCAAATTATGGGTTATTGGTCATCCACAAAAAAAAACTGTTTCGTGCGGTTTGCATGCCAGCGGCGTTATTGGGCCATATAAATAAATAAATGACCGTACCTGCTTATTTTTCTCGAAAACGACTCCAAAGATTTTGATGAAAGTTTTTGAAATTTTTTTGGTTAGCACTAGCTCTTATTTTGATCAAAACAAAATTTACGGGAAGTCTATTAACGGTACCTTTCATATAACGTTTTTTTTTTTTGATTTTTGGCTTTCTCGGTGATGGCTGTTTTGATTTCTGTCAAATTTTATATTTGAGAAGATCTAAAAAGCCAAATTAATTCGGCATATCAAAATCTTGAATAATATTTTTTTCTAATTAAAATTTGTTGAAAAATCAATATTTTTAAAACTAATCCAAAATAAATATTTTAAATTAATTACGATCATAGAGAAAGAAGCCTAAAAACGTGATCGACAAAAAATGTCAGTTTGTCAGTCAGTATGTGTATAACGAGCTGCAGCCTAAACATCTTAAGCGATTATCCCAAGTTTGGTTGATTCTTTTGGCATTCTTTCTCAGAGGATTTTTGAATTTTTTTAGGGCTAAAAATAACGGTACCTGCAATATAACCGTGAAAGTTTTTATGAATTTTTTTTGCTAGCACTAGCCCTCATATGATCAGAACCAAATTTACGGGAAAAGTCTATTAACGGTACTTTTCATAAAACGGTTTTTTTTTTTAATTTTTGGCTTCTTTTTTTTATTTCTGTTAAATTTTATATTTGAGAAGATGTAGATAGCCAAATTAATTCTAATAATAAGCCAAATTAAATTTTGAATAACTTTTTTTCTAAAGCTTGTTTTTTTTAAAGCTCCAAAAATCTATCAGACGATTTGAATAAGAGGTAATGGTTCATCTAACAAGTTCGATATAATTATGGGGAGGAGGCAACCCCGTTTGGGGTCACTAATAGATTTGAAGTCGGTGCAATGTTGGGTGAATGTATAAAGTTTTTAAATTTAAAGATATTAAATTGAAATTATTCTTTGAATTTTAATTTCAACTCAAAAGAATTGTGTACTTTTACTTTGATTACATGATTTACTGGCAAGGTTCCTGTGGGAGATCTGAATAATTTTCTTTAACGGGTTTGATTCGAATTCGCCGATAGAAGCTTGTTTTCAATATTTTAAAAGCATTTCAAAAAATGTATTCGATTTCTATGAGTTTTGACTGTTCGAAAAAACTACGTAAAATAGTTTTCAGCGAAAATATTATTATTAAATGAAGAATTATTTTTATTAATAAAGAAAATTAATTTAACTGTTTAATTTAAGTGATATAATAAATAATAAGTAATAAATTTAAACTGATCAGGAAATCTATGAGTTCCTTTATTAAGAAATTTCTATTTCCAAGAAGTAGCTTATTGTGGAAATTGTTACATATTTCCAGTAAAATGAAACACTTATATCCAAAATAATAAAATAATATAATTTATTTCCTTGAACCTTTGTGACCATATGTGTTGGAAGTCAAATTAAGAAGCAAGAAAACCTACTTGACAATTTTAAAATGTTAGTGTCTCAGAATTTTGTTTAATTATTTATTGTTTATATTACTTTTTTTTTTGGAAAAATCAATATTTGTGAAAATTATCAAAAAAAAATATTTTAAATTAATAAACTCTTAGAAAGTGCATATTAACATTTTAAAAAATATTTTTTTTTATCAAAAAACTAAAAAAACAGAATTTCATCAAAATGCGTTGTACAATTTTCGAAATACTTTTTTTCATAAATTCGTTATTATCCAGGATACACGTCCATTTTTAATAAAAACTGTTAAATGTTGTTGTTTTGACACTCTTTTAAATTCATATAGTGTTATTTTTCTACGTTAATGTTACTTATTTTTTTTTTTTTTAATTTTGTTCGACTATGTGACCGCACATTTATGAGCAGGTACGTGCGATCCAGTTGTCCGATTTGTCTTAATAACCAGAGCATAGATTTAACAAACAGGGTTTATGTATTAACCGTATTGCACTTTATTTTTTGTTGTTGTTTAGTTTTCAGTTTTTCAGAATATAAGTGATAGGAGTTAAAGTTGTTTTTCAATTTTTTTTCTGTCTTAGTAATTTTTTTTTTTAAATCTACGATTTTTTATCACGGCCCAACCTACACGCACACCTTATGCAAATCTCCCTGTAAACTTTATGTACTTAATAAAAAACTCATTTTTATTACACATTTTTGTCCATCAAGCTGCTGGTTTTCTTATTTCTCTTTCAAACTGAATCTAGCTTTAGCTAACTAATCAGCTAATTCACAGAAACTTAGAGTCAATTTCATTTACTTAATGCTTCCATAACAAAGGTCACTCTACCACATCCACATTACGACAATATTAACCGTATTTGGCATTTCATCCTTCGTTTGTAGCATGTTGCTTAACAATGCGCAACAATCCCATCATCATTGGCTTGAACATAATAATAGCTTCTTCGAAAACCAACCACATCCCTAGTCCATTGTCACTTAGCTAAACTAACCAAGCCCCAGCTATACAACTGTCATCCATTCTCTGTCTCTAGCGGTAACTATGCCAATTGAATATCTGTCAACTAAATCGCCAGCACATCACATCATACCACTTCACTGAACCAATACTACTACCATCGTCGTTTGTGTATTCAACATTATTTTCTACTCTCGTCCTCGTCTTTGGTCTTTCTGTGGATGGCACCGCACTCAAATGTTAGGTTTTATTACTTTTGACTTTTCACCCTACAGCTGGTTGGTTAGCTCCGAACCGAATGAAATTGACGGGACAACGCTTGCACCCAGCGCCATCTTCTGCCCCAGCGGAATTGATGTTGCATTGACTCTCTATAAAACATCATAAATGAGAAAACAGAAAACCCATCTGCCAAATAAAAAAAAGAAAACATTGATGGCGGGAAAACTCTCATCTGTCCTCGATCTGGAGGGTAGAAAATAATATAATTTTTTATTGGGCGACTTGGTCTTGGTATGAAAAAAGTCAATTTGACACGATTTGACACTTTTCAATATTGTATTGCGTTATTATGTGAGTGAAAATATATAGGGGTAAACTTACCTGTGGGTGATGTCACCGTACATATATCTTTAGGGAGCTATTTTGTCGACTTTTATTACCTGTGTGAATGAAAAAAGCAATAATGGTAGTAAAAAAACACCTAGTCCCAAAATAAATTTAAGAAAATCAGTATTAGGGTTTCGGTTGATTCAGATTCAGACCCGCAATAGGTAGTAGCCATTTTTTTTTTTTTAAATAGTTTGGCTATATTAACATTTATACGGCGTTGAAAAAATGCACACGCTCACCTGAGAGAACGCAAGGGTAAGGCTTTGAAACACATCTCCAAAATTTAACACGACACAGGTTCTGTAATCAATCAGGAATCAACTGACATCGTTATTGCGGGCGATTTCAATGTACACAATTCTAACTGGCTCCGCTATTCTGGTCATACAACACCCGAAGGTAGGTATGTCGAGCTCTTTGCCGGGTTACATCACCTTACCCAACTGATCGATGTGCCAACGCGTATACCGGATGTTGCTGGGCAAGCCGCCCATACTCTTGACTTGTTTCTTACTTCTCACCCTGATAAATATACTATTAGTGTAACTTCTCCATTTGGCTCTTCAGACCATTGTATCATTTCAGCTAATTTCTCATCCCCCACCCATCCAGTTAAAGAAAAACTTCCCACCAGGACCGTTTGGCAACACGAGAAAGCCAACTGGGACGGCCCGAATTTCTTTTTCCGAAACTTTAACTGGTCACTTTGCTTCCTCGATAGTGACATTTATGCCAGTCACAAATGTGATTCTTCTAGGGATGCGTGCTTTTATTCCTAATAGAGTAAAAAGCATCAAGCCTAAAGAAAAGTCTTGGTTTAATTCTGAGTGTAAAGAAGCTATCAGGCTCAAAGAAGTAAGTTTCCGATCTTACAAAGCCAACCCTACAGAGGAAAATCGGAAAAAGCACAAACAAGCAAGGAACTCATGCAACTCCGTTATAGAAAGAACCAAATTTTTGCATGACCAAAAATTACGGCAAAAAATTCTGCAGTGTCCCAAAGGCAGTAAAAATTTTTGGTCATTTGTAAAAAATATAAAAAACTCCTCGACATCTTCGGTTCCAACGCTCATCGACAATAACAAACCAATTGTTTACTCTTCAGAGAAGGCAAACTTGCTCGCCGCTCATTTCGCTGCCAGCTCCACACTGCCTCAAAGCAACGTTGCCCCTCCTGTACTTGAGAATGTAAATTTGACCCATCCTCCCCCTCCTCCTACCGACCTATAGCACTGACATCCCTTCTTTCTAAGGTCATGGAAACACTGATTAACCGTCAGCTTAAGGCATATCTCGAAGATCGTAAGCTTCTCCATGACCGTCAGTATGGCTTCCGCAGCAACCGTTCCACTGGTGATCTGATGGCATATCTCACCGAACAGTGGAACAAATCTTTACATCGCTTTGGTGAAAGTAAGATTATTGCTCTTGATATCTCCAAGGCATTTGATAGAGTTTGGCATGAAGCTCTCTTATCGAAAATGCGTGCTTTTGGGATCGATAATACTCTTGTTCGTTGGATTAGAAGCTATCTTCTGGACCGTTCAATACAAGTTGTATTGGACGGATTCAAATCTGATTCCCATAAAATAAATGCTGGTGTGCCCCAGGGCTCTGTTCTATCTCCGACTCTTTTCCTCATTTTTATAAATGATCTTCTGTCTGTTACTTCTAATCCACTTAACTGTTTTGCTGACGACTCTACCCTCAGCTTTTCATATTCGTTCGATAATTCACGTCCTTCGCCTTCGGACGTACAATTGCAACGGTGCCGTATGTCAAGCTCATTAAACTCCGATTTATACAGCATTGTCAAATGGGGTAATAGAAATCGTGTGGAGTTTAATGCTTCGAAAACTCAATGCTGTCTTCTGTCGTTAAAGCTAAACATTCCCCCAATACCATTGTCCATGAATGGCACTTACATCGAAGAAACCGAAAAGCTCTCAGTACTCGGTATGTGTGTCAACGACGACCTCCGTTGGAACGACCATATATTTGAGATCGCTAAGAATGCTGCAAAGTGCTTAGGTTTTCTGTATCGGTGTAAGAAGTATTTTTCCCCATCTGATCTGGCTACAATTTATAAAGCGTTTATACGCCCTAAACTCGAGTATAACTCCCACCTCTGGGCAGGTGCTTCGCAAACATCGCTTCACCTGCTTGATAGAATACAAAATCGAGCGTTAAGATTGATAGGTAATAGAACTGCCGCTGAAACAATTGCCCCACTCGAACACCGACGCAATGTTTCATGTCTTTCCTTATTTTATCGTTTCTTTTACAAAAAATGTTCACTCGAAGTAGCCAGTTGCATTCCTCCCCTTAAAAGTTTCTCCCGTAATACTCGTCTCGCAAGGAATGCTCATCAGTTCACCCTTGAGCCTAATTTCGGACGTACCGTGAAATATAGGGATTCTTTTTTTAGCCGAACGACACGAATTTGGAATAGTTTACCCGGCGGGATTTTCCCTTGCCATTTTGATCTGCAAACATTCAAAACCAATGTTAATCGGCACCTCCTATCTCTCCCCTCCCTATATTCGTAATGCCCGCGCAGTGTGTTCTACATTAAAAGGGAAACACATAATCCCTTGTGCGCGCGTTAATTATAAAAATAAAAAAAAAATTCGTAAATTCGTATGTCAAAAGAACGCATCATCAGCCGAGAACATCGCCGGGGTCCGTGAAAGTTCACAAAAGAAACCGAGGTAGTCGGTTCTTCGCCGTGCACAACAACTCCGCCTTTTGTAGACTCTTTTGGAGAATTTTGTTTCCTAACCTGGGCTTAACCCGTACAAGTTCCAACTTACCTAGGAACTTAAAGAACATGTTCGCTGACTGGGCTTCAGAGTGTTTGGAAGACTATCCCAATTTTGTTAGAAAATCATATTTAGCGACGAGGCGCTCAGAAAGGTACAGTTTTGTTTGGCCTGCGGTGCTATTGGTCCGTAAGTCCGTACTTTTGCTTAAGGTGAATATAACACATGCCTTCGTTCAAATTCAGCTGGATCTATGTTGTAGAATCATTGTAAACTCGATCACTCGAATCCGTGCTACCCTAAGACTTTTTATAGAAATTATAAAAGAAATCCATTCGAATGTTATCGACATCAGTTTATTTTTGCCCAAAACATAGTTACCGACTTGAATTGTTATGTTAAACAATCTCTTTTCTATTGAAAGGTCTTAATCCCCAGCTGAATCTAAAACCTCTGGAAAATATGAAATGCGTGCCAAATAAATAATGTCCTTAGTCCTTTAGTCCTACTGTATTGGGTTTGGTGAACCTATGCAACTTCGTTGACTCTTTTGAATTTAAGCTTATTGACAACATTGTTGTTGGGGATGGCAATTCGCTATGTAAATTCAAATCCTACTGGACTTGATAAAATATCACCAAGTTTTGTAAAACTAATTCTAATACCGGAATTTTTTCTATTTCAAGTTCACGACACTGAATTGAGAAAACTTCTATTCAAGAAGATACAAAGCCACTGACTAACGTACATGAATTGCTTGTTAAGACGTTAAAAAAATGGTAATTCAACACTTTCGCGAAGGATTGTTCATAAAAAATAGATTTTTGCAGCATTCAAAGCCTCCGTAATCACGAAATCGGTGCAGTTTTGATTTTTTTTAAGCCAAAAAACCGCGACCGCGAAACGCGAAAGTGTATTTATCAAAAATATCGGGTAATTAATTATACACATTCGCGGTCACTTTGATTTTTGGCTGTAAAAAATCAAAACTTCACCGAAAAAAACTGCGATTATTTTTGGCTGTAAGAATTCAAAACTAGACGGATTTTCATGATGATTTATCTTTTTTTAAATACATATTTGTGTTTAAGGCGGATTTTCGATAAGATTTCAGATAGTTTTTTTTAGCTTTGAATGCTGAACAAAAATCAATTTTTATGAACAATTCTTCATAACTTTTTTTTCTTCACCCAATTGAATTAACGATTTTTTATCGTATTCTAAATAAAAAAAAGCAAACTAATTAGCAGAAAAAAAACAAAAAAAAATTGTTCACAATCGTCTTCGAGAACCTGGAGGGCGGACAGTTTGGACAGTTATTAAAATAGATAGCCTTCACCCATACTACATCATCAAATGACAAGATTTTGATAAGATATTTGAAAAGGATAGCCTTAGCCGATGAAGCGCAGTTTACCAGAGATGGACTTACCAATTTCCACAACTTAAATTGGAGTCACAAGAATTCACATGTTAAAAAACAAGATAAATGGAAGCACCGCTTTATCTGCAATGTGTAGCTTGGTATTGTTGTACCTTTGGCTATAATAGACAATTTAATATACTAACCAGATGGAGCTTCAGCACACTTCAGTCTGGCTGTGAGAAACAGTCATTTCTACGAACGATGAATAAGAAAGGGAGGTCCTATTGAATGGCGACCAAGATCACCAGATTTAATTTCTTTGGATTTTTAGGCCTGGGGATTCATAAAGAACTATGTATATGAAGTTGAAATGTCTTCTTTAGAGCAACTTAACCAACGCATTGAAGTCACTGGAGTCAAATTGCAGGAGAATTTGGCTTTTATCTGCGGCTATAAGAAGATATGATCCCTCTGAAGAGTGGGGATCATATCGAAAATTACCTGTATCATTAATTTTTATTAGATAGGCTTAAATGTAACATACTAACAATATTACTAGTTTATTAGATTATTTTTGTTATTACTTCCTAATAAAACTAATGGTATTTATGCAAAGAACAAAAAAGTGTTTTTCTTGAAAACACGTATTTACTTTAATTTTTTTTATATCTCAAAAACTAAGATACACTTTAGGATCCGGTTTTCTGTTTCTTTTTTAATTAAAAATTAATAAGAGCATTGAATTTAGAAAACAAAAAGTATACTTAAAATTAAAAAAAAAAATTATGTAGTTTGAATTTTTTTTAATTTTTTTTTTCAAAATTTCGAGCTTGAAACTTATTTTTTAAAATGAAAATTAAAGAAGAGGTTTCTGGCTTTCCAAAGAGTTATTGTAAGAGCATTGTAAGTTTTACCGTTGTTTAAAAAAAATAGTTTTAAATCAATTTTTTTGGAAAACTGCCCCTCCCGCCTAAACAGGGGAAATTGACCCCCCTTCCTATACGATTTTTTTGTGTCTGAAACCAACCTACTCGCTCTAGCTTTTTGGTGCAACTTTTATACCGAAGAACCTGTGTAGTTTTGTCATTGGGTTTTATCAAAGTGCTTTCTTTTCTGAAGCTTTTGAAATCAAATTTATCAGTGTGAGAGGGTAGGTGTTGTCGTATATGTGTATTTGATGTTACTAATAGTTGGAATGCAGTTAAATTGGTTAAGCTTTTGGTATTTTAATAGAAAGAAGTTATTTTCCCGAAGTTGGCAACTGCATAACGTCATCAAATTGATTCGGAAAAGTGTTTGACGTGATATTGTGTTTTAATAAGACTAATGTGGTATTGTGATTATAAAAAATATATAGTATTAATAAATATTGTATTGTATATTGTATTGTATTGCATTCAGCAAGTGGTAATCCTGCACACATTGCTCTCCGATTTGCTACAATTTTCAATGATAACTACGGAAACCCTGGAAGTGCTTTTGCTTGAAACAGAAATATGCAAGGCAATGCAACCAAACTGAGAGGCAAACGTTCTAGCACAGATAATAGAGATACTATAAAAAGGAATTATAGTATCTGTGGTCCTATCTTCTCTGTACTGAAAAAAATCTGGTTAATTGGAAGATTGCATCGCTAGAGTTAATAAAGATTTGTAGTACAATCTTAGGGGGGCTGAGTAATAAGAAAACTAGATAAACCTAACTTAATCATTGGGTTCAATTTGGAGTATATTTTTACACGCCGTGCCGGCCGCTCGGTTAAAATAGACATTCAACCTGGCAACAAATCCCAGAAAGCTGAAAATTCGCATGAACGTTAAGAACACAATTTTTATGAAACTGTTCAAAGTCCCCATGAGTGCAAAAAAAATGTATCCAAGTTCAGTCACAAAAATGGATTTTTTTTAATTTTAGCAAAACGGTTAGTTATTTGATAAAAAAACAATTGATACAAAAATGTAGATCATGCAATTATCTATAAAAAATACCCTAACTTTTTTTCCCTAGGATTTAGTATTTCTGAGAAAAAGAGATTCTAAGATTTAATAAAGTATGATAGTGCGAGAGCTAGCAACGTTTCCGAGAAAGAATTTTAGAACAGCAGATGTTTTGATATTTCGCTTTTTTTGAATTGAGATATTTTGTTTCAATGAGTAAGAGTGACTAGACGATTGATAATCTCGTCCGGCTAATTTTCAAATTTATATCTGAACTCTGCCTTAATTTTGAGTTAAGATATAAAAAAAACTGCTGTCATACTATTGCGGTCTGTTTTACTTGCGAGTTTTATCAACTAATCGATTTTGTAAACTTAATATTAATAATAAAATAAATTATATAAGTTCGATGGCGGGTAAAACGCGATCTGCGGATAAAGAGAAGCAGTCAACGGTTACACCAAGGGCAGGGGGAGTTCAAACTGCACAAATACAAACAAATACACCGAAGCAATACACTACACCTGTAGGAAAACAAGGAAATATGGGCAGTTCAACTTCGGGTTCTTTTAAATCCGTCCCAGGTATGTCACTTATTGATTTGGAGGAAAGATTTTCTTTGCTGACACGAAAAATAACAGACCAAATCTCTACGGAAATAAATCTTTTGCGTAAAGATATAATAGATCGAATATCGCTTATTGAAGACCGTTTAGCTACACATGCACAAGATTTCAACGCTGCTCTTAAAAATCTGGAATGCCGTCAAGAGAAAACTGATCTCAAATTTCAAAAGACAGAGGAATCTCTTCATGGACAATTAGCTACACATACAAAAGATTTCGACGGTGCTCTTAAAAAGTTAGAATGCCGTCAAAAGAAAACTGAGATTAAGCTTAAAGATGCAGAGGAATCTCTTCAAACTCTACAATCAATAGAAATTGAGACACACATTGATAAAACACAGGTGCTCGAAGGGGAAGTGGCCGATTTGGAGAAACGATGTGATGCATTCGAGCGACGTGAAATTGGAGCCGACGCGATCATATTTGGTGTACCACAAATGCAAGACGAAAATTTGAAGGCAATATTTAATCATCTTTGTCATATCATTGAATGCATTCCGCCAACACTGAATGCAATTTTTCGCTGTCATAGAGCTCACCGACCTAACGGACCGACTAACATGGATAAGACAGACACACCCATTATAGTCAAATTTCACTCTCCGAAAGAAAGAAACACCGTTCTGCAAGCAGTTGCTCTCTTTTCCAAAAACCATAGGCAACTTTCTCTCGAAGACGTTGGTATCAAAGCTGAAAATAAAAAAAACATCTATATGTATGGGAGCATGACCCGCAAAAATCGATTACTTTACCAAAAAGCTTCACGTCTCAAGCACAACAAACAGCTGTTTTCTGTTTTTACACATCTGGGTTCCGTCTATGTGAGAAGGAGTGCAAATGCAAGGGGTATTTTAGTGGAGAATGATAGAATGCTGAATATTATAGCCACGAGTAGTCAGACTGAAGAAGAAGAGGAACAACAACAACACCAACAACAACAACAACAATTATTATGATTTTCACCACTCAACAATTATTATTAAAATATTTTTGTTTTGATTATGTTATTTATTTACCATTTATTCTATCTTTTGCTTCTTTCTCTTGTAATTCTTTTATTATTGTAATGATTTTGCTTGATTTATTTTTTAATACCTGTCCCTTTGTATCAATGTTATTGCTTTGGAAATTAGCTGAGGTGCCTGTGATCGGTCTATGTGTGTCGCCTGGTTCTCCTATGTTGATATAAAAAAATGGATTTAAATGATAGCGGAGTGACCTCCATGGGCAATAATAGCGATATAATATTGCGATCAATGGTAAGGGTGTTTTGTTGTCGCAGGCAGGGGCTTAAAGTTTGTCATCTTAATGCACAAAGCTTGCTACCAAAAGTAGATGAATTTAGAGAAATATTTGTTAATTCTAAAGTTGATGCGATCTGTGTGTCGGAAACTTGGTTTTCCCCAGATATAAAGGACGCCGTCTATGCTTTAAATGGTTACAAATTTTTTCGATCAGATAGAAGCAATCGCATTGGTGGAGGTGTAGCTATTTATGTAAGAGAAGGTCTGAGTTGTAAGCTGAAATGTAGTTCACCCAACGCATGTCCGATTGAATACCTTTTTGTAAACATTAATTGCGGAGGAAATTTTGTTCGTTTAGGTATCGTTTATAGACCTAATAGGACTGTTGAATTAACACCTGTATATTCCATAATGGAAGAGTTTTCAACCACAGTGAGTGATGTTATTGTATGCGGGGACTTTAACAGCAATATTTTAGTAGAAAATCATCTTACTGAAAACATTATGGCTTTTGATCTACATTCAGTAAATACCCAAATGCCTACTCATTTTACCAATACATCAAGTACCCTTCTGGATTTATTTTTTGTTAATAATACTAACAAGGTACTTTTTTATGATCAAATATCCGCACCCGCTTTTTCAAAGCATGACCTCATCTTTCTTACATTTGACTTCAATATTAATATTCGTTCCAGTTCGACAACTTATAATTTCCGAAACTTTAAAAATATAGATAGTGCTGCTCTTGAAAATCATATTCGCGTCATTCCTTGGAATCTCATTTACGGTATGACATCGCCTGATGACCAAATTGAGTTTCTTCATAATAATGTTAATTACCTTTTTGATACACACGTTCCAATATCAACCGGTAGGGTGAAGTCAAAGGCAAGTGCTTGGTTTACGAATGAAATTCGTTTGTTAATCATTCAAAGAGATGAAGCTTACCGTCGATGGAAGCGTTTCCGTATAGAGGAGCATTTTCGTGCTTACAAAGGTAAAAGAAACAAAGTTGTTCGTGAAATAAGAATTGCAAAAACACAGTTTTATTCCAATCAAATTAATCCTAATATAGATGGTCGAAAGATGTGGAATAATCTCCGTCAATTAGGGATAGGCAAGCAGAAATTGATCTGCACAAATGACTTTGATAGCAACGAGCTCAATCGCAATTTTTTGTCGATTCCAGATACTGATCCCTCCTATGGTAACAGAACCTTTTCAAGTCCTGCTGTCTCTACGGATGCACCTTTTTCCTTCACACGAATAGAGAGCACAGATGTAGTGGAAAGCTTTTTAAACATAAAGTCTAATGCTGTAGGAATTGACGGAGTTCATCCGGTCTTTATGAAAGCTATACTTCCGATATTGCTTCCGTATATTACGCACATAATAAATACCATTCTAATGACCGGTGTTTTTCCTTGTCAGTGGAAAAAAGCAAAAATAATACCGATACCTAAAAATTCAACTGGTGAGGAATTCAGACCCATATCAATTCTTCCTTATCTATCCAAAGTTTGCGAACGAATAATGCATAAACAAGTTAATGCGTATCTTATACGTAATAAACTTTTGGTTTCTGTTCAATCTGGTTTTCGTGCCACACATAGTTGTACCACTGCACTTTTGAAAGTAGTAGAAGATATAAGAGCAAAATTAGACGAGGATAATGTTACTTTTCTTATTCTTTTAGACTTTTCAAAAGCATTTGATAAGGTTGAGCACTCTATCCTTATTGATAAGTTACGTCAATGCTTCAACATGTCTTCTTCGGCTGTAAAGTTATTCTCGTCTTATATTAGAGGGAGAGAACAGGCTGTATCCCTAGGAAATACATTATCAGAATTTCTTCCTTTGGTACAGGGTGTTCCACAAGGATCGATTTTGGGCCCCCTCTTATTCTCTCTTTATATAAATGATATTCAAAGCACAATTTTGAACTCATCTAAGCATTTTTATGCTGACGACATTCAAATTTATAAAAGTTGCCCCTTGGCCTTATCGAGAACTGTGTATATGAGTTGAATGAAGACCTTAAAGGCATCTCGATGTGGTCGTTAAATAATGGTCTCTCACTCAATCCGAAAAAATGTAAGTGTTTGGTCATATCAAGAAAGAAGCTAGAACTTTCTTATTTTCCAGAAATTAAGCTCGATTGTTCACCTATTGAATTTGTTGAAAGTTCGAAAAACTTGGGTCTGGTATTCAACAGGACATTAACGTGGAATAATCACATAAATGGGATTGTGGGCAAAGCATATGGAGTTCTTCGAACTTTATGGACGGCTCAAAAGTATACACCACCAAAAACAAGATTAATTCTCGCTAAATCCTTAGTTATTCCAGTTCTCATTTATGGCTGTGAAATATTTAACAACTGTGATACTGAATCTAAAAGGAAGCTTCAAGTTGCATTTAATAGTACTCTTCGATACGTTTATAATTTAAGAAGATTTGACCATATCTCGCATTTGGAAAACAAGTTATTGGATATGTCCCTTTTCAATTATATAAAGTTTCGTACCCTGCTTTTATTGTTTAAAATCATAAAAACGAGGCAGCCGATATATCTTTACGAAAAAATCCGGTTTTCGGCATCCAACAGATCTGCTTGTTTAATTTTACCACAGTTTACTTGCCTAACATCCGAAAGGCAATTTTTTATTTCTGCTATACGCCTTTGGAATGCACTTCCGCGCAATTTGAGAGAGCTAAGTGACACGCATCGATTTAAGAACGAGCTAAGGCTGTTCTTCACTAACCAAAGCAATCAAATTTAACTTTACCCCCCTCCTCCTTCCCCTTTCCCATCCCACACCATCTGATCAAGCAAACTCAACTAATAATTTAATTCAAAGTAATTTCTTTTTGAAAATTTTAAATTTAGATACATTTTAAAGTATAAAGATTGTCAGATTATGAAATTAATTGTTATCTCAACTTTTTTTTGGTTTTCTTTAATTTATTTTTTTTATTGTGTTTTCTTGTTCTTCGTATACTTATAAACTCATTATCTTAAATTACTTTATATATCTTATTTTAATACGTAATATATTGCAACTTATAATTGTCAACTTTTCACAGACTAAAAAGTGTACTCTTATTGTGAATTGAAATATATATTAAATAAATTGAAATTGAATTGAAATTGAATTGAGATAACAGCGTGGTACGTCTGGCAACTGAGACCCATTGCGTTTACCAGACAGATTTTAACTGAATATAATCCTTTGCCTAAGACGGTAACGGAAAAATACTAGAATGGCAGGGGCCTATACCGCAAAGTTCCCCGGATTGCAGTTCCATTTTTAGCAAAGTATTTATTTGATTTCTATTAAGTTAGTACTTAAGACTTTGTTTGTTCCTTCCTTTATTAAAATTTGTTATTTCGAGATTCCATAAATAATTTTTAACAAATTCCGCCTCAAATTTAAGTTTCTTTAGCAACCTTATTTTTTATCAAATATTTCGTGTGCCATTCAGCGTTTTCTTCTTTAGATCGCGAGAAGGAAACATTTTTTTTCTGATGTTATGAACAGAATTACGTATCCAGACGGCAGACAAATTAATGGCCATACAGAATAAATAAGAAAAAAATCCTACTCCACACACAAGGAAATATGCAAAATGTAGCAAGTTTCTCATTAATGGCTCTTCCAACAAATTAAAAAAAAAAATCACGAAGACATGTGTGGAGTACCTACTATGTACCTACATAATGTGGCTTAAAATCAACTCATGAATGCATACGTACACCTTTCTAAGAAAACATCGTTTAAGATACATCCTTCCACCTGCTTGGTTCCTGCAATCTGAGGAAATAAATTCCATTTCAGTATATCTTAACAAGGACATCCCGCAATTACTTACCTCATTCACACTACACGCCCGACACCACTTTTTATTATGTATTTACATGTACATATCATGACGTAGGTTCTACCTATGTGTATCTACAGATACTTCTATAAAACCTACCATTTTAGTTTTTCTCAAGAAAGATTGAAGTTCTTGTCAACATTTATCGTCAAAATGAACAAATGATAAATATTTGCATGCAAACTCTTTTTCTGTAGGAACCATATTCTACATCCTTTCCGAATGCAAGTATAGTGGCAGGGAGTGGGAAACTAACATCATTCCCGCATGAATCCTTCGACTACATCATTTTACCTCCCCATATAAGGTGTACCTAGTCTTATTTATTGCAAAAGGGTTTGTCTCTATAGTTCCAACCTTAACTACTACAGCGCTTCTTCCAAATTCAAATCTGAGGATGTCGCACCCACCCTCTCGCAATCTGTCGCTATCCCATCCTTTATTCTAGTCCACTGTTTATTTTATTCACAAACTCTCTTAGTACTTCAGATGAGGAGACTTACGAAGGACAACAAAATGCAGCATCCCAACTAGAGCTCGATGTATGCGGCAAGAATAAAACACAAAAAAAGGACTCGTCCTATAGAAGCATACAAATTGTAAGCTTTATGCACAACGTCGTCTAAGTCGACATCGGAGACTATATACGCCATCTTCCCAACCCAATCCATCTAACAGTACGTTGCTGGCAGATTGACATCTGTTGCGAGCTGAATTTATGGCAAGAATACGCGACCCAGAGGGAGTTATGAAGAATACTTCCTCGCGAGCTCCAGAGTAAAAAGCAGAAGTATACAAATAATACTGTTATTAAAAAACTACACACAAAGCCATGATGCATTGGCAGTGCGATATTGACATCTTTTCTAAAATCGTATACGTTTATCATCCTGGTTATCTTCTATGTTTAGACAGGGGGTTTTTCATTATGAAGAAATGAAAATTTGCTTTGAGGATTTGCCATTCCTGTCTTCCCCAAGGACAACTTTTAGGAAGAAATGGTTGGGTTTGTGAAGAAACAGATGACTTAACCTAGTGTCAAACGTAGATGTGCATCGACATATTGTATGTAAGTTATGTCGGTTTCGGTATGTTTACGTGAATGAAATTTTCTAATTGGTAAAAAGTCAATAAATCGAATAAATCAATTCAAACGAGGGGTAATTGAAAAGAACGACAGAAAAATGAACGGGACTGGAAACAAAATTTACTGTTTGATACTCCCTTGTTGTAAATAAGAAAATAGGCAATCGGGCGCACCGAAGAGAAAGACTTTTTGGAAGAAAAAATTGCGACATTTGGTTGTTTCGTCGACAAACCATTTGGTACAAATTGATTTATTGAGCTCTGGCGTGAGTTTTTTTTTGTGGAAGTTTTTGAAAGCTGAGTTGTTTGCGAAACAACTTTGACAACGTGCTAAGTGTTTTTGAAGGGATATTCGTGAGTTTTGTTGTGAACGCCTTATTTTGTTCACCGAAATAAGATTAAGCAGAGTAAAATTTAGTCAGGGATATTAGAATTGAATGCAACGAAATGAAAAATTGTATTTCATCTAATTTATATGGCTAAGATTATAAAAAAAATCAAAACGCAACCTTGTATACCACGACTAGGGTGACCAGTGCGCGTTTTCCGGTTCTATGAAAAAATGAAATGATAAACTTCTTTTCACGATACTTTTCATACGAATTTTTCATTTTGTCATTTCATTTTACTCAGCAACCTGATTCTCGTTTATTCTGTGAAAAAGTAAGCTGAATAAGGCTAAATACTCATACATGATACATACAACTGAAAAGTTTGTTATTCTTTTGTGTATTTGAATTTTTTTGGAAACAACTTGACAAGTTTTCAATAGTACTCACGACCAGAATCGCAAAGGGTGCTTTATTAGTGAAAATTCAATTTCAAAAACTAATCAACAATTTTTTTTTAATTTTATGATTGATTATGATTAAATAAACTCTTAAAAAACTGAATACCAAACAAATTTTTTTATGTGCGGTCACAGCTTGGAATAAAATTTGAAAAATATTAAGGGAACTTCAAAGATTATATTCGATTTTTCTGACTTTTGATTATTTGAAAAAAGGACGTAAAATAGTTTTCAGCGGAAAAATTTAAACGCCATTTTATTTTTTTTTAAATGTGAAAAAGTGTGATTTTTTTTCAAAATCGTTAGAGCCGTTTTTAAATAAAACGGTTTTTTAACAACTTTTTTTAAAAAATTAAAAAAAATAATTTAAGTATACAAACTTAAGCACAAAAATAACGTACATTTAAAAACAAAATTTAAAAAAAAATTCACATACCCTTTTACAAAATATTGATTTTTCAAAAAAAAAAAAAAAAAAATTAAAAAAAATTATTAAAAATACAAAAAAAAAAGTTTTCGAAAAAAAATTAATGCAAAATTACTCAAGCTACCTACATCTTCTTGAATATCAATGTATGTACATATGTCGTGACGACTATAATAACTTTGTTATGAGTTTTGACTTGCCCATGTCTGGCACCATTTTATAGCACCACCGTAAGCCAGTTTGGCCAGTTTGTTTTTCGGCTCCTTATTTTCAAAGTAATAACAAAATAATAACCTTGTTGACATTGTTTGGAACATTCGTGACTTAGATTAACCAGAAAAAGACAAATAGTCTGCTGTTTTACATATTACAAATCGCCATACATCTTTGCTTTCTCCATGTCCAGGCCAAATTTAAATAACATAGCTATAGCCACACAAAACAACACTTTGACGTGGAACACTCCCCCTCGTGGAGCATAACCAAATACATTCTGCACATTAATCTTTTTAGCTTGTAAATAAACGATACATGATTTGAAGCAAAACTCTCGTTGGTTTATATTGTTAACGAAGTACCTTTTAGATCCTCAACCGGTCCACTGAAACAAACAAAATTTTGGATTTTCGAAGATTGTGTCCAAAAGATATCATGGACATCGTTGACAAAATTGTTGTTCCTTTCAAGTAGGTATATGATATTGCTCTATGGTTGATGAATGTCATAAAATCGATTATACTCTACGTTGCTTCAAATTTTGATTCTTTTCTCGTCTCGTCACGATGCCGATATACACGATGAAGTTACGTACCCACTGTTTCCAATGTCAAATATGCAACTAACTGATAGTCTAGACTTCCTCCGACTCTGTTAAAAATTCATTAGAACAAGAACTACAGAAGGATATCAATGTCGGTTGAGGTGACTGACAAAAAGTTTCGATTTCAGTTCATCTAACCTCTTTGACACTTCTCATTCCCTTGTATTCGGTCATCCCACGTGACAAGGCAAACGACAACGAAGTTGTCCTTCAGTGGAAAATGCTCCTTTGAGAATATCCTTTGTCGGAACTGCTTCAGAAGAATGTGTGTGTGTGTGTGTGGAATTTGAAGAGTAATCGAATTTTGATTTCATCCGTAATGGGGATTGCTTTACCATTAGTTCTTCGTTCGAAAATAAAAACGAAGCCCTACAAAAAAAATACTCAAGGAGGAAGGCAGGAAGAAGAATTCTTCTGACAATCAGGGAAAAGGATTCTCTTTTCGGCAAAGAGCGTTTGTCTCAAATGGTCTGGAACTCAAGTGGATTCCTTTGTGGTTTGGTAAGCGAGTATGTTTTTCTTTTTTACTCACTGAACAGACGAGTAATCAATTAAAATTATTTACTGATTCATTCGTTTGTCATCGGTTTTCTGTTTTAAGGACTGTTTAGTCCTTAAATGATTTCGAGATGTTTCCTGACTCTCTAGCGGTGGTCAGGGATTAAAGGAATGAAGATGGTGTATTGACTTTCATTTTATATGGCAGAGAGCCAAGGCACCACTTAAAAGTTTCTAATGTGATTTCGTTTGGCAAGAAACACCCAAATTGAGTTTATGTCCAATCCATGCACTTATTTCACTGGAAGTAGATGAATTTCAAAAAGAAATTCCTTTATAAATTAAACTAGTTGTGCAAAACTAAGTATTATTTTGTTTGATTAGTTTAACCCCAAGGAAACACTCATTACAATTATGTAAACTCATATATCTACTGCCTAAAATTAACTGACATGTCAAACTATTACCTCTCAAGAAGTTAGTCGTTTTTCTACTCTTTAAACCACCAGTCTTCTAATTTAACAAAACAAATGTCATGCTAATTAGTTTATTTAAATTTTCGAATAAATGTTCAAAAATCTTTTGTTCTTTAAAATCCCGCATAGGTCCTGAAAAAATGTGCACTTATTGACTCATTAAAATTTTAAAGAAAAAAAATAATAAAAAAAAGACTATTAAGTGTTCACTTAAAACTTTTTTTCAGCACTTTTTCTGCTACTTTTAACCGACAGTGACTTATGGATCTATGTTCAATGGACAACGATCTCTAACATACTCCAAGTGTCATAAAACTGGAAACTAACGATGAAAAATCAAAGATGTTTCACATGCAAACCATACAAAATCGTCAAAATAAAGGAGACGTCGAATAAAATTTGATAAATATTTGGGGAACTTCAAAGTTTTTACTCCATTTTTGTTACTTTTGATTGGTCGAAAAAGTACGTAAAACAGTTTTAAGCGCAAAAATTTAAACGTCATTTTATTTCGTGCGTTTTTTTTTAATCGTAGGAAAGATTTTTAAATAAGAGTTTTTTTTAACAACTTTTTTTAAAATTTAAAAGAAATAATTAAATAATGCAAACCTAAGCACAAAAATAACCTACATTAAAAAAAAAATTAAAAAAAAAATCATCAACCCGTTTTCAAAATATCGATTTTATCAAAAAAAAAAAAAATTAAAAATGATTAAAAATACAAACAAAATTAAGTTTCGAAGATATTTTAAGTTAATTTAGTTTACCTGACAATCAATTTTGGTTTTAATCGGATAACACGTTGTCGAGAAAGTCGAATAAAAAAAAAACGGTCCTATGGAAGGTACCGTTTATAGCCCACCACCTTAAATTTTATTTCCCCAAAGTATTGATATATGATATATGATTTTTGTTCATAAAAATTCTTGTAGCCGTTTTCGAAAAAAATAAGCTTTTACATAACGGTTACATGACAGGCACCGTTAATTCTTGAGTAAAAAAAATTAAATCCTCTGTAAAATGTCAAAATAAGAGTACGTTCTTAATTTGAAGATAAGTGGCCCAACCGTTCAGGCTGTAGTCTAAAATGCATATGTAGGTACTGACAGACAGATAGAAAAACATTTTTTTGTCAATAACTTTTTTAGACTTCTCTATGATCGTAATGTCATGTTTGATTGTTATCTCAATTATTTTTATATTCACGAATCCTAAATTAGCCTTATACATAGTATCTACCTAAATAATATGAAAAAAAATTTAAAAATACTTAATATATTTTTTTCCATACTCACCATACCACAATACTTCTCCGAATTAAAACAGTCACGTAATGCATTCGCGAATTTCCAGAATAGACTGCATAATAGCGCCCAGATAGAACGAGGTCTAATATACATATAATACATGTACATATGTATATAATATTTATACGTCTATGAGAAACCTAAATTAGACATATACTGAATAGATATTGCAGATCTATTTAATTAATAACAATGAACAAATTTTATATGTTATATTTCATACAATAAAAATATGACATCGAATTATATACATAGCATGTACATACTTAATGATAAAGATGAATCCAACTGCTTTGCTGTCAACATGACGTATTTATATACGTATACTGAACGTGCTTTTTTCTACATATCTCGGTGGAATATTGTATACCTCATACCTTTCACATAATATTTGTTAATTATCTTACGATTTCGATTCTTAAATCTGAAGATATTCAATGAACGTAAAATATACGTATTTTAAACATCAAAGATTCCATGTATTATAGAGCATTTGACATCGAATTATATGGATTTATTATATGTATACGAAACAAGTACGAAACGGTTAAGATGAATCCAACTGCATTACTGTCAACATGACGTATTTTTATACGTGTTGATTTCTACATATCTCGTTGGAATATTGTACATCTCATATACATATAATATTTGTTAATTTTCTTACGACTTCCATTATTTGATCTATATCTATAAATATATAAAAATATATAAATAATAAATAATAAAGAATTAATAATAAATAATCAAAAACAATAATAAATCACAAATCACTTATAGAATGCAGACACCGAAGGAAGAAATGTAAAAAAAAGAATATAAACCAAAACAGGAAAATTATTTTTTATATACCCTACGTTTGTTATGTGTAGGTACATTACAAATGTATATGGTGACGTCGTTTTTATGTTCAATATACGTTAATGTTCTATCTATAATATGTCAAATATACGTTAATACGATGTCGCCCTTGGAGTCTGTAAGATGTTTTCAGGTCTTATAACGAAGAGCTAAATGTTTTCTTTTTATTTAATCTCAATTCAATCACTTTTTACTAATGCTTCCAGTTGTCAACAATTCCACTTTTGAAAATAAACTCAAGTCCCAATGTCATCTACTAACGTATTTATACAAACTTTAAAACTTCTGGAAGCTTCCGCCTAAGCTCTCGGTAGTAATTCGAGTCTCGAATTAGTACTTAAAGTTCAATTTAGTACTTTTAGGAGCATGGTTGTTGCAACCAATAAATATTGGTAGTTGTACACAATGAATCCCACAGATGTCGTTAATTTACAAAATTGTATCCTCCGAATATCTAATCATTTTGTTACCATATCACATTGTCCCCCTCTTAGTTGTGTTTGTCCCGAACAACCACATCATCATTGTTTCCGTGGTAACGATGCAGGCGATCCACATAAACAATTTTCATTTTTGCTCTTGGTTCTCGTTTGATTCGAAAAACGACATCATTAATGCACGTAACTACTTGGTAGGTCCTGCTGAAGCTAAGGCGATTTTCCCTTTCTGCGATGTGGGTTATAAAGCCATACCAGATCGCCCTTATTGAATTCAGGTGCTGTTGCTTGCGCATCGTATTTGGTCCTCAGGCGGTCTCTCGCAATGTTTATGTTGCTTTGGGTTATTTGGTGTGTGTCGTTGATCCTTTTAATCGGGGCGCGCACTTAGTCCTGGTGCATTTAAGCGCTTATCTGGGTCCTCTACTAGCTTTGCGCCTGGTGCACTCTCGACACCATATTTTCTTACAGCTAACCAATAAAAGCGTTCCCGTAAATTTTGTAGTTTCTTGTTGATTCCCAAGTGTCCGCCGGAATCTACATAGTGCATTTCCCTTAGAATCTCCTGCACTTTCGACGGTGGAATCACAAGCTGCATCTTAAAGGATCTTCCATTGGGGATTTCCCATTTTCTCCGCAAAACACTATCTTTTAGAAGGAGAGAGTCCCACTGCCTTTAAGGTAGGACTTCTGTCAGAGATGTCTCTTGCATTCGGCTTCTCCATAGATTCCTTCCATGTCCTTCCATGCAAGAATCCGCTCGATGTCAGCTTCTTCAGGACAGGTCTGCAGCAATCCGGCAGCTGTTCCTCTGAGCGTTAGTGTAAGAGCAATTGACTTGTCTTCGTTGTTCCTGTTGTTCGTCAATGCGGCAGCTTGGAACTGCCTCTTATAAATTGGCCATGATGTTTGACCATCGAAGACAGGGAGCTGCATTTCTTTTGTTCGTGAACCGTCGCTCGAAAATTCCCGAACCTTCTGCTTCTTCAAAGAATCAACACTTTCTACTTGGTTTTTGAACTTTTGTTCTATGTTTTCTATTTTCTGGTCTACTATTTGGAGTCTTTTGTCGAAGAGAACATTCTGTGCATCGAGCTTGTTTTCGAGAGCATCCCTTTGTTCGCTTAGTTGCTTCTGAAGAACTTTTAAAGAATTCTTTTGCTCAATCTTTTGTTCGCCGAATTTACTTTCGAGAAAGTTCTTTTGTTCTTCGAGAACGTTCAGTTGTTTTTCGAGAAAGTTCTTCCGTTCCCTTAGTTGCTTTTGCAGCATTTTTGACGAATTCTTTGTTGTTTTTCGAGAACGTCCTTTTGTTCTTCGAATTTCGACAAAAGCCACTTCATGAAAGCAGGCATTTCATCGGGTTTTTTCTCCCTTCTTCTTCAACATCGAACAATATGGTATCGGGGTCTCCAGTATCCCGAGTGATAGCATTCTGAAGTCGGAGCAATAGTTCCTTTTTCAGCCCCGAAGTCTGAAGATTTCTTTTTCCTAATTCTTCTTTTAACTCAGCTGTTGTTCTAATTTGCGACCCAAACACAATTTTCGCGTCAAAGTCAATTTTATTTTAGTATCTCCTCTAGAACAATTCTTCAAACACTATTTTTAGCAAAAGTATCCGCTATTCACAGTTTAATAGCACAATCAGTTCAATAGTTTGTGGAAAATTCCACTTTAACAATTATATGAGTCACCGACACTGTTTTAGAAAATGTCACTATAGAATTTTCTAGCACTTTACTGAATTGTATCCCACTTCTGACACCAATGTGATATTTTGGCCTGGGTTCGACAAATAAAACTCAATCCAAATTCCAAAATAATACAAAAAATCCCTATATATTATAAAACACAACGTCTTTCAGCCTAAATAACAGCAATTTTTACTTATTCCACTTATTCACAATTCAAATACGTTTTTATAATTCAAATTTTTTTATTTAATCTCAATTCAATCACTTTTTACTAACGCTTCCAGTTGTTAACAATTCCACTTTTGAAAACAAACTCAACTCTCAATGCCATATCTACTCATGTATTTATACAAATTTACAAACTTCTGGAATCTTCCGTCTGGTTCTGGCACAATCTAAGTTCTCGGTACTAATTCGAGTCTACACAATGAATCCCACAGATGTCGTTAATTTACAAACAAAATTTATCCTCCGAATATGTAAACATTTCGTTGCCACATTACAATATATATATTCTTCGTTTATGTATATATATACATTATACGGATATAAGCCTGACATTAAGCTCTTCAGTACATGGCGACGTTGTTTTTATGTTTAACCCATTGCGTCAATGTTCTATCTGGGCGGCGGTTAAGCTATCCCACTTGCGTCAATCTATCTTGGCTCTCGGGCATGATCACCTTCTCAACCCTCTCCCTGGTGTATGCTAAAGAGGCTCATCATTGATGAAGAAACGCCTATTGGTAATGCAAAGGCTAATTGTTTATTGAAATAAAATGTTAAAAATGGTTCTGATTTAACCTTAAAAGTAAACCCTTAAAACTATGCAAACTTCACTCGAATTGTACAAGGTGGGACAACGTCTCGTGTGGTCCCATACTCTTCAAGGTTGGTGGCCAAACGGCGCAGTTTTTGTGCAGTCGGTGTCGGACGGCCGTGGAATAGCCGACGGAATTCGCGCTGCGCCAACACTACAGACGAATTGTTACGCAACAAAATAGATACGATTATTCCGCGTTCTTGGGGAGTGTATCGCTCCATGGCTTATTCACTTGTATTCTTCATCTGTCTAGTCCACAAATGTAAAAACAGATTTGACATTGGCGGCCATTTGCAAAAATAAGAGCATCTTCCAATAGGGTGATCCAATAGTGTGATATCTTTTTGGTGAAAACTATCACATTAAACACTAACAGCCCTATTAATAATAAAGGCTTATTCCATGAGATAACTAAATCATGGAATAAGAGTTAAGCTACGGGTTAAAATTTTCTGTTTATAAAAACAAAATGTAGGTGAAGTAGTAAAGTGAAAAGTGAAAAAAAGTGAAAAAAATCTACTACAATAAGTAAGATATATGTTCAGTAACTTCTTCAAGTTTCCCAAACTTGGATTTCTTTTATGAAAAAACCAATAATAAAGCTCACATTATTGAAAGCACATAATAAAATTCATTTCAGAATAAATTTGACACATCTGGTTCTTATTCCTTCACTAATTTACCTTGTTCGGTCTTCGGTGGTTTTACTTAGGAAACGTCGATTAGTAGGTTTTATTCACAACATTTTGCACTAAGTCCACAGAAAAAGGCCTAACCTTTCGCTATTCGACGTTTAATAATTTCTAATTTGCCTGTAATAACTCCAAAATTGTCTTTCATTTGAACGCCAAGACATAGTATTGTGATGTGGCAACAAGTTTAGATATTCGGAGGATAGATTTTGTAAATTAACGACATCTGTTGGATTCATTGTGTATAAAAACCAACATTTATTGTGTACAACAAACATGCTGCTAAAAGTATGCTACATATTTGCAATATGTTTTGACTGAGTACTAAATCCAACTTGAAGTACTAATTCGAGACTCGAAATGAATTAAAACAGAAATTCAAATTGCTTTTAAAAGTATTGAAATGCCTAAAAAATATTTTTTTTTATAAAAAAATACTATGACAAATAGAAAAAATAGGCACGCCTGGTTGGCACGTACTTGCTCTAATTGTGCTTAGTCACATTGGAAGGCAAGATCTTTGACAGAAACAAATATTATCTACACACATAGAAAAATCACACAATATGAACTTATACAAAGCATACATATCACATTACTTAATAGTTTTTAGTAAAAATGGAGTACGCCATCAGACGTCTTAAATAATAATGAATTGATGAAAAAAAAAATATCGAAAATTGTTGGAAGGATTTCGATAAAATCGTGTTTTTTATTTTTAGTTTTTTGAAATGCAGTATGCAGTTTTTTAGAGTTTGTTTATATACAACTAAATTAAAAATAGTACGACAGGCATTTTTTGTCGATCACATCTCTATGATCGTTATGTCATGTTTGATTGTTATCTCAATTTTTTTTATACTCACGAGTGCTAAACTTGCTTTATAGTGCCTATAATCGCAAATAAAAATAAATTCCACGAGTGGATCGCACGTCCTTGCTTATATGTGCGGTCACATCGTCGAATATAATTTAAAAATATTAAGCGCACATCAACGCACTTATTCGATTTTTGTGACTTTAGTTTGTTCGAAAAAAGTACATAAAATTAGATTAAGCGGAACAATTTAAACGCCGTTATATTTCTTTAAAAAATGTAAACAAGTGTGATTTTTTTCGTAATCGTAGGTTATTTTTTTTAATTAAAAAAAAATTATTCAAGAATTCAAACCTAAGAACAAAAATAACATATATATAAAAAAAAATATTATTAAAAGTACAAAAAAGTTTTCGAAAATATTTAAAGGTACAAATACTAAGACTACCTACATCTTCTTAAATATCAATAAAAAAATATATGAAAAAATATTTCGAAAATTGTATGACGAATTTTGATAAAATCCTGTTTTTTTATTTTTAGTTTTTTGGAAAACATTTTTTTTAGAGTTTGGTATGCAGTTTCTTAGAATTTATTATATATAATAATATTATTATTTAATATATAATATTTATTAATATTAAATTTTCAAAAAAAATTAATTTTAAATACAAAAATTAAATTATTTAAAATATTGGTATGCAGAATGAATTAGGCTACTTAGGTGTTTTCAAATATAAAATTTTATTGAAATCCAATGAGCCGTTACCGAAAACGCCGATAAATCAAAATAGCGTTATATGAAAGGTACCGTTAAGACTTTTCCCGTACATTTAATTTTAATGAAATAATAGCTATTATTTAAAAAAAATCTAAAATTTTCATTAAAATCGTTGTAGCCGTTTTCGAGAAAAATAAGTCTTTCCTTAACGGTTATCAGGCTGGTACCCTTATTTTAAGGCCTAAAATTAAAATTTCAGTTTCCCCTCTTAGAAATGTTAATAAAACCACACAAACCAAATTTGAAGGTAATAAATTAAGTCATTTAGGCGGTCAATATAGATACAGACAACTTGTAGACTGAAAGGCACACTTTTTTGTAAATAAAAACTTTTTAGACTTCTCTTTGATGGTAATATCATGTTTGATTGTTATCTCATTTTTTTTTATATTCACGAATCCTAAACTTGCCTTATAGTACCTATAATCGCAAGTAAACAAGTTTTAAACGTAAAAACCAGCAATGCTCCCTACCCGGAAGACCTAACACTTAATCAGAATAAATCGCAATGCTACGTTGTCTCCAAATCTTCGTATGATTTCAGAAATTTCCCAGCAGTCATATTAAATAACAACATAGTTCCTTTCTGTAAGAAAGTCCGTAATCTAGGAGTCATCATTAACAGCGACTTATCAGCCACCGATCATATAAATTCTGTAATAGGTAAAGTTTACGGTGGTGTACGAACAATCCTTCTTGGTTGGTTCATCCAAACATACATCTATATTCGTAACCTCTTTCTCAAAAAGCTATTATTGTTTAAAACACCACAATATTTATATGAAAAAAATCGTAAATGTACCCCTGAAAGAACATGCAATTTAATAACTCCACAATTTAATTTTCTGAACAGTAAAATAATGCTTTTTGGTCCATACAGTAATACTCTGGAACTCTCTTCCGATTCAAATTAAACAAATTCAAAACTTAAATCAGTTCATCAGTCGCTTAAAAAATCATTTTTTTTTCATCCTCCCTTACTTTTCCTACTCCTAGTTTCTATACCAATTTACATAAAAACGTTTTTTTTTAATTTTATTTTGCAATATTCATATATTTAATTCTTATAAATTTAATTATAACTTTTAGTATTAAAATTTATATAATGTTGAATTAGTTTTTCTTTTTTATTATTTGCCGTTTGTAATATAAATTCAATTAAAATCAAAGAATTGAACGTTATAAGATATATCTTACTGTACATATCCATTATTTTAAATAAACTAAACTAAACTAAAAGTTTAGTTTAAACTAAAATTCATCCTTTAACTCGATGAGTACAAAGGCGAAAAATTAAATAATATTGCCTCCTCACACATCCACCAGGATTTCAAAGTAGAAGACCTGTGTTTTTACTTGCGATTTATAGAGACTATAAGGCAAGTTATACATTCGTAAAAAAAAATTCTAACAATCAAACATGACATTACGATGATAGAGTCAAAAAAAGTGGGTCCGGAAATTTCGTCCGTCTGTCTGTCTGTCTGTATCGATTCCTACAGCCTAAACGGTTGGGCCGATTTGATTCTATTGGTATATACATATAGTATTTTTAGAGTACTCTACCTCACTGTTTTTCGAATTGGCATTATAGCTCAAAAACTAACGGTACCTGAACTGCCATATAACTTTTAATGGAAAGCTTTCTGAATGGTGTTTTCTATACAAAATCTATCTTTTAGTTTTAATGGATTTTTCAGAAAAAGTTTAATAACGGTACCTCCCGGTTTTTTTAAAATCAGACTTTCTCGTTAACTAACTAACGGATTTTGATGAAATTTTCAAAATATGTAAATAATATTGCTTATTAAAATTTTCATTTAATTTTTAATAGTTTTTTAAAAAACTTATTAATTTTAAAATATGTTTTCAAAAAGTTTTTAAAAAAAAAACATTTTTTTTTGAAAAAACTAGTCGAATGATTTTGAAATGAAAAATTCATAAAATAGAAAACAGCAAAAGAAATAAGATGGCTTACAACATTTTTTTCAAAAAACGTTATGAATAATGTTTTTTGATTTCATAAAAATTTTATTTTTTTAATATGTTCTCCAACATTTTATTTCATATTGCTCGGCTGAGCCCTAGCCATTAGTCAAATAAAAGTAGGTGACAACCTACATACATACATACCTACATATTTTAAAGCATTTCATCATCATTAAAGCACACAGAATAAATAAGGAAGCCTATGATAAACACGCAAAAACAACTAACAAATAAAAAAGTATTCGATTACTACTGAATGCAAAAACTTCAATCAAGAAAACAAAAGTTTACACCTGCCTATAAATAAACAAAACCACTGTGTTAACTTTTAATATTGTCTCTATACCCACTCGCTTAGCAGTAGTTGGAATGTGTATCTTAATTTTAGTACCTACCTTTCTTCCAAGTTTATTATAAGTACCTAATATCCTTAATACATTCCATTAATACCTACCCACACCATACGTTTATCGATCTATAAAACATAATTAAGATATTTTAATTAATTTTATTTCAAAAAGTAAATTATTGTTATTGGGACCTATATACCTATATAGGTCCCTATACCTTGCATTATTGCCCTACTGCTGATTCCCACGAATCCTTATGCCTTATGTTCAATTTTTTTTCCATACCAAAATGAAAATTAAACTGAAAACCTTTATATCTTTCTATTAGCAAATTATATTATAAACAATACACAACAATTGGAAAGATAATACACGTAAGAACTGCAAAAGCTAACAATCCTATATATTTATGTCATTTATATTATTTATATCCCTTTGTCATGACGCATGTGCGTTCGAGCTTCAAACTACAACGATTCTAAAAAAGTTGCACGTCAAAAAAAACATAAAAATTAATTCTTTGTCAAATAGACGCCTTCACTTAAAAAGGATTAGCACATAAGAGCAAGTATGTGCGACCCAGTCGTGCCTTTTATTTTGTTATACTAATTGAGACTTAGATCACCATGGCGAAGTTGTTCTTTAACTCGATTAGTATACATAGTCATCCAAGAAAAGTGCCCTATATTGTCCCTCCACGCCAATCGCGGCAGGATTAGGACTTGAAGACCTTGCGTTTTTTACTTACTCTAAGTCATCACCAGAAAACTGAAATTTTCTTTAACTCGATGAATTAAATATTTTTTCAATATATTGTTTCTTTCTGTTTATACTAATTTACTTACTTAGGTGGCACTACAATTCGGGACGAACCTGAGCCTCAACCAACATGCCTCTCCAGCCAGCTCGGTCTTTGGCTAGCTGCCTCCAGTTTTGCACTCCAAGTTGGTTGAGGACGTCCTCCACTGAGCGCGCCACCTAAGGCGAGGTCTTCCTTGACTGCGTCTACCCTCTGGGGTGGAATCGAAGATCCTGCGAGCCGGAGCATTGTTGTCCATTCGCTCTACGTGACCTAGCCATCTTAAACGTGATATGCTTATTTTTTGACCAGGTCAATGTCGCTGTACAGCTCGTATAGTTCTTAGTTGAAACTTCTCCTCCAAAGCCCGTTATCGCAGATAGGGTCAAAAATCCTCCGAAGAATCTTACGCTCGAAACCACTAAGGATATCTTCATCCGCTTTACATAGAGTCCATGCCTCGGCGCCATAGACCAGGACTGGGATGATTAGGGTCTTATACAGAGTCTTCTTTGTCTTTCGAGAGAGGGCTTTGCTACTCAATTGCCTTTCTAGTTCATAGAAACAGCGATTGGCAAGAGTAATTCTTCGCTTTATTTCTGACGAGATGTTGTTGTCAGATGTTATAGCGGATCCGAGGTACACAACTACCTCAAAGTTGTACATGTCTATTGTGATGTTTTGTTCAATCCGCCGGTCACTTTTTGTGGACAGCAGGTACTTCGTTTTGGCCTCATTGACTGCTAGTCCCATCTTAGCCGCTTCAGCTTCAATGCTAGCAAACGGTCCAGTGACAGCTCGCCGAGTTCTGCCAATAATGTCTATGTCGTCAGCGTATGCTAGCAATTGCACTGACTTGAAAAAAAATTGTCCCACTACAATTGACTTGCGAGTTTCTTATAATTTTTTCAAGTATTAAGTTGAAGAAATCGCACGATAGCGCATCACCTTGTCGGAATCCTTTTTTGACGTCAAAAGCTTCTGTGAGGTCAGTACCAACCTTGACGGAGCAGCGAGAGTTCTCCATCGTCATTCTGCACAGTCGGACGAGCTTTGTGGGGATGCCAAAACCTGACATGGCTCTGTATAGCTCGTCTCTATAAATGCTATCGTACGCGGCGTTAAAATCGATAAAGAGGTGGTGGGTATCGATTTGGAATTCATGGGTGGTTTCCAGGATCTGCCGTAGAGTGAACATTTGATCGATTGTGGACTTTCCTGGTCTGAAACCACACTGATAGGGGCCAATCAGGTTGCTGACGAAAGGTTTCAGGCGTTCACATAGTACGGCAGAGAGGATCTTGTAGGCGATATTCAGGAGACTTATTCCTCTATAGTTGGCGCAGTTTAGAGGGTCTCCTTTCTTGTGGATCGGGCAAACGATGCTGAGGTTCCATTCATCAGGCATACTTTCTTCTGACCAAACTTTAGAGATGAGTTGGTGTATGCACTCCACCAGGTCATCTCCGGGCGCTTTAAAAAGTTCGGCGGGTAGTCCGTCGGGTCCAGCAGTTTTGTTGTTTTTAAGTTTACATATTGCTATTCTCAGTTCATTTTGGTCAGGTGGACGGAAGTTTTGTCTGTCATCATCCATGTTGAATGGTTCATTCTGCCTGACAGCGGGATTTTGGTCTTCATCGCCGTTTAACAGTCTGCAGAAATGGTCCTTCCATGTACTCAGCACAGACTGTCACTTGGCATGTTCTGTTTATCTGTTGGTAAAACTTCCGCACGTTGTTCCTGGAGTAGCATCTCTCAATATCTTCGATCGCGCGCTTCTCATGCTCTCTCTTTTTCTTTTGGAGAAGCCGGTGTTCTTCCCGTCTTTTCTGCTCGTAAAGCTCGCGAGCAGCTCTCGTCTTTAGCACATCAGTTGCGGCATCTCTGATGGCTTGTTGGCAGTGTTGCCACTGATCTTCGGCACTTGATGCTGGCGGTACTGGATTTCTTGAGAGGTTACGGGATATTCGATCGGCATAGGTTCTGGCGGTTTCTTGCGATTGCAGCTTTCCGACGTCATACTTCCTCACAATATTACTCCGTTGTTGTGGAGTTCGGGTTATTCGCATTCTTACCTTTGCTGCAACAAGGTAGTGATCCGAGTCGATGTTAGCTGCTCGGAAGGTGCGAACATCCAAGATACTGGAGGCGTGTCTTGCATCGATCGCAACGTGATCAATCTGATTGACGGTTCTTTGATCTGGGTGTCGCCAAGTCCCTTTGTGTATATCGAGCTGAGGAAACCGTGTGCTGCAATGGTGACGTTATGTGCCGCTGCGAAGTCAATTAGCCTAAGTCCGTTTTCAGACGTTGTGTCGTGTAGGCTATGTTTTCCGACAGTCCTACCAAAGATTTCCTTTTTACCTACTTTGGCATTAAAATCGCCTAGTACGATCTTTACGTCGTATTTAGGGCATTGCTCATATGTTTTGTCGAGGAGCTCATAGAAGTCATCCTTGGTGGCGTCATCTTTGTCCTCTGTGGGGGCATGAGCGCATATTAGGCTAATGTTGGCGAATTTAGCCTTGATACGGATTGTCACAAGTCGCTCACCTACGTGTCGAAAGCCCAAGACTTCTTGCCTAAGTCTACCGCTTATGACGAATCCGCACCCAAATAAACGCTGTGGTCCTCTTGCACAATCACCGTAGTACACGTCACCATTCTAACATTCCACGTGCAGATCCGAAGGTCGTTGTCCTTGATTCGTTTTTCCGGGTCGTCAACAGTAAATCTGTCCTTTTCCGAGGCTATTGGTCGCTTCGCAACTTTTTCTTTTTTCCGTGGCAGGGTTGTTAACTCCACGCACAACCCCCAACCTGGAGGGCCAGGTCCTTTGTTGGATTCCTTGGACAAAAGGAACCGGAGAATCCGGAGTCAGTAACCCACTTCGGGGATATGAGCGCTGCCGTTGGCCCATTAAGGGTTCATCCGCCACCATCTCTATTTCAATGCCCTGACTTGCATTGAATTGTCCCAATGACCTTATCTCCAAATACGTCGAAGTAGCTCATTAGGGCGTCTGCTTCGTTGACTGTTGACGCCACCGTTGGTCCAATTGGTTGGGCTCATCCGCCGTACGTCCTCTTTCTGAGGGGCTCGTGCAAGACTTCTGCGAATCGATCAGAACAGTCATTAAAGCAGAGCATTATAGTGTTGCTATTTTGTCTGTGTTCAACACTCGCGCTTATAAGTTTAGCAGGAATGTCCGCATGGACAGACCAGTACCCGGTGGTTACCGCGGGGAGGTAAAATAAGCAGCGACTGTGCATCACCAGTTTGATACCTTTCAGTGCCTACCCTATTCATACAGCACCCAACCACCTTCTTTCTGTTTATAGTAATTCTCTTAAAAAATTACGATTTTTTCTTGTCTCAACCTAGCTTATTGTCACATATCTCGTGAGTCACCATGTACTTACATATATTGCAATTCATTGATTTTCTAAAAAGCACAAAACCCCATAGCAAATTGTACCAAAAATAATTAAACTCCACTTGGATGAACATAATTAAAACCTGTTGTTTAATTAAACTAAAATCGAACGAATAATTAACATAACACTGCGTTACATCATCTTGAAGTTTAAGGATGAACAAATTTAGCTACATAAAGAACAAAAGTCTCAGGATTGGTAAGAAAGCAAATTCAAGAATTGCACAAGAATTTGAAGTGCGATGACAAAGACATGTATCTGTGCAAATATTTTGTGTAAAATGGGCATCTTTTTACTTCAAACAGTTGACGTTGACACTGGGCAAACACAAAAGGAATGTGACCTTCTATAGTAAGAGAGACTTCCACTTTTACATAATGCTATCGTCGACTAATGTCTCTATTCTAATTGATATGATCTTGACAACTCCATAGGCTTTTCAGCGTTGACATTTCCAACACGTTTCAAAAGCCACATAAATATATTTATTCAAATGACGTTGTCTCGATGGACAACAAATTGCCACTTGAATCCTCGTCGCTGAGAAAGTAATGTGCGAAAAAAATTTGCAGCATCGAAAAACCCCTACCCGCACCTCTTGCATTCCTCTTAACTCTGAATCCACGTAGCCGGCTGAGAACTATTCCATTTTCTCGCGTGCTAGTTGTCAAACAATGAGGATGATTGAGACATCATCTTCAATGACAGCTCACTTAACGCGCTGTGCAATGGAACATTTAGCGCAGCTATCTATCTCTTCGTACTACGTTGGCGGCACCGCCTTTATCCACCCGCTGACGTCTGTCACCGCAGGAGCGTATTCCCACTTTAGAGGTCGCGCAGCACATTGCACCGATGTATAGACTGAAGTACGTACAACACAGTCATCAGTCCCGTAGAGTGAACAATTTACAATGCAGCCCATTGTCAATTCATGTGACGTTTCGACTACGATGACGTGGCTCGCGCAGTGCGATGGGGAGCTGTCACAGATACTAGAATTGACAACGAATTGCCCACAAGCCACAAACCATGTAAACAACTCAAAACATTTTGTTAACGACCTGAAGTACCACTCCGAGTCTTACCGCACATGCCTCTCATATTCGGTGTTGTATCGCGGAACCTGGAGGGACTTGGAAAAGACCAAAGTACGAACTTTGCCTTGAATAATTGTTCGCGCCCACCAAATGGCAGAAAAGACTAGCTGGAAAGTTCTTGCAGAGGAAAAAGTAGGTAAAAAAAATAACTTTTATGGCTTAAAGTTGAAATACGAGAAGAAGTGTCGCTGGCAAAACAATGACGAGCCTAAGAATCTCAGAACTACGACCGACACGGAGTAGATGTTGATTACAATGTCCTGTGCCTTTGCGATCTCGAGAATGAGATTGAGAGGAAAACGTGCGCCAGGAGTTGGAACAGCATCACGTAGGCTATTTGCGTTGGGCGAGGTTGGTTGGTATTACACTGACATCTCCACTCATGGCTCCATCGTGCTGCCCTTTGTTGCCTGTTGCATTAATCTCGCCCAGTTGCAATTATAAATTGTGATTAATTGCTGTGCAAGGTAATGGAGCTCAAGTGGTAAAAATGTGAGGTCTGACGTGTTTGCTGTGCTCCTGAAAATTCTTTGAGTTTTGTTTCTTTTATTTTGATATTATTTTGTTACACATTTTTTAGGGGAAAGGAATCTAGATGCGCTGCTGAACTTAACTTTTAAAACAGACTTAGTATAATAGCTTCTTGTCGGCTTAGTTGTGATTTTGCAAGGACTCATACATAAAAAGCTGCATTACGGAGGGGTTTAATGGTATAGTATCAATTCAAGAAGCCATCTCTGAGAAATTTATAAAGTTGTTGAAATAATTCATTCAGTGAAATTTCGGGTAAGGTTTGTTATATGCCGCTTCGATTATTTTTCCGTGTTAGAGTATTACTTTTCTCCTTTAAAGTGTATACTTTTCTTGAAAGCCATTCCCACTTGTTTTTCACGATGTTCAGGGAAGGATAATTAAGTGTAATCGCACGTCAGAATTGTTATCGACAAATGCAGTAGATACTTGTATATAGATACTCACACAGAAAAATATTGTGATGTAAAATCAACATTACAAATTGTTGATTTCAATAAAAAACATGAATTTTTTATTCATTGGATTTCATTTAGATTTAACAGTTTTAATCTCTTTTAACATTTCAAAACATTAATTTAAGTCTAAATTCTGTTGATTAAATCCAAGTATTTAGATTTTTATTTCAAATTAAAACGTTTGCATAGTATTAATTTTATAACTTTAAGAAATGTTGAAATAATTTGATTCCTATTTAAAATCATTTAAAAACAATCATTTAAAAACAACATGATATACAGTTAAAAAACTTCTTTCATTTTAAATCACCATGTTATTTTTCTCAAAGGAAATATTTTCAAGTCATCAATGTTTCATATAAAAAAAAATTCACAATTGGGATCATGACGAAATAAAATGATTAAAGTAACTTTAACATTAAAATAGTGTGAAATGAAAAATAAATAATTCAAAATGCTGATCGCTGTTATTTAACATAATGTTCAATGTGAATCATCTTGATAATCGCGGTGTTTTAACATGACCAAACCTTGGTTTTTCTGAAGAAGAAACCTTTTCAAAATGAGACGAATGTTCTATGAAGCAAAAACATTGGTAAAATATGTTGAGTCATTATCATTTTTGTTGATTTCACTTGTTTTTTTTTCTGTGTGTAGATATGGACAAGTTCAATACTGCTAAAAGTGATTTAAAATAAATTGCACGACTGGATCGCACGCACTTGCTCATATGTGCAGTCACATTGTAGAATAAAATTTAAGAAAATTGTAGTTAACATCAAAGTTCGAATAAAGTACGTTAAATTGTGTTGATTGAAATAATTTAAACACCATTTTATTTCTTTAGGAAATGTTAGAAAGAGTGTTTTTTTCAAAATCGTTTTTGTTAAAAAAAATTTTTGTTAACAACTTTTTTCAAAAAAATTAAAAAAAATAATTTAAGAATACAAATTTAAGTACAAAAATAACATACATTTCAAAACAAAATTCGCCTAATCCTTATAATAAAAAATAAATAAAAATGCTTTTGATTTTTTCATACTTTCATAATTTTTGAATGCACTTCTATTATTTTGACAGCAGCTTTATATCACTTTTCACATTTTCTGGGATTTCTGTATATTTTCTTGTATAGCAATAGAAATTTTGTACAATTATAGATTTCACACATAGGTATCCGGTAAAGTTTTAAATAGTAAGCAATGCCAAAATTCGCTGAAAAATTTAATTTTTTTTTTTACAAAAATCAAAAAAAAATTAATCACGAAAATTCACAATAAAATGTTGTGTACTACTTACTTAGTTCAACTTTAGCTTGACCTGCATGAATAAATAAATTCTTCGTTTAAGATAAAGTTTTGAAAAAAATAGGAAATCTTCTTCGGCACCATATATTGTTAAAGTAATACAAAATTAGAACAAACTAGTAACAAATACCTTGCACGAGAAGTTTAAATATATGGTACCCAACGTTAGAATTGAACCCACAGTTTCCAGTGCACTGCCATGCCACCCCAAAAACCTAATCAATTTATCAGGGTTATAATATGAAGCTACATATATATATATGTATGTATATGTATTTGAATTGCTTCTCCATACCACCCTTGACATGTTTGATTCCAATTTTTCAATCAGAAATGTCAACACCACTTCTCCAATGTTTGTCCATCCTTTTGAATCACTTGCATTATAAAACAATAAAATTCTTCTGTTCGGGTGCGCAGTCATTTAATACTTAATCAAAAACAGAGGACTCAAAAACTCCTGCAATAATAAAATAATTAATCGAATTACGAGTCCACAACCAGACAACAAAAAACTTCCAAGCCTTAACTCCTATAAAACTTATCTATGAATATAAAATATTCCATTGATCCTATAGTCATAACTCATAGGTGCGTATTTGTTGTGTGGTTTAAGGTGAACCGGAGATACGTTTATATACGACATTTGTCGTTTACCAGTGCGTCCATACAGTGGCACATGAAAAAAAGGAATGGGTTTAAGTTTGATCCATTCTTTTTTTTAAAGTTCTCAATGAAATAAATCCTAATAAAGTAATTTATAACAAATGGTGTTATAATTTTTTGCACCTATACCTTAATTAAATATGCAAGTCCTATTTTGATATGAATTGAAGAAGAATACATATAAAACAAATCGTAGTCGAACAACAAATGTTACCCTAATTATGAGTGTTTTTTATAGGCTTTTCTTAATGCCCACCATTGGCGCAACAACCAGGAACCGGGCCTTCTACAACAGGTTCTTTCTTGCATCCCGATTGCTGGCCGACGCCATCCAATTCCCACCGCAAGGCTTCGGGCGTCCTGGTCTACGCCATCCTTCTAACGCAAGCAAGGTCTGCCACGTTGTCTTCTACCAAGAAAAGAACTACAAAAGACTTTCCGAGTTGGTTCCTTTTCGCTCATGCGAACTAGATGCCCAGCCTGCCGGAGTTTACAGAGCTTTATTTTTTACACAACATCTGTTTCGAGGTAGAATCGTCTTTCCTCGGACACGGGGCCAAAAATTCTCCGTAAGACTTTCCTCTCGAACGCGGATAAGAGATCAGTGCCTTTTTGTAAGCACCCAAGTCTCGGATCCGTATGTGAGTACCGGTAAGATTTTAATCTTCTACAGCAGTAGTTTAATTTGTATAGTAAGGTTTCTGGATTTAAAGAGCCTTGACAGACTATAGTAGGTTCTGTTAGATTTTAGCAGCCGCCCCCGTATTTCTTCCTCCATATTATTATCGGCTGATACTTTTGACCGAATGTAGTTAAAGGACTGCACTGCACTACTACAGAATCTACTACAATATATTTTCAAAATGTCAGAGGGCTTCGAACCAAAACATCTTCGGTGTTCCTTAATTCTCAGAAGTCACCTTAAGATATTTTTGCATTAACAGAAACAAATCTTAATCCTAGTTTTCTCAGCAGTGAACTGTGCACTTCAGACTTTGTCATTTTTCGTGCGGATGTAGTTAACAATGATGATGGCTCGTTTGGTCTGGGTGTTTTATTAGTCGTTAATATTAGTCTCGACGCCACCTTAGTTAAATCCTCACAAAACAATGATTTTGAGTTTTTAACTGTGAAAGTCAAGTTAACATCTCATAACTTATTTATCATGTGAAGCTACACCACCCCGTCCATAAAGTTGATGTTATCGATGTTGATGCGCTGATACAAATGACGAAATTATTTGTATGGGTGATTTCACCCTCCCACACATTGACAGGGCTCTTACTGACGAGGGCACCTCTTACTATCCAACAAATGTGAAATCTAGCTCAGAAACATTACTAATTGACTGTATTGCCGATTCGAGTCTTTACCAAGTGAACGGCATCACTAATAATCTTGATAGATAACTCGACCTCATCTTCACGCCTGACCCCGACAACTCCATTGTTTCTGAGTGTGATCACCTTCTTTCTACTCTCGATCCGTTCCACCCACCACTTTTTATGTCACTTTCTTATAGGTCATTTCATATTTCCGTACTTCCCGAATACTTTTTAAATTTTCGCAAAACTAACTTCCAGAAACTGAACATGCATTTCAGTAATATATATTTCGATTTCACCCATAAGCCAATTGACGATGATTTGACGACCTTTTATACAAAAGTTTTCAGTTGCTTCTCTCATTTGTTCCGTTTGTGCAACGTAACTGTTTTTTAACTGTAAGTTACTTCTTTCTCCCGTTCAACACGGTTTTGTAGTGGGCAGGTCAACGACCACCAATCTAGTTGAGTTTGTTTCCAATGTTGCTTGCATAATGGATAACAGTGATAAAGTGGATGTTATTGCTACCGACTTTAGCAAAGCGTTCGATAAAATATCTCATAAAGGCACCTTTCATTTTATGGTTTAGTTCATACTTGACTAACCGAAAATATATTGTTCGTTTTAAGTCATCACTATCTCTTCCTTTTGCTGCACTCTCTGGAGTCCCGCAAGGGTCAGTAAATGCCACACTGTAACTTTTTCACGCAAACGACTCCCCCCACCCCAACGAACCTACTATATAAATGGAGAATTAGTACCCATGGTCAATTTATCTCGCGATTTGGGTGTCATTTGTGATAAAGACCTCAATTTTCGCTCTCATATTGACAACATCGTTAACAAAGCCAACTCAATGCTTGGGTTCGTAAAACGCTGGTCAAAACAGTTTTCCGATCCATACGTAGCAAAATATCATTTCGTTTCTTTTGTCCGACCTATTCTTGAATACGCCTCTCAAGTTTGGTCTCATAATCAAATTACGCATATCAAACGGATTGAAGCTATCCAACGAAGATTTATTCGTTTTGCTCTATGCGCCCTTCCATGGGAGAATAACAATATGCTACCCCCTTATACCCGTCGCCATCATTCATAAACTTCAGTCTCTTCAAAAACGGCGTGAAACCGCAGATATTCTTTTTATCCATGACATTTTAAATGGTATTATCGATTGCCCTGAATTGTTAAACCAAATTTTCCTCAACACCAATGCACTAAATCTTAGATCTATACCCCTTTTCCGTATACCTTTTCATCGTACAAACTACTCCTATTTCTATCCCATTACTAAGAAACTCAAACAACTCCTCAAACATTTTTGACTCTAACACTTCTAAAAATGTACTTCGAAATTGTCTTCTGTTCCAATAATTTCTCCATCCCCCTTTTCCTGTAAATAATTACCCTAAACTAAACTTATATATGTATATATAAAATTAAGAATTATTATTAGATATGAACTTTTCCATCAACCGGCTACTTTTACTTGCCTTGCAATGCTGGCCATGGTAAGTCAACCTAGTCGTGTCATATTATTTGGGATGCCGATTCTCTCATTTTGATTTTTTTTTTTAATTTTTTGCATTTCTTCGTGTTCCCTTAATTGTACCATTTTCATTCATTAATTTCTTGATGTATTGTTGGCCCTCTATTTTTGAGGCGATTAATCGCCTTTTTTATCTCCTCAATGCTTAGTGGCTGCAGCATGAGGTCTTCCTCTTGAAATGTTGGAGACTCCATTTCGTCCGTGAGCCAACCGTTCAACAATTCATTAAAGTACACCTCTCATTGCTCCAGAATGCCTTCAGGATCGGTTATCAGATTTCCCTCTCCGGCCTTACAGTATGTGCAGCGTGGTGTATATTGCGTCATGTTTTCTGACTGATTGGTAGAACTTCCGCGCCTGGTGCGGACCTCGCTCTCTATTTCTGTCCATTTCACAGACAATGTTTTTCTCCCAGGCTGTCTTTTTTTGTCTTTGAAGTTTTTTTTTCTATTCTTCTGAGCTTTTTTTATTCATCTTCGCGTGCCCGCGTTCTATGAGACTGCATTGCTCGGTATGCAGCATTCCTACATTCATACGCTAGTTTGCATTCATCATCAAACCAGTCGCTCCGATCTCTGCGTCTACTGCTTAAGATGGTATCAGCATCAGTACTAATGACTTTGTTTTTAAGGCGTGACCATTTTTCCTCTATGCCCGGCACTCTCTCTATAGGACCTACTCTTCCCTCATCGAGCGAACCTTAGTGCGCGGCTGTATGTTTTGCTTTTGTTTTCATCGCGTAGGGGAGACGTGTTGATTCGAGCCTGAACGGCTGATGCAATGATGATTCTTCGTTGAGCAATCCGCCCTCAGAACAGACAAAGTTGGAACTTGGAACCTCGATACGTTCGTATCGTATCGTATCGGAGTGTCGATCCTAAGCTCGTTGAAGACGGATGTCGAGGTGCGCGCACAATTAGTTAAACGAAGTCCAAACAAATAATTGTTGCGCGTTGTTATCGCGAGTGCTTTAAGGAAAAAAAATAATACACGCTCGTTGAGAAATTAGAAAAAAAACCCTCGCGTGTGCTGTAAAAAAAAAATAATAGTGTTCACTCGCGTTGTAGGATGAATGAAAAAGATGCCCACTCGCGCTGAAAAAGAAAAAAAAAAAATAAATAAAACGCATTCGCATAACAAATTATCCTCTATTCTGTCCCAAGACCTTTGTGCTTAACTGTCTCTTTCTTATCTACTGTAGGCATCGTATGACCATACAATGCTTGCGGTAAATAGATAAGGGCATCTGAATTTGTCTTATTGTGCTGAATGTTTGGATTGATTTTTTGTAAACAGGCTGTCTTATGGGCATAACACCTAAGACAGTTTGATTATTACAGAAGTTAATTTGGATTTTCACTGCGCAGTTCGACTTAATCAGAGTTGTGTTTTGTATGTAAGTATTTTTTAAATGGTAAGTGATTTTTGTGTCGTGTATTCAAATGTTCGTGGTTTAAGAAAGAATTTCTTTCACGTGTACGTCTACACTGTTCAACACAGGCCAGCTGTTTTGGCATTAAGTGAAACTCAGGTTGGAGCAAATACTGATTTATCAGAATTTGCTCTACATGGGTATAGCTTGGTGCCATTACTCTTTTCTCATCATGGTCTCGTGGTCTATGTTAGGAATGATATTGCTTGCCAGAGCCTTCCCCAATATGGGCAATGTTCCAACACGGACTTTAACTTCTTATGGCTCAAATTCACTGTCCGCAAGCATGTCATTCATTATTGTTTTATTTACAGGAGTCCAAATCTTGACAGTAATTCGACTTGTAACGAGTTTGATGCACTGTCTGATTCCATCTCGAAAATTGTTTCCCTTTGTCCTCGCACTGAAATCGTTATTGCGGGCGATTTCAATGTACACAATTCCAACTGGCTCCGCTATTCTGGTCAGACAACACCCGAAGGAAGGTATGTCGAGCCGGGTTACATCACCTTACCCAACTGATCGATGTGCCAACGCGTATACCGGATGTTGCTGGGCAAGCAGCCCATACTCTTGACTTGTTTCTTACTTCTCACCCTGATAAATATACCATTAGTGTAACTTCTCCATTTGGCACTTCAGACCATTGTATCATTTCAGCTAATTTCTCATCCCCCACCCATCCAGTTAAAGAAAAACTTCCCACCAGGACCGTTTGGCAATACGAGAAAGCCAACTGGGACGGCCTGAATTTCTTTTTCCGAAACTTTAACTGGTCACTATGCTTCCTCGATAGTGACATTGATGCCAGTGCTGAAATGATCACAAATGTGATTCTTCTAGGGATGCGTGCTTTTATTCCTAACAGAGTAAAAAGCATCAAACCTAAAGAAAAGTCTTGGTTTAATTCTGAGTGTAAAGAAGCACAAACAAGCAAGGAACTCATGCAACTCCGTTATAGAAAGAACCAAATTTTTGCATGACCAAAAATTACGGCAAAAAATTCTGCAGTGTCCCAAAGGCAGTAAAAATTTTTGGTCATTTGTAAAAAATATAAAAAACTCCTCGACATCTTCGGTTCCAACGCTCATCGACAATAACAAACCAATTGTTTACTCTTCAGAGAAGGCAAACTTGCTCGCCGCCCATTTCGCTGCCAGCTCCACGCTGCCGCATAGCAACGTTGCCCCTCCTGTACTTGAGAATGTAAATTTTTCCATGGGACACATTTTTTTCCGCACTCGTACAGTAGCAAGAGTTCTCAAAGATCTCGATATACACAAATCCGCTGGCCCGGATGGTATACCCCCGATTCTTCTGAAGAGGTGTTCTTCCACACTGGCAAAGCCACTGCGTAAGCTTTTCCATCGCTCCTACTCTTCTGGAATCTTTCCTAGAAGATGGAAAACAGCATTTGTCCAGCCTGTCCCTAAGAAAGGTGACCCATCCTCCCCCTCCTCCTACCGACCCATAGCACTGACATCCCTTCTTTCTAAGGTCATGGAAACACTGATTAACCGTCAGCTTAAGGAATATCTCGAAGATCGTAAGCTTCTCCATGACCGTCAGTATGGCTTCCGCAGCAACCGTTCCACTGGTGATCTGATGGCATATCTCACCGAACAGTGGAACAAATCTTTACATCGCTTTGGTGAAAGTAAGATTATTGCTCTTGATATCTCCCAGGCATTTGATAGAGTTTGGCATGAAGCTCTCTTATCGAAAATGCGTGCTTTTGGGATCGATAATACTCTTGTTCGTTGGATTAGAAGCTATCTTCTGGACCGTTCAATACAAGTTGTATTGGACGGATTCAAGTCTGATTCCCATAAAATAAATGCTGGTGTGCCCCAGGGCTCTGTTCTGTCTCCGACTCTTTTCCTCATTTTTATAAATGATCTTCTGTCTGTTACTTCTAATCCACTTAACTGTTTTGCTGACGACTCTACCCTCAGCTTTTCATATTCGTTCGATAATTCACGTCCTTCGCCTTCGGACGTACAATTGCAACGGTGCCGTATGTCAAGCTCATTAAACTCCGATTTATACAGCATTGTTATATGGGGTAATAGAAATCGTGTGGAGTTTAATGCTTCGAAAACTCAATGCTGTCTTCTGTCGTTAAAGCTAAACATTCCCCCAATGCCATTGTCCATGAATGGCACTTACATCGAAGAAGCTCTCAGTACTCGGTATGTGTGTCAACGACGACCTCCGTTGGAACGACCATATATTTGAGATCGCTAAGAATGCTGCAAAGTGCTTAGGTTTTCTGTATCGGTGTAAGAAGTACTTTTCTCCATCTGATTTGGCTACAATTTATAAAGCGTTTATACGCCCTAAACTCGAGTATAACTCCCACCTCTGGGCAGGTGCTTCGCAAACATCGCTTCACCTGCTTGATAGAATACAAAATCGAGCGTTAAGATTGATAGGTAATAGAACTGCCGCTGAAACAATTGCCCCACTCGAACACCGACGCAATGTTTCATGTCTTTCCTTATTTTATCGTTTCTTTTACAAAAAATGTTCACTCGAAGTAGCCAGTTGCATTCCTCCCCTTAAAAGTTTCTCCCGTAATACTCGTCTCGCAAGGAATGCTCATCAGTTCACCCTTGAGCCTAATTTCAGACGTACCGTGAAATATAGGGATTCTTTTTTTAGCCGAACGACACGAATCTGGAATAGTTTACCCGGCGGGATTTTCCCTTGCCATTTTGATCTGCAAACATTCAAAACCAATGTTAATTGGCACCTCCTATCTCTCCCCTCCCTATCTTCGTAATGCCTGCGCAGTGTGTTCTACATTAAAAGGGAAACACATAATCCCTTGTGCGCGCGTTAATTATAAAAAAAAAAAAAAAAAAAAAATCGTCATCAGACTCGAGTAGTGGCGACGATCTATCAACACGTAGTCAATTTGGTTACGAGTGACTCCACCAGGTGATAACGCGGAAGACTGGTACTCGCAACGACCAGTTTCGTTGATGCTGCAATTTCTATGACACGTGGGCCATTGTCATTAGTGTTCTCGTGCAAACTATGGGATCCTGTGATATGACAGTACATATTATTTTTTTCTGAAAAACACAATTCCCTGGGCATCCCACTTCTTGAAGTGATTTTATGTCAGCTTTATATGTGGCCAGGACATCATATGGCTGTTGTGCAGCTCGATCTCTGTAGAGCATTTTCACGTTTCATGAGAATATTCTTAAATCGTTTAGCCGTTCTCATTCCTTGTTTCGTCGTCGTGTGATCAGATCATTTCCGAGGCTTGTTGTCGGGTTCTGAATGGGTTTGTTTTATGGAAGAGACTACCACCCCACGCCAACCCTTGAGAAATAGCGCTTGCAATTTTTGCTAATTAGTGTACAAAAGTATAAACAAATCATTGCCCAGGGACCACCACCAAGTAGGTAAAGCAAGAACTTCAGCGTGACGGCGCCCCCTAAGCTTTTCTTACTCGTTTTGATATATACGGTTCTTATTTTAACTATAATATTTTAAATATAATAATATTTTTTTTTCAGTGCATTGGCGATCGTCAAAAGAGTTGCACGCGTTTCTAAGTGTCGAGCAAAAATTAACCTTAAACGATTAAGAAGTGTTACGGAGCATGATGATCTCATCCTCCATTCCATTCCACCCAAGTACCTTAAATCTTCAAATATGAATAATACAATAAATAATGTTTATTATTATAAGCCACTACAAACATTGTGCGATGACGACCGCATGGATAGTGGTAACAATGAATCTGGTAAAATCGTGAAATCAAAAATATCCATTCAATCATTGTGTTGAAAACAAAAAGCGATGTTCTCAGAAAAATAATTGAAAAATTAAAAATCAATCATTATATAATCAAAAACATTTCCTTGGGCCAAAAAGTCATGTGCTTAAGCATGGAATCTTATGGCCTTGTAACAAGTGCATTAAAAATAGAGTCATGTGAATTCTTTTCTCATGAAAATAAGCAACTAGGCCATTTAAAGTTGTGCTATCTGGCTTAGACCTTTATGAAAACACTAAACTGAAGAACGAGTTATCTACACTCGGAATTAAATGTCTTGAAGTTAAACCGATCACTATTAAATCGAACCTACAATATGTGCACTACAAATACATTGTTCTAATTGAACGCGGCTCAATAAAAATGAGTGAGCTTCGTACCAACTACAAAATTATATTTAAGACTCTCGTCAGGTGGGATTACAAGAAACATCAACCCAACAAAATAACGCAGTGCTATAACTGTCAAATGTTTGGCCACGGCGCCATGCATTGTCAAGTCAAAAGCTTCTGTGCTTCCTGTTCTGGTCCCCACAAAACCTCTGAGTACAACGAATCACCATCATCAGCTAAATGTGCAAACTGCAACGAGCCGCATAACTCAACCAACCCATAATGTATCAGTCGAAAACAATATATTGAGATACGTCAGAGAATCTCCTCACGTATACGTGGAAATTGCAATAACTTCGTCTCAAAGCCGGTTTCAACAGATCAACCCACAGCAAGAGTAAACCATGTAAAATTCTCCATGGATGACATTCCTCAGTTCCCTCAAGTTAAGAACAGCCGAACTGATCATCATTACGAACAACAACATGCGACACAATCTACTTCCCTGAGCACGAGTTCACACGCTCGCTCTGAGCATCATAAGATTTCAAACTTAAATAATGAACAAAATAAAAACTCTCTTTTCTCTTTAAACGAAATTTCCAATATTCTTAAAGATGTTATGTCATATCAATTACGCACATGTCACTCTAAAGAAGAGCAATTTACTGTCATTACCACTCTTGCAGTGAAATATGTTTACTCAATATGATGAACATAAACCCTAGAATTATTACTTGGAATGCGTCAAGCATTCGACATAGGAAAACAGAATTCTTTAATTTTATGATTCAAAGCAAAACTGACATTGCTCTGCTTACGGAGACCTGGCTTAATAATGAAAGTAGTTTCTCTCATGATAATTATGCATGCTATAGGCTAGATAGACAACATTCAAGGGGTGGTGGGGTTTCTATTGTAATACATAAAAATATTAGACATACGATCTTACCAGCTGTTCGTCTTGAGGTAGCTGAAGCTATAGGTTTAGAAATTGTACTCCAAGACTTATCTAAATTAAGTATTTTCTCTCTTTATTTCTCAGGTGGAATTTCTAGTGATGAAAAAAAAACAACATTTAAAAGAGATGTTCTTAAAATAATAAGGTCGAGTCGAAACTTCATCATTGGAGGTGATTTCAATTGTAGGCATCAACAGTGGGGTTGTCTGAGAGCTAATTGTTTGGGCAATATACTTCACGATATCGTTTCCGTAAACAGATCTCTCCCACTATTGCATCCCCTCACGCCAATATATATCCCAAGTTCTACATCGAGAAATCCTTCAACAATTGAGCTATTCCTTACGAATAATCCTTTACAATTCTCGCAACCCTTAACAATAAATGCTTTGAGTTCAAACCACGTTCCTGTTTATGTAGAATTATTGTCCAAATGTGCCTTTAGCAATACAGGAGTCCGCTTTAACTACTCTGCGGCAAATTTGGTAAGATATCGAAGTTTCATATCTGAAAATTTGTACGATGGAATCTTATCCCTAGACGATATCCATTCCTTTAATCAGGTTGACACAGCCACTGAGAAATTTGAACAAACCATTAATAACGCTGCTGATGTATCTATTCCTAAGATCCGGAGTACATCTTCCTCCGCTAATTCTCAACCGCTTCCAGATCATATCTTACAGCTAATTCGCCTGCGAAATTCTGAGAGGAGAAAGTGGATTCGATACAAGCTATAGACATATTTAAAACTAATGTAAAAATTCTTAATTGCAAAATCCATAATGAAATCCTACTCCTTCGGAATAGAAAATGGAACAATTTACTATCCAGTTTTGAAAAAGGGTCAAAACCCTTTTGGAATGTAACAAAAATAATTAGGAAAAAGAGTTCTACTATTTCACCGTTTAGAGTTCCAAACAATATTTTGATCACTCAAGAAGAGAAGGCAAACGCACGCACTGGCGGAAACATTTAGCCAAAATCATTTAGTGTCAGCACACTTGAGTGATCTTCATGCTGTAAATCTTGTTAATAATAAACTTAGAGAATTTAGAGATTCTGTTGTTTACGAACCTGGTGCGTTTATTTGTAATAATCGTTTTGTGAAACACTTATTAAAGGAGTTAAAAATTAAAAAGGCATCTGGTTGCGATGGTATTAATAACCGATTATTAAAAGCCTTGCCTAAAAAAGGCATCACCTTTTTAAGGTTTATCTTTAATGCTTGTATTAAGTTATCTTATTTTCCTGAAAAATGGAAAGTAGCAAAAGTGGTTCCCTTGCCAAAGCGGGAAAACCAAAAGAAAATCCAGCTAGCTATAGGCCTATAAGCCTGCTAAGCAGTGTAAGTAAAATATTCGAAAAGGTGATAAAGAGTCGACTTAATATAATATATATCCCCCGGAACAATTTGGATTTAGAACTGGCCACTCTACCAGCCATCAAGTTTAAAGATTAAAACATTATATTAAAAGCAATCTTAACTTAAAGCGTTCCACTGGTTAAGTTTTACTTGATATAGAAAAAGCCTTCGACACCGTTTGGCACGAAGGACTTATCTACACATTGTTGTTGTTTATTTTTTCAGATTATCTTGTCAAAATTATATGGAACTTTTTGAAAAACAAAACTTTTTTTGTATTTATCTAGGTCCGCCATATTTGATATTAGTTTTGGGGTTCCCAAGGTTCCGTACTTGGCCCCATTCTCTTCAATATTTTCTTGTCAGATCTTCCTACTTTTGAAAATAACACCGAAGTTGCCATGTTTGCAGATGACACTGCACTTTTTATAGCTAGTGTTCTTCCCCAAGATGCACTTACTTGCTTGCAGAGTTCTTAGATACTCTCCTTAATTATTTTGCGAAATGGAAGATAAAAGTTAATAGCGAGAAATGTCAAGCTATGTGGACGGAGAAAGCAAACTTTTCTTAAAATAAATTCAATAAACAGCCCATAGACAGAAAATTGTAAATATCTTGGCATTACTCTTGATAAAAGACTAACTTTCGAGAAACATATATCGATCACAATTCACAAAATAAATTTATTAATTAAAATCTTGTATCCCTTTATTAACCGAAAGTCTCGTCTAAGCATGCATAATAAAATGTTAATTTTCAAATCAATTTTTCAACCGGTTCTTACTTATGGTGCACAAGTGTGGTTTGACTGTGCTGAAACTCATCTTAAAAAACTGCAGATAAGTCAAAAAAAAGTTCTAAAATTGATGTTAAATCTAGCTCGCTATTACTCTACGGCACAGCTCCACAAAAGAGCGAATGTCAGCTCTATCAAAATTGTGCTATATAAGTTGCAAAATAATTTTTTTGAACGATCCTCTTATTCAGATAATGATTTAATTCTAAGCTTACAATAATTATATAATTCAAGTAATTGGGTTTACGTGCAGTAGTAGTTTTTAAGTTTCATATGAGGGTTTTTTTCTTGTAGTTTTTTCCTTAAACGTTGTTTATTGTTTATTATATTATTATTTGAAAATTGTTATAAGCTTTGTAATTATAGAAACTAGTTTTCTAAATCTCTAAAATTGTACTCTTTGTAAAAAAATTTCATTCTCTATACTACAAATAAATTGAACTATGAACTAAAATAGTAGTGCCCCGTGGCCTAGTGGTTAGTGTGTCGGACTGCTAAGCGAAAGACCCTGGGTTCAAATCCAGCTCATAGCCACCTTTTTTTCTGGGGTACTGCCTCTTGCGAGGAACTGACAAAACCTCCAAGAGTAAAATTTGTCTCGAAAAAGTGCATCTCATGTAGCCGTTCGGACTCGGCGATAAACTGTAGGTCCCTTCGATTCTTGCAGATTAACAACACACACACAGTAATGGTTGAGAGTATAAGTCACTAGGCCTTGGAGCTGTCGCGCCAATAAATTTATTTATTTATTTATGAACTAATAATATTTTAACTGTAGTTAGAGAATTTAAAAGGTAGGAAAGAATTTTTTGCGGCGCAATAGATCGAGAGTTGGTTGACTTATCTCACTAAAACCCACGGACGGCTTTACCTTGCATTAGGACCTAGAAACATTGCTTCCTAACCTGATTATTGAACTGACGACCTCTAGGTTGGCAAGCAAACACCATATCTGTGCGATCATTAAGCTATCCCATCCTATTTCTCATAATATCAACCATTTTTGTTTTTGTGGTTGTCAATCTACAGGAGGAGGGAACCTGACAAAATTTAATCTTTGAGAGTTTGTAATTTCCTAGCAAGATGCAGTACAAGGAAATAGAAGCTCCTATATCAGCTTTTTATTTGAATCAGAGTTTTTTCCCTTAACCAAATAAAAGGTCCCACAGTGCCAAAGTTGGTCATTGACATTATCGCCATACGCTGTACAGGTCGCTAATTTAATTTGTTTATTTTTATTTGTATTTTATCTGTGTGTTTTAATATTTCTTTTAACTTAATTTTCGTTTATTCCACGAAACATAACTGTTGTTGGTGAAATTTTCGACGAAATTAAATTACCAGCTCAATGATTTTTATAACTACATACTCACAAAAATATGTGTGTCTCGACCGTCCTTACCGGCAGACTTCTGATATCCAGCCGGAGTGAAGTGTGTACTGGGATCTGGGACTGGCCACTGGCCACAGAATATCATATTTAAATATTCCTGTGGTAAAAGAAAATTATTGAGCATACTTTTCGGAGAGCAAAAGGGTAATTTGATTATGATGATGATGAATGACAAGGTTCTTCTGATGAGTCCTTGGAGAGGACACGGAAGCCGTAAAGCCCAGACAAACATCTGTGGTCAATTTAAACTGTCGATTATGATTTATCGAAGAAAAACATGAGCGAAAAACTGAGAGCTTTGATTAAATAAAGGCAATGTGAATGGAAATCAATTTTATTGAAAGAGTTCCAGGAAGTTGGTATGGTCAGTAATTTAATTAATATTGTGGTTAGTATATTCTCATGCCCCCTTGGTAATAAAGTGTAACCCTTAATGCAGTACTTTTGAAGTAAGGTTTTTCTAAGAAAAAAGTAGTGTTTGTTTAGGGTAAGTTCGGGCATTATGGCGCACTTAACGTCAATCTGAAATAACTTTATTACGAACAACATTTTATAATTCAGTAATTTTTGTATTAAATTAGAGAAAAAAGTAACATAAATAAATTAAAGAAATGATAATTCAAGGTCTTTAACAATCGGCATTACAATTTTAGTTTTAAGACTCTAGGTATGAAACTATAATTTACATGATAACTTCATGAGGGCATTATGGCGTACCTGCGCCATATTACACAAAAAACATTTATTCACAACATTTTAAAAAGAAAACTAAGTTCTCTTTTCGTTTCAAATATTTCTTATTACACAACAACATCGAAACTGTGTTCGGCATTTCACTCTTCATACCGAACCGAACACCGGAGCTGTATACTTGTAGGGAAAAATTAATGCAAAATTAAAAAAAAACACAAAAAAAAAACAAAAGATAAGGGTTTGCATTATGTTCTAAAAATTATTTCGGGGAAGTGGCCGCCGTGGCTGGCTTAAATAAATACCAGCCGAGGCCCAATTTTCCCAATTTTGTGAAAATCGAGATCGGTGGCCATTTAGTTTTGGGCCCATTCACCGAACGTGTGACGCGCTTGATGGGCGTTCGGCTTCAATTCTTGAACGAGTTGGATTTTGTAAGCTTGGAAGCTAAGATCCTTCCGCGCGCGATGGCGGATTGACTCATTTGGGTCTTCTTCGATACTCTGCTCCACCGAAACGAACCATTATCTTGGTAATAAATTTGCAAAATTTGCAATCTTTGTTCAGGAGTAAGTCTATTCATTATGAAATCGCAAACCAAACTGAGCATAAATTAAGAGACAGCTGTCAAAAAGACCAACTCCGAAAAAAGTATTGCCAGATTGAAAACCACACGTCTATTAATATAAAAAAATATTTTTTTTTAGAAAATTCTTTATTTTTTTTAATTAGTTTCAGAGTTATCTTGCAAAAACTAAGTATGCAATAAAATTTGAAAACTAAATGTCTATCGAAGAAAAAAAAATTTCAAAAATCGTTCGAACAGTTTTTTTAAAAAGTCGTTTTTTTAAAGCTTTTCGAAAAAATATTTGAATTTTTTTTTCTATTATGTCATTATAAGGCAATCTGTAGTTTTCATTATTTAAAAAAATTCAATTCACCCCTTTTCAAAATATTTCGAGAACCAAATTTGTTTCAAATATTTTTTAAAAAAAATCGAAAAAAAAAGTTTTTGAAAATTTTGAAAGGCGATACTAATTGAATTATAAATGGATTTCCTGCATGCAAAATTTTATTGAAATCGGGATAATAGTTTACGATAAAATCGCATTTGAAAAAAACGGTTATATGAGAGGTACCGTTATAGAACAAATTTCGAAAAATTTATTCTTATGTATTATTGTAAAAAAACTAGCACCCTGAAAGTTTTATCAAAATCGTTAGAGCCGTTTTCGAGAAAAAGTCTAACTTTTTGTTCAAAATTGTATGGCAGGTACCGTTATTTTTCGACCTAGAACAAAAATGAAAAACACCCCCGAGATACTACCTAATAAATACTAAATACCAAGTTTGAAGCAAATCGGCCTATCAGTTTAGGCTGTAGCGGCGCGAACAGACAGACAGACAGACAGATAGACAGACAGACGGACGGAATTTCCGGACCCGCTTTTTTCAACTTCTCTATTATCGTAATGCCATGTTTGATTGTTCGTTTTTTTTGCACGAATCCATAGCTTGCATTTTAGTACCTAAATCGCAAGTAAAAATCTTACAATCAGACATGACATTACGATGATAGAGAAACATATTTGAGTTACTGACAAAATTCTGTCTGTCTGTCCGTCTGTACGGATATACATATATTGAACTACAGCCTAAACGGTTAGACCAATCGTCTTCAAATTTGGAACATAAGGTAATTTTGATAGGCTACAGAGGACTTTTTAAATTTTTTTTTAGCTAAATATTAACGGTACGTTTTATAACCATTAAGTAAAAGCTTATTTTTTCTTGGAAACGGCTCCAAGAAATTTTATGAAATAAAAGGCACGACTGGGTCGCTCATACTTGCTCTTATGTGCTAATCCTTTTTAAGTGCAGGCGTCTTTTTGACAAAGATTTTATTTTAATATTTTTTGTATGACGTGCAACTTCCTTAGAATCGTTTTGGGGTGAAGCTCGAACGAACATGCGTCACGACAAAGGGGGATAAACACATAAATATACAGGATTGTTAGCTTTTGCAGTTTTTTAGTGTAGTATTATCATTCCACTTGCTGCTTACTGTTTATAATATAATTTGCTAATAGAAAGATACAAAGGACTTTTTTCAGTTAAATTTTCATTTTGGTATGGAAAAATTTGAACAAGTGGCATAAAGATTCGTCGGAATCAGCAGTATGGCAATAATGCTAGGTAAAGGGACATTTATACGTCCCAATATGGGACCAATGGAATTTATAAAGGATTTAGGTACCTATAATAAGGTTGGAAGGAAGGTAGGTACTAAAATTAAGATACGTGTTCCAACTACTGTTAAGCCAGTAGGTATAGAGACAATATTAAAAGTTAACACAGTGGTTTTGTTTATTTATAGGAAGGCGTAAACTTTTGTTTTCTCGATTGAAATTTTTGCATTCAGTAGTAATCGAATAGTTTTTACTTGCGATTTATAGGGACTATAAGGCAAGTTATGCATTCGTAAAAAAAAAAAATTCTAACAATCAAACATGCCATTACGATGATAGAGAAGTCAAAAAAAGTGGGTCTGGAAATTCCGTCCGTCTGTCTGTCTGTCTGTCTGTCTGTCTGTCTGTCTGTCTGTCCGTATCGATATCTACAGCCCAAACGGTTGGGCCGATTTGATTCAAACTTGGTATATAGTATTTTTAGAGTGTTCTACCCGACATTTTTTGGATTTGGCATTCTAGCTCCAAAACTAACGGTACCTGCCATATAACTTTTAATGAAAAACTTATTTTTCTCAAAAACGGCTCCTACGATTTTGATAAAACTTTCAGAATGATGTTTTCTTTGCAAAATCTATCTTTTAATTTTAATGGATTTTTCAGAAAAAGTTTTATAACGGTACCTCCCATATGACCGGTTTTTTTAAAATCAGACTGTCTCGTTAATTAAGTAACGGATTTTGATGAAATTTTCAAAATATGTAGAGCTTTATGATTTAAATAATATTGCTTTTTAAAATTTTCAAAAACATTTTTTTTTAATTTTTAATATTTTTTCTAAAAAAAAATATTTTGTTTTTAAAATATTTTGAAAACGGTTTAATAGATTTTTTTTTAAAATTTTTCTCCTAGTATAAGCTTTAGATTTCTTTGATAATTCAATTCTTTGAATTGAATAGAAAGATAAAAATATGTAATATGGTGGGTTATAAACGGTACCTCCCATAGGACCGGTTTATTTTTCACTGGTCATCTGAGCTTATATTCTATATGTATGTATTATACGAATCACACGTTATTTTGAAATTATTATAAAAAAAACAACTAGCTGACACAGCCGGCGTTGCTCGGGTTTAACCTAATTTTTTTCGGATACTGACGAAAGCGGTCCAATTATAGTTAAACAACCACAAACGTAACAGTGGTTACAAAATATTTTCAAATTCGGCCAAGCCTTTCAAATTGAATGTTGGTTATATGAAAATATATAAAATTCCATTCAAAACAAACAATTTTCCTAAAAACCTTCTGGCAATTGCGAACAACTTAAAGAAAATTAAAATCAAATCGGCCCAGCCGTTCTCAATTGTTGAATTACTATACATTTTTCACACAATTTTTACTTGCGTTTATAGGTACTATTTATTCGTGCAAAAAAATAAAAAATTCTATATAGCAAACATGACATTACGATTATAGAGAAGTCGAAAAAAGTGGGTCCAGAAATTCCGTCCGTCTGTCTGTCTCTCTGTTCGCACCTCTATTGCCTAAACGGATGGGCCGATTTGCCTTAAATTTGATATTCATTTGGTAGTATCTCAGGGGTGTTTTTCATTTTTGCTCTAGGTACCTGCCATACAATCTTTAACAAAAAGTTTGATTTTCTCGAAAACGGCTCTAACGATCTTGATAAAACTTTCAGGGTGCTATTTTTTTACAACAAAACATCTTACAGTTAGAATGAGTTTTTTTCGAAATTTGTTTTATAACGGTACCTCTCATATAACCGTATTTTTCAAATGCGGTTTTATCATTTATATTACAAACAATGTTGCATTTCAAAATTTTCAAAAACTTTTTTTTTTGATTTTTTTATAATTTTCTAAATATTTTGAAAATTTTGGAATTTTTTTTAAATAATTTTCCCAAATGAAAACTACAGATTAAATTTACTTACTACAAAAAAAATTAAATTTTGTTTCGAAAAGTTTTTCAAAAAAACGACATTTTAAAAAAACTGGTCGAACGTTTTTCAATATTTTTTTCCTCGATAAATAATTAGTTTTAAAATTTCATTGCATACTTATTTTTTCCGAGGAAACTTAACTAATTAAAAAGTTTGGCTTTTTTGAATCAAGATCACAATATGTTTATTTATGAATATCAATTATTATCACTTAATAACTATAAATATATGTTTCTGCAAACGCAATTTTCAAACAATTTATTAATGACTAATTTTTTGATCTTGAAACTCTTGGCTTGGCCAGCATTATATTATTAAATTATTATTTTTATTTATATAAATTTATTGTTATAATTTTGTATGTATTTATTTATTATTATATTAATTATTAATTATTATTAAAATTGAGTCTATTTCTGGATCGTGTTTTTATTAAAATTAGTTCGCAAAATGTTCGCTCAACGGCAGCTGAGCTGTGTGGAAGCTGGAAGAGACATCAATTAAAAATAAAAGAATTTAAATTCAATGTAGTTCGTTCAATTAAACACAATTAATAAACTGTTTAAATCATACGATAAGAAAATGCCTTTTTGTATGCTTTTCATTTTTAAGAACATCCAAAGTAAAAGCGAGTTTTTATTTTCATTTCGTAGATAAAATGACTTTTGGAATAAAATATGACCATCTGACCAAGTGAAAAAATGAAGACCAGATTTGGTCATAAATGACCAAACTGACAACGGTGAAGTAGTTTTACTTCAAAATATTTTCGAAAACTTTTTTTTTGTATTTTTAATAATTTTCTTAATTATTTTTTTTTTCAAAAAACAATATTTTTTTGATTTTGTTTTTAAATGTACATAATTTTTGTTCTTAAGTTTGCATTCCTAAAAAAACCGTTCTTACGATTAAAAAAAAAATCACACTTTCACATTTTCTAAGGAAATAAAATGGCGTTTAATTTTTTCTGCTGAAAACAATTTTACGTACTTTTTTTCAAACAATCAATAGTCAGATAAATCGAATAAAAACTTTGAAGTTCTTTTTATATTTATCAAATTTTATTCGCTGCTGTGATCGCACATAAGAACAAGTACGTGCGATTAGGTCGTGTAATTTATTTAATTTTGTATCGTAATCTTGTAATATAAAACAAAATTACTAAATCACTCGAGATGGATAAAACGAATTTGAACATATTTTTTTTAATTAAAACAATATTAAAACGAAAAACATGTAGGACACAATTTTCTTACAATAAACTAACTAAAACTTGGTAACTAGAAAATATTTAAACTTCGTTCTAAAACTCAAAATAATTCAGAATCATTACAGTTTTCAAATTATTTCAAAATGTTTCCAAATGTACTTCTTTTTCTTCGGGACGTACTCCTTGATTGCGTGTATCACATAACGGGTATCTGAAAATTATAAATTTTGTACTACATACTACTGCTCAGTAGATGGCGCGTTAAATGAAAGCTATATCACACGTCACGGGTGTCACGTTAAATATTAGTTGTTGTGTTTAAAAAAAAATTAAAATACAATTTCTGTATCCGGAAGCTAACACAAGAAAAATCTCGGGCACAGCCAGTCTTATAATATTTAAGCAAATTTTTTAAATTCGTCTTTAGAATTAAAATTAATCAAGAAAGATACATAGAACGGATATAAAGCTTGAAAATTAAACCGTTGTATTAACTCTTGAAAAATAAAGTGTTTGATTTCTTTCGGATATCATTCAATTATCAAACATACAGGTGTATGTACAGCTAAGCACAACGAACTACAACTATTTCTTTTTATCCAAGCTAATTTCTAATTTAACACAAGTCGCGTACAGCGCCATTATCTACACACAAATTAAAAGTAAAAGAACATAAACTGTAAAGTACATGACCATTAAGCATACTTGTTTAACTACTTCCTGCATTTCACATAGTCCAATGCAGAAATTCTATTTTTGTATTAAAAAAATATCCTTTTTGTCTAGACACCATAATGTTGTAAATCATTTCATAACGTCCAGCGTGGAGTCTGGTAATCCACCAGAAAGAGGACGAGCAGACAAAAAAACCAAGTTCACCGCAAACACCATCATTGCACCCGCTTTTCCGAAAACAAAGAATTTCCTTTCAGGATTCAGTCGCCCATTCCGCCAAGTTCAAGTTCGTGTGGATTTATCTTTATTTAATTTTTTTTTCTCAGTATTCATCCATATGCCTCATTCTACTCATTTCCGGTATCTACGATTTTAAATCTCTGCATGACATGCCATATGCATACACCGAGGATATTTGCTCTATGTATGTGTGTTAATCATCATCATAGACAGGACACATAACTATTCAAGGATGAATATATAAAAGCGAAAAAACAAAAAAAAATATTGAAACGAGCATCATTTATGCAAATCCCGTCGTATATTCTCGAAAGCAAATCATCCGCAGACATGGACCGGTCATTTATTTAATCCTTCAGACTATCATCCCATCGAATCGCTCGCCAACAGTCGACGACAACGACCACGAAGCAGCTAGTTTATTCTTACCACCCAATGTTTTCCACTACGCGAAGACCGAACCAACGGAAAAAAGAGACAACTCCGACGAAATAACGTTGCAGCGGCTTTTCTCCTTCACCTCTCCGTCCGGATATACATAGTAAAACAGCAGGAAATGAATCCATGACATGGTCACAGTGCTTGTATCCGGCGCAGTTGGGACATTTTTGTGCATGTCTTTCTGACCCATTCGAACCCCCACTCATGTCCTTTTTGACACCATAATGCAAATGAAATTGTGGCTGCTTTTCTTTTTCAAGATGTGAATAACCCGTTTCGAAAAGAATGAGAACAATATTGCAGGGATGTCCTTATGCAAATGTTATGATTTGATGGGTGGTTTGATACAGTCTTATGAGTGTCCTTGTCTCAGTACTGAAAGGGCTGCGTGTTTTAATTCTGTCGGGAAAATGTGTTATTTTTTTCGGTCTTGTTCAGACTTACAGATTTGGTACTTAATTTGGAAGCTGCTTGAATGGTTAACCAAAAAAAAAAAAAAAAAACTGTTTATATCACACGCGTTGTGGAATTATCCGCCCGTCCCTCGATAAACTTGAAATCTATTGAAGCATCATCCTCTTTCGGAATGAATTTTTATACCTAAACCCGTATAGTAATAACCATGTACAATCCCAATATAGCCACTCATCATCATCATGGTTCAGGCAATGAACAATGAAACCCTCCACGAGCCTTGAACTTGAGCCTTGATATTACTATGTACTAAAATATCGTGCATTGACTATGTTGTTGAATGTGTCCTGTATGAGTTTTTTTAAAGCCTCTAGCATTGCTTGTTCCTTGACTAATGACATTCAAAGTAACTGTCCCTGTTTGTAATGATAAAGCTGCGTAAAACGCGGTAAGTGGAATTATCCACAATCCACCATCATCGGATCGGGAGTAGGTACTCGGCGAGATAGATTGTATGGTCAATACAGGTGCTTCAGACTGCAATTTTAATTATACGAGAATCAAGATTGGATGTTTAAATTCTGTAAAACAGAGTTTTCATCCGGCTTGAAGGACCATATATAAAATCGTGTAACTCTTCTCTATTTGTATATTCTTTTGTTTTTTGATAAGGGGGTATAAATATTTGCATAGTGGTATGTCCTGTGTGAGTTGCTTATACGTACAGCATCATATGAAAAGTTTAATAATTATTATGATTATTTGTGTATGTGTTGGATGCAATGAAAGCACCTTTTCATGTAGTGGGACACTGTCCTTCGGACACAATAGTACTTCCGGTTGAATGGTAATTTGTGTCTACGTTTGTGTGTTATTATCCTTTGCTGTTATTATGACTTTCCATTCCGGCTTTATGTTCGACAGTTTTAAATTTGTTTTATTATATATTGTATATTGAGAGCAATACTATATTGTATAAATAATAATGTACGTATGTGTATATGTATACGTATAGTATAGTCAATGTACTTTATATCCATGGACGCTTGCTGAAGTACAATAGAGGAAGTTCAGTTACATAAACTGAAAATACGATACGATTTTGATACAAAACCATTCATTTTAAAACTTGAATTTAATTTTTTTAAACTTATAAGCCGAAATATTAATTACAATCAATTTTGTAAATAAAACAGATTTTGAAAAAGAGCTCAAGAATATAAGTATGGTGATTGTGTTTTAATTTTATATTTTCAGACAATTATTTGTTATAAATACAAACAGTTTACAGAACGTTGAACTTAAATTAAAGATGAAGGTAAATTTTACCGCAACAAAAACTACCCTTCGGTCGTTCTTTTCCCTTTTCTTTTTTTCTTTGCGGCTGCAAAATATTAGCGAAGTTGAGGGCAACCATGGTCTCATCAACCACTGGTGTACCTAGCCATTATTTTGCAAAAGTAACAAACGCAGGTGTTCGAGTTCCAGCACGGTTCTGAAGCGAGAAGAAAGCCTTAAAATAACGAGTCAGGTGGACTCTTACTAACATAACTCAATAAATTTAAAGTAACGTAATTTTAAAATTAGTTTGAAATGACGTTAATTTATTAATGTACAAAATGTGTTTTTAATGCGTGTAAGGTTAGGTTTAAAAAAAAGTTGAAAATTATTTAAAATTATATTGAAAATTATTTTAACGCTCCTCTCTGTATCTCCGAAAATAGTTTTGGTAAGTTAATTCACGTTTCGAATCCCGCGTGTTAATAGTAGAGTAGTAGGAAAAAGCCTAGTTGTGACTTCTTCTCGATTTTATATCTTTTCAATTTTTCTCGAAAATACATAGTTGGGAAGGGTTCTGAACTCGTCCATTATGTTTCGGCAAGTTTTGGAACCACATCCAACAACTTGTGGAAACCGTGTTTGTGTGTGTGAGAGTAAAGTTTCGTTAGATCTCACAACGATGGCTCTCTTGGTTAGCGTCAAGCTTCCAGGAAGCCAGAATGCCGTGTTGAGGATATCGAAAACGAATGGTTGTGTTGTAGGTATGAGTTTATGACTAGAATGAACGAAGGAGGAAGGGAGTAATTAAAAATGAGCTTGGAGGACACTCTGGCGAGAGCCCTAAAAACAAAAAGACGGAAAAAATCGAGGAATTTTGAGGAAGAAAAAAAATCGAGGAGGAGATATTTGTTTTATTTTTTAAAATTTTGGATCGAGGATTTTTTTTAGACTGAAGTCAGGATTCGAGACGTGGAAGGCTTAATAAAGGAGTAAAGGAGATAGGAGACAAAAATCGTTATAGCAAGATAAGTACCTACCTAATTTGTGTTTGAATTTTAAATAAAAATATATGTACATTTATTATTTAAATATATTTATATATATTTAACGAATCGTCTTCGTGTTTTCCCCACTTAATCTTGGGACGTTTTTTTTTTGTTTAATCGTGTTAAAGACTCATTTTTCTCTTGTTTTATTTGTTTTCATTCTTTTTATCTAATTTTTGTAATTACTGAACCCATCATCCCAGCCATAGAGTAACTATACTATACTAACGGGTGATTTTTTAAGAGCTTGAGAACTTTTTTTTTTCAAAAACGCATAAAATTTCAAAATCTGATCAGTTCTTTATTTGAAACGTTAGATTGGTCCATGACATTTACTTTTTGAAGATAATTTCATTTTAATGTTGACCGCGGCTGCGTCTTAGGTGGTCCATTCGGAAAGTCCAATTTTGGGCAACTTTTTCGAGCATTTCGGCCGGAATAGCCCGAATTTCTTCGGAAATGTTGTCTTCCAAAGCTGGAATAGTTGCTGGCTTATTTCTGTAGACTTTAGACTTGACGTAGCCCCACAAAAATTAATCTAAAGGCGTCAAATCGCATGATCTTGGTGGCCAACTTACCGGTCCATTTCTTGAGATGAATTGTTCTCCGAAGTTTTCCCTCATGTAGCGCCATCTTGTTGAAACCACATGTCAACCAAGTTCAGTTCTTCCATTTTTGGCAACAAAAAGTTTGTTAGCATCGAACGATAGCGATCGCCATTCACCGTAACGTTGCGTCCAACAGCATCTTTGAAAAAATACGGTCCAATGATTCGACCAGCGTACAAACCACACCAAACAGTGCATTTTTCGGGATGCATGGGCAGTTCTTGAACGGCTTCTGGTTGCTCTTCACTCCAAATGCGGCAATTTTGCTTATTTACGTAGCCATTCAACCAGAAATGAGCCTCATCGCTGAACAAAATTTGTCGATAAAAAAGCGGATTTTCTGCCAACTTTTCTAGGGCCCATTCACTGAAAATTCGACGTTGTGGCAGATCGTTCGGCTACAGTTCTTGCACGAGCTGTATTTTATACGGTTTTACACCAAGATCTTTGCGTAAAATCTTCCATGTGGTCGAATAACACAAACCCAATTGCTGCGAACGGCGACGAATCGACATTTCACGGTCTTCAGCAACACTCTCAGAAACAGACGCAATATTCTCTTCTGTACGCACTGTACGCATTCGTGTGGTTGGTTTAATGTCCAATAAAGTAAACTGAGTGCGAAACTTGGTCACAATCGCATTAATTGTTTGCTCACTTGGTCGATTATGTAGACCATAAATCGGACGTAAAGCGCGAAACACATTTCGAACCGAACACTGATTTTGGTAATAAAATTCAATGATTTGCAAGCGTTTGCAAGCGAGTGTCGATCCTAAGCTCGTTGAAGACGGATGTCGAGGTGCGCGCACAATTAGTTAAACGAAGTCCAAACAAATAATTGTTGCGCGTTGTTATCGCGAGTGCTTTAAGGAAAAAAAAAATAATACACGCTCGTTGAGAAATTAGAAAAAAACCCCTCGCGTGTGCTGTAAAAAAAAAATAATAGTGTTCACTCGCGTCGTAGGATGAATGAAAAAGATGCCCACTCGCGCTGAAGAAGAAAAAAAAAATAAATAAAACGCATTCGCATAACAAATTATCCTCTATTCTGTCCCAAGACCTTTGTGCTTAACTGCCTCTTTCTTATCCGCAAGCATGTCATTCATTATTGTTTTATTTACAGGAGTCCAAATCTTGACAGTAATTCGACTTGTAACGAGTTTGATGCACTGTCTGATTCCATCTCGAAAATTGTTTCCCTTTGTCCTCGCACTGAAATCGTTATTGCGGGCGATTTCAATGTACACAATTCCAACTGGCTCCGCTATTCTGGTCAGACAACACCCGAAGGAAGGTATGTCGAGCTCTTTGCCGGGTTACATCACCTTACCCAATTGATCGATGTGCCAACGCGTATACCGGATGTTGCTGGGCAAGCAGCCCATACTCTTGACTTGTTTCTTACTTCTCACCCTGATAAATATACCATTAGTGTAACTTCTCCTTTTGGCACTTCAGACCATTGTATCATTTCAGCTAATTTCTCATCCCCCACCCATCCAGTTAAAGAAAAACTTCCCACCAGGACCGTTTGGCAATACGAGAAAGCCAACTGGGACGGCCTGAATTTCTTTTTCCGAAACTTTAACTGGTCACTATGCTTCCTCGATAGTGACATTGATGCCAGTGCTGAAATGATCACAAATGTGATTCTTCTAGGGATGCGTGCTTTTATTCCTAACAGAGTAAAAAGCATCAAACCTAAAGAAAAGTCTTGGTTTAATTCTGAGTGTAAAGAAGCTATCAGGCTCAAAGAAGTAAGTTTCCGATCTTACAAAGCCAACCCTACAGAGGAAAATCGGAAAAAGCACAAACAAGCAAGGAACTCATGCAACTCCGTTATAGAAAGAACCAAATTTTTGCATGACCAAAAATTACGGCAAAAAATTCTGCAGTGTCCCAAAGGCAGTAAAAATTTTTGGTCATTCGTAAAAAATATAAAAAACTCCTCGACATCTTCGGTTCCAACGCTCATCGACAATAACAAACCAATTGTTTACTCTTCAGAGAAGGCAAACTTGCTCGCCGCCCATTTCGCTGCCAGCTCCACGCTGCCTCAAAGCAACGTTGCCCCTCCTGTACTTGAGAATGTAAATTTTTCCATGGGACACATTTTTTTCCGCACTCGTACAGTAGCAAGGGTTCTCAAAGATCTCGATATACACAAATCCGCTGGCCCGGATGGTATACCCCCGATTCTTCTGAAGAGGTGTTCTTCCACACTGGCAAAGCCACTGCGTAAGCTTTTCCATCGCTCCTACTCTTCTGGAATCTTTCCTAGAAGATGGAAAACAGCATTTGTCCAGCCTGTCCCTAAGAAAGGTGACCCATCCTCCCCCTCCTCCTACCGACCCATAGCACTGACATCCCTTCTTTCTAAGGTCATGGAAACACTGATTAACCGTCAGCTTAAGGAATATCTCGAAGATCGTAAGCTTCTCCATGACCGTCAGTATGGCTTCCGCAGCAACCGTTCCACTGGTGATCTGATGGCATATCTCACCGAACAGTGGAACAAATCTTTACATCGCTTTGGTGAAAGTAAGATTATTGCTCTTGATATCTCCAAGGCATTTGATAGAGTTTGGCATGAAGCTCTCTTATCGAAAATGCGTGCTTTTGGGATCGATAATACTCTTGTTCGTTGGATTAGAAGCTATCTTCTGGACCGTACAATACAAGTTGTATTGGACGGATTCAAGTCTGATTCCCATAAAATAAATGCTGGTGTGCCCCAGGGCTCTGTTCTGTCTCCGACTCTTTTCCTCATTTTTATAAATGATCTTCTGTCTGTTACTTCTAATCCACTTAACTGTTTTGCTGACGACTCTACCCTCAGCTTTTCATATTCGTTCGATACGATAAGCAACGGTGCCGTATGTCAAGCTCATTAAACTCCGATTTATACAGCATTGTCAAATGGGGTAATAGAAATCGTGTGGAGTTTAATGCTTCGAAAACTCAATGCTGTCTTCTGTCGTTAAAGTTAAACATTCCCCCAATGCCATTGTCCATGAATGGCACTTACATCGAAGAAACCGAAAAGCTCTCAGTACTCGGTATGTGTGTCAACGACGACCTCCGTTGGAACGACCATATATTTGAGATCGCTAAGAATGCTGCAAAGTGCTTAGGTTTTCTGTATCGGTGTAAGAAGTACTTTTCCCCATCTGATCTGGCTACAATTTATAAAGCGTTTATACGCCCTAAACTCGAGTATAACTCTCACCTCTGGGCAGGTGCTTCGCAAACATCGCTTCACCTGCTTGATAGAATACAAAATCGAGCGTTAAGATTGATAGGTAATAGAACTGCCGCTGAAACAATTGCCCCACTCGAACACCGACGCAATGTTTCATGTCTTTCCTTATTTTATCGTTTCTTTTACAAAAAATGTTCACTCGAAGTAGCCAGTTGCATTCCTCCCCTTAAAAGTTTCTCCCGTAATACTCGTCTCGCAAGGAATGCTCATCAGTTCACCCTTGAGCCTAATTTCGGACGTACCGTGAAATATAGGGATTCTTTTTTTAGCCGAACGACACGAATCTGGAATAGTTTACCCGGCGGGATTTTCCCTTGCCATTTTGATCTGCAAACATTCAAAACCAATGTTAATCGGCACCTCCTATCTCTCCCCTCCCTATCTTCGTAATGCCCGCGCAGTGTGTTCTACATTAAAAGGGAAACACATAATCCCTTGTGCGCGCGTTAATTATAAAAAAAAAAAAAAAAAAAAAAAAGCGTTGCTCGTTAGTAAGTCTATTCATGATGAAATGTCAAAGCATACTGAGCATCTTTCTCTTTGACTTCATGTCTGAAATCCCGCGTGATCTGTCAAATACTAATGCATCAAAATCCTAACCTCAAACAAATCACCCGTTATAACTAACTATAACTATACTATAATATATTTACTCTATGATCCCAGCTGAGGAGCCGTGGTGACAGGTTTTTTTTATCAAGCTGTAGTTGCACTTTTTTTTAATTCTCTTTTCGTGTATTTGTTAGTCATATTACTGTTGCATGCGTCATCGTCGTGTCAGTACGCGTACGCGTTTTATGAAAATTTTTATTTTCTTGGGGTTGTTAAATTATAATAATTAATTTCGAGTTTCGTGTTTGTTGCGGCAAAAAATGTAACAAAGAGCTTAAGAATATAAGAATGTTGATTGTGTTTTAATTTTATATTTTCTGACAAATATTTGGTATAAATACAAATTTTTTACAGAACATTGAACTTAAATTAAAGATAAAGCTTAAAATTGGCACCTTAGGTATGAGCCAAATTAGATATTGATGTTTAAATAAGCTACAAGGTGTGAAAAAAGAAATCACGATATTGGAAGATGCTCTCATTTTTGCAAATGGCCACCAATGTCAAATCTGTTTTGGCCATGGAGCGATACATGAACCGACATGAACCGATATTCTGAAGGGGGCGTTCCCGGGTCGCCTCATCTCTCGTTTTGGCGATTTGCACTGGCCCGCAAGATCGCCCGATTTAACCGTTTCAGACATTTTTTGTCGGTTTTTTGATGTCCCGTGTTCACGTGAATAAGCCAGAAACTCTGGAAGCCCTCAAGGACAACAATCGACACGAGTGCGAGAATCTGTCGCCCGAAGTTCTCGCTGAAGTGATGAAAAATGCCATAAAACGAGCCCGTATGGCAATCAATTGTGACGGCACAAACTTGGCCGATATTATCTTCTCGACTTGAACAATACAATTCTAAAGGCTCAAATTAACATAATCAAAAAACAGAATCGAAGTTTTTCATTTAGAAAAAAAAGAGAGCCAAACAACATCGATGACTTCTTTTGGCCCACCTTATACTTTTATCTTTTATTATTAAGGTTATCTTTACGACACATTAAGCCCTGTTGTGATGACAACAGAACCTAACACCACATGCGCAATAAAAATTGTGTCGTGATTTCTCTTATTTGGAATCTAATTCTAGAAATTGTCCCATGAAATTATTATGCATGCTTACATTTACTGTGTAAATATTTTGTATCATTAATTATGTAGTGTAAGCATTAATTGTGTATAAAAGAGAAGGTATTGTAAATAAAGTTTCACTTTTTGTAAATAAGTCAACAAATTGTTTTTTTTTATTTAGATTTCCCCCCACCAGAGGTATGGAAGGGGTTTTTAAAGTAGAACTAACAAGCTCTCTGTATGAGCGTTAGAGACCACTTCCTATCACGAAAGGTTTTTTTAAAAAATAAAATAACATTAAGCTCTGTATCAAGTTAAATATTCATTTACCTAACAGTAGCAACCGCTCCGCTGCAGCTTCATAAATAGAGAACCTTCAAACGAAAAAAGAATGTTTTTTTTTATAAAAAATAAAAGGCACGACTGGGTCGCACGTACTTGCTCCTATGTGCTAATCCTTTTTAAGTGCAGGCGTGTGTTTGACAAAGATTTAATGTTAATGTTTTTTTACGTGCAAATTCTTTAGAATCGTTGTGGTTTGAAGCTCGAACGAACATGCGGGATATAAAAAGAGATAAACACATAAATATATAGGATTGTTAGCTTTTGCAGTTTTTCAGTGTTAGTATTATCTTTCCACTTGTTGTTTACTGTTTATAATATAATTTGCTAATAGAAAGATATAAAGGATTTTTTTTTCAGTTTAATTTTCATTTTGGTATAGAAAAATTTGAACAACTGGCATAAAGATTCGTGGGAATCAGTAGTAGGGCATATAGGACTTATATAGGTCCCAATAGCAATAATTTACTTTTTGAAATCAAACTAATTAAAATAGCTTAATTATGTTTGATGAATCGATAAACATATGGTGTGGGTAGTTATTAATAGAATTTATTAAGGATATTAGGTACCTATAATAAGGCTGGAAGGAAGTAGGTACTAAAATAAAGATGCACATTGCATCTACGGTTAAGCGAGTGGGTATAGACAATATTAAAAGTTAACACAGTGGTTTTGTTTATTTATAGGCAGGTGTAAACCTACTTTTATTTGACCAATGGCTAGGGCTTAGCCGATCAATATGAAATAAAATTTTGGGGAAAATATTAAACAAATAAAATTTGTATGAAATCAAAAAACATTATTATTAATATAACGTTTTTTGAAAAAAAAATCTTGTAAGCCATCTTATTTCTTTTGCTGTTTTCTATTTTATGCATTTTTCAATTCAAAATCGTTCGACCAGTTTTTTTAAAAAAACTGTTTTTTGGAAAACTTTTCGAAAACATATTTAAATTTTTTTTGAGTATGTCAAAATAAAAAAATATATAGTTTATACCAGGAAAAAAATAAAAAAAAAATCTATAAATTCGTTTTCAAAATATTCAAAAAACAAAATAATTTTTATAAAATATTATTAAAAATTAAAAAAAAAATGTTATTTTAATAAGCAATATTATTTAAATCATAAAACACTACATATTTTGAAAATTTCATTAAAATCCGTCAATTAGTTAACGAGAAAGTCTGATTTTAAAAAACCGGTCACATTACATTCCATTCCATCCATTAAAACTTAAATATAGCTTTTGCATAGAAAACACAATTCAGAAAGTTTAATCAAAATCTTAGGAACCGATTTTGAGAAAAATAAGTTTTTCATTAAAAGTTATACGGCAGGTACCGTTAGTTTTGGAGCTAGAATGCCAATTCGAAAAATAGTCGGGTAGAGTACTCTAAAAATACTATATACCAAGTGTGAATCGAATCGGCCCAACCGTTTAGGCTGTAGGAATCGATACGGACAGACATGCAGACAGACAAACAGACAGACACACAGACAGACGGACGGAAATTCCGCACCCACTTTTTTTTGACTTCTCTATCATCGTAATGTCATGTTTGATTGTTAGATTTTTTTTATTTTTTATAGTCTCTATAAATTGCAAGTAAAAAGTATTTGTTTAATGGAAATAAATAGAGCAGTAGTACAGAAATGAGAAATTGTAAAAAAAAAACCAAGTGTGAAATTTTATTAAGTCTTAAAGCGTTAAGGTAGTATCATAAAGGACCGCTTTGAGCAAATTCTTTGCGGTCGAAGAAAGTCGAATCCTATATTTTTTTTTATAAAAAAGTTCTGAAGGAAGCTCTGCAGTGCCATATTTAGTCTATAAACTATAAGTGAGTACTCCAAAAATTAATTCTATATAAAAACTAAAATATTGTACGCATTCGTATGGATTGGTTGAGTTAGATGAACGGAAAGATAGAAGGATTATATTGTAAGCTCATCAGAGATTAGAAATCTCAAATGAAGTTAATCGATCACTAAGTAAAAAGAAAATGCCTTGATTATAGATAATGAAAAATCTCTTTACCTCGAACTTTAAAATTTGGATTTTTCAATTAATCAGCATAACCATATCCCATCTTTACATAGCAGCCTTGTTGTATCGGATGTCCCCCCGTAGTCGTCTTTGCGTCTTAGAAGCATGACATTGCCGTCTGCCCGATTGACTTTTTTTGTTTAAACAATTTAAATTGAATGGTAATTTTTAATTTAAATACATATATATTTTCGATTTTAAAAAGAAAAAAATAATTAATATTTAGACTGAACAAAATTAAATTTTTTTTAATTCCTTAAATTTAAATTTAATTTCTCAGTTAAAGTAATCATAATCTTTTTTTTTAAACCCTTCATTTAGTATTTGGATTCTGTAGGCCATTGCTTTCAAATAGAAATACTAAAGCTGTTTTATATTGCCTTCACAGTTAAGGAGCGCTATAACACCATCATCGTCTATTTGGTCGCTGCCCAGAAAGCTTCTTCTAATTTCTTTCAGAATAGGACATATTCCGATGAAATGTTTAATATCTTCTCTACTAGACATATTCAAAGACTGCAGGGGCAGTTTTAGTTTCTTAACACAACTAAAATATCACCTAACAATAAAATTTATCAGTTCATAAATCAATTCAACATTCCACAATTTTCCTCACCAACAACTATTCCAAAAATGTTTTTAATTGACCAAACTCAACACTATAATCCAACTCAACACTAAATCCATAATCCGTCCATTACAGCATGGTTTTCTAAAGGCAGATCCACTACCACAAACTTAACGCAACTCGTGTCCATGACTTTTAACGCTCTTGAAAAAAGTAACGACGTAGATGTGATATCTACTGACTTTAGCAAAGCTTTCGATAAGAAAAAAACCAAATAATCTATGCTAACTTCAGGACTATGGTTTCCTTCATCATCATTCCTACCTGGAAAACGGCCAATATCGAGTGGTTTTCAGAAGCACCATTTTTGACCCCAAACTCGCTACCTCTGGTGTTACCCACGGTAGCTTCTTTTCGTTCTTGCCATAAATGACGTTAACTACGTTATTTCTCAAAACGAGCTGTTAATCTACGTTGATGATATCAAAATTATGAAACGAGTCTCTTCCGCTCATGATTCTTCCCTTCTCCAAAATTAGTTCGATTCCTTTATCTTTTGTTCACAACATTTTCTTGAGCTCAATGTGAGTAAGTGCCAATTCGTGACTTTCTCTCGTAAACGCCGTCTCCGTGCCCCCGCTCTTTTCATTCGTCTGATGAACTTATTCCAGTTGTGTCCATTATTCGCGATCTTAGTTTATTTTGCGACAAGGAGTTTAATTTTCGTTCTCATTTTGATCAAATTATTTCCAAAGCAAATTCTTTCCTTGGTTTCATTAAACGGTGGTGGAAAGAGTTCTCAGACCCTTATGAATCCAAATCCTTTTTTACCACCTTCGTTAGACCCATACTTGAATATGCTAGTCCTGTTTGGTCTCCCGTTCACTTTACCTATTAACGAAGGATTGAATCGGTGCAGCATAGATTTCTCCGCTTTCCTTTGCATAATCTACCATGACACGACCGTTTAATTTAACCGGCCTATGAAGACCGCTTGCAGGTAAAAAAATCTTCATATCCTAAACGCTAAACGCCGTGAAATTGCAGATATAATTTTAGCTCATCAAATTATTACAGGCTCAATCGACTCTCCGGCTCTTTTAGAATTAATTTCTGTAAATACTAATACTAATCCTGAAACCAGAAGCAAGAGGAGACCTCATCTCCGATAGAGCGACCAGGTAGAAGGAGACCTCCGCCTGCTTGGTGTGCACAATTGGAGATGACAGACTAGAGATCGAACCAGCTGGAGGGGCATAATCAACCAGGCCCAGGAGCACCACGCTTTGTAGCGTCAGGAAAGGTAAAGTAAATAAATATCCTCGCAACCTTGGATCAGTCCCTTTCTTCCACATTCCTGCTCCCTGCACTTATTAAGCCTATTTTAATCCTGTCAGTAGAATTATGCGACTCGCTAACAACGTACAACACTACTTCGATTTCAATACCAGTTCTTCTTCTCTTATCTCTTCGAAAAGACCTTTACTGACACTTTTCCTGAATCCCCAACCTATCCCCCACCACTTTTATTCAATAAGTAATTTAATATATATATCTGGATTGTTTAAATATTATTAGATGCTTGTATTACGCCAAATAAACAAATAAATAAGCTTCAATGGATTACATGAATTGAGCTCTAAAAAAAAGAAGCAAAGCAAAATGTAAAGTTGACAAAAGTAAATTTATTACAAAATAACCTCGCCAGAAAGTTCCATCCAAAGAAATAAACTTAAAACTGAAATTCAAAAATTAAAGTTATTAAAATTTTGATATGCAGAATTAATTAAGTTACCCATGTAGGTCTTCTCAAATATAAAATTTGACAGACATCCAAAGAGCGGTTACCGAGAAAGCCCTAAAATAAAAAACCGTTATATGAAAGGTACCGTTAATGGAATTTTCCTGTAAATTATAGCCAATACGAACAAAAAAATTCTCAAAAATTTTCATCAAAATCGTTGGAGCCGATCACTTTTTTTAGACTTCTCTATGATCGTACTGTCATGTTTCATTGTTATCTCAATTTTTTTATATTCACGAATCCTAATCTTGCCTTATAGTCCCTATAATCACAAGTAAAAAGGTAGTAACGAATGGACTATACGATACAGCATTAACATACAACACAAAATCAAAGAAGACAGAGATATACACCGTTTATGTGAAAAAAAAAACAAAAAAATCACCAAAATACAGTAGATGGCCAGCAGATAGATAAAAGAAGAAAATAACAAGTGTCAAATTTTGCATTCGATCAAGAATAAAGTCCCTTAAGATGGAATAAATATTCCAAAACGCGTCGCGTTTAAATAAAAAAAAAATAAATTGTGAAATTCTTTAATTAAGTAAAAATAAATAAAAAATCTAAATTAATATTTTGAAAACAAAAAAATGTATTTATCTATATAGTATTAAAGTCTGCTATGGAATAGTACCTTCCGGATAGTATGTACATCTCTCATAGTTCTAGAAAAATCTCTATTCGAGTGGATGAAAACGAGCATTTGAACCAATTGAACTTACATAACTTCGTTCTAAGGTCGATCTTGCAAAGCATTGTCCAATTGTGACTTTAAGCTGTGTGGATAATTTGATGCTTTAAAATGAAATACTGTCTAATCGTTAAAGCATAACCTGCACCCCATGTACCTATCCATGAGTGACGCTTGCATCGAGGGAACGGAACAGCTTATTATTCTAGGTATGTTCATCACAAATAGACTTCTTGGGAATTAACACATATTTGACATCGCCAAAAATGCTGCGAAAAATTAAAGTTTCCCATGCGATTTTAGAAATATTTTTCTGTGTTAGATCTGACCCAAGGCTTGAAACAGTCAAATGCATTCTTCAAAATACTCGCATTACTAGGAATGCCTATTAATTTACTGACGAGCTAAGTTTCGTAAATTCAAAACCCAGATGCATCTGTAGATCCTTTTACCTTCGATAAAACGCATACATTTAAATGACGAACAGTGGATCCTGCTAAACGTAGGGGCATGTGATATTTGTTGCAGAAATATTTCACTGCACTGGTAACAAAGTCCCTCGGTTGAGTTAGTTCCCGGGGACTTATTTCCCAGCATACCTTACAACATACCTGCAGAGTGCGCAGGAGTGGCTTCATGTGCTTCATGTATTGACTGAAGATGATTTAACAGGACGGATTTAAATGCTGTAAAAATAAAGCTTGGTAGACTCCGGTGGGCAGGTGGGCACCTAGGTCGCATGAGCGAAGAGGAACCAGCTCGAAAAACCTTTTTATGGTAGAAGACAACGTAACAGACCTTGCTTGCGTTGGAAGGAGGGCGTAGACCAAGACGCGACGCCCGAAGCCCTTGGGTGCGCAATTGGATGGCATCGACCGCAATCGGGATGTATGGAAAAACTTGTTGAAGGAAGCTCGGACCGGATCCCGGTTGTTGCGCCGATGATGATGATGAAGATGATTTATCAAGAGCCCACAGAAATTACTAACAATAGAAAATGATTTGGAGCTAAAAGATTGCAGTTGAGTTTCTTCTACAATAAACCTAACCCTCTCCAGAAGATCTATACTAGTGCAACAACAACAACCATTTTGCATATTTAGAGTTTGATTGCAGACTTGTGAAAGGCATTGTTATATTTTTAATTTCTTAAGTAAAATTGATCTTTTCAACGCTTATTGCACGGATAACTTAAAACACACAGATAAGAACTTTCCCTATAATATTCCGTGAAAATCTAAACTAGTTCTATCTATCTATCTATCTTGTTATTTGTATTTTTATTACGGTTCCTATATCATGAATTTCCTTTACATACAAATTGAATGAAAATAATATGCCCTGTTGTACCCAAGCAATTTCGTCCTGTTATCAAAAAAAAAAAAAAACATATTTCCCAAAAAAATTGACATTTTATTTAATTTTCTCTAATAATAAATAACTTCGTATATATGTTTTTAAGAGTATTGCTTTTCATTGTTAGCAGAAGCAGAAATTGTTACATATTCTTACTATGTTTTTCAGATGAACCTTTCGAGAAATTTCTATTACTTTTCCTGAAAACTCTTAAAAATAGCAAAAAAAATAATACAAACCATTAGCTCTATGTGTCAAAAACCTTCTGACTTACATTATCCTTTCACAATTAGTGATGTTGTCAAAAAAAGTTAAACACCTTGTGGAAAGTGATTTGGCGCCAATAATTCATATATTGACTCCCCCTATTCTCTCGTGTTTGTATTTTTAGTTGACATCTATATAGGTCGGCATCAAACACAGATTACTCCTCCATTATTTTAACTACTTTCCTAACTTAGCTGAAGTTTCCTGTGTAAAACACACACAGAATTCTGAATTGAATTCTAACAGGAGAAAAGTCGAACTATTTATAGGACTTCAATTTGTATGCTCTTATGGTGTCTTCAAGACTTCAAGTGCACATTGAAACAATTTTCTGGAGCTCTGAAGAGGACAGGTCGTCGACGCACTTGTGTTGTGATAAGTGTGCTACAGCCATCCTTCAACCCAAAAAAAGTGATTGATTGAGTGGACGCATTTCAATGAATCTCAATCTGAAAATTGGAAATCCAAAACACAATAAGTCAACAAAAACGGCTACAAGTACCCACATCAACATTCAGGGGAGATAATAGATTTTGGGAGGACGCAAGGCAGATTTGAGAAGATGTCGTGGAGGTTCTTGGTAGGTCCCCATTCCCTAACATGTCTCGATGTTTGTTTGTTGTTTTAATTTTTCTTGCTTGGCACTTCAAATGTCAAAAGATCTGGAAATAGAATTTAATTTTATGTTTTGTTTTGTATTAGTGATGTTCAAGTGATTTTTTGTTACTTGGGAGGTCGTGTGAGAGCAAATACTGATTAGCTCGCACGTTGTTGGTATACAAAATACAAGCACAACAACTGTAGAAGTACTAGAGTTTCATGTATAATATTTCAATAGTTTTATCAATCCTAATATGAAACAGTACCAATATCAATCAAAACGAAAAACAAAATAATTTATTAATTTAGTGTCTTAGGTTACATTTATTGAAAAATAAAATAAAATGTTTTCTTTTCGTTTTTTTATTAATTAATTAATTTATTTCATCAATGCACACAAATGTCAGATGATTACATTATTATATAATTACAATGATAAATACATTTTACGAAATCAAAATGATTAAAATATTAATATAGAAATCACCAAATGTAACAAAGTGTAATGATTATTTTTATTAAACAACATATTTGCATTTTACGGTCTGCTTCGCAATAAACTGAATTGAAAAGTATCAAGAAGGAAGTCAAGTTTCACTCAAAAAGTAATGAGTTCTACTGTGAAAGGCTCAGAAAATCTTTTTTTGTAATCTACACACTGCTCTTTTGACTACCTTTATGTTGGTAAGCAAAGCCCGTCTTATAAAAGGGGGATTAAAAAGAAATAACCAATGCATACTGGTTTTAAAATATGCATATGGGAAAAAAGAGTTGGGTAACACATTCCACATTCGAGTTGTACGGCTGAAGAACGAATCTCTTTGCTTAAGAGTGCGACCAAAATTAAGTGACTTGAATATTCTAATGATAGTCACCATCTTTAACCAATTTGAATGCTCTTCTTTGAATACCTAACAAACGACTGAGCTGATTTTTATGGAACACCTGCCCAAATATGGGAGTACTAATCTAGGCTTGGACGCATAAAAGTTTTGTACATAGAAGCTAGACCACAATAATAAGTTTTGAATAATGCGGGGGCATTTGGAAGAAAAGTGGAGGAAGGACAAGAGGTGTCCATTAACATTGATTTGGAATGCTTGCAAATCGAAATGGCAACGGAAAATGTCGCCGTGTAAACTATTCCGGATTCAGGTTGTTCGGCTATAAAAAGAATCCCTATATTTCAGGGTACGTCCGAAATTGGGCTCAAGTGTGAACTGATGAGTATTCCTTGCGAGATGAGTATTACCGGAGAAACTTTTAAGGAAGGAATGCAGCTGTGAAAATTTTTTAATACACAAAAAAAAACCATAAATAGAGAAAGACATGAAACATTGCGTCGCGTCGATGTTCTAGAGAGGGCAATTGTTTCAGAGACATTTCTATTTCCTTTTAATCTCAACGCTTTTTTTTGTAGGTTTAGCGATGTTTGCGAAGCACCTGCCCAGAGGTGTGAGTTATATTCTAGTTTTGAGCGTATAAACGCTTTGTAAATTTTAGCCAGATCATCGATAAAGAAAACCTAAGCACTTAGCAGCATTTTTGGCGGTCTCAAATATATGGTCGGTACAACGGAGGTCGTCGTTTACACATTTACCGAGTACCGAAAGCTTTTCGGTTTCTTCGATGCAAGTGCAATTCATGGACAAAGACATTTGGTATGTTTAGTTTTAACGGCAGAAGACAGCATTGAGTTTTCGAAGCATTAAACTCCACACGATTCCTATTACCCCATTTGACAATGCTGCATAAATCGGAGTTCAATGAAATTGACATACGGTGTCGATGTAATTGCACATCCGAAGGTGAAGGACGTGAATCACTAAACGAATATGAAAAGCTGAGGGTAGAGTCGCCAGAAAAACAGGTAAGTGTATTAGAAGTAACAGACAGAAGATCCTTTATAAAAAAATGAGGAAAAGAGTCGGAGACAGAATTGGACGGTCCAGAAGATAGTTTATAATCCAACGAACAAGAGTATCATCAATCCCAAAAGCACACATTTTCGATAAGAAAGCTTCATGCCAAACTCTATCAAATGCCTTGAAAATATCAAGCGCAATAATATTACTTTCAATGAAATGATGTAAAAATTTGTTTTACTGTTTGGTTAGATAAGCCATCAGATCACCAATGGAACGATGACTGCGAAAGCCATATACTGACGGTCATGGATAAGCTTACGGTCTCCGAGATATTTCTTAAGCTGACGGTTAATCAGCGTTTCCATGATCTTAGAAAGAAGGGACGTAATTTCTATGGGTCGGTAGGACCAGGTGGAGGATGGGTCACCTTTCTTAGGGACAGGCTGGAAAAATGCCTTTTTTATTTTGAGGTGTTTTATTTTTATACGTACGTTATCCATAATAATCACGCTATTGATGGCAATATTGTTGATTTCTTAGGAAAACAAAAATTTCGCTGATAACTTTGAATTTTCATATTTAAAAAAAATATACGCATAACCGTCGGCAAGTTATTTAAAAAATGGCCAATTTTATAAAAGATTTCAAAATGGTACAACACTTTCTACTTGCTACTTCCATTAAAATATAATCTATTAATTTTTTCCAGCAATTTTGACTAACAAAATTGGAAATGGTGATATTTTCTTGATAAGAGTACAATAACTTTAGCGCCGCAACAAAAAACGGATTCCTGTAAAGGGATTAAATACAAGCAAGGGGGTGTCAATTTTCTAATAAATGACTTAAAATGAAAAATAAATATTTAATAACTACGACAATATTTAGAATTAATAATGGAAGGAAATAAAGTCTTTACACTTTTTTTCCATGTCAATGTCGAGTTTGAAATAACTTTTTTTTCAAAAGACATTTGCAGATATTACTAAATTTATTTTTTTTACGATAGAGCAGGCTTTTGGCTTTAAAAAATCGCATAGCACATTATTGTAACTAATGCCGTAACTGGCGCCAAAGTCATCGTTCTCTTGCCGAGTTAACCCATTCTCTCCCATTGTCCTTTTAAAGTACAGCAAAATGCAGTTTCCTTATATGCATATAAAAGTAGGCTATGAAAGAAAAATTATCTGTTTAAGGCTTTTTGGCATTATTGAGTATTTTTGAATTTTTCCAAACAATTTTTTTTTATCGAAGTAGGCGTGTCTTGCATTGTATTTTTGCGCAAAGCATTTTAAAATATTTTTTTGTTTCGTTTCCATCAAAAAAAGTTTGTGACTTCAAAAAATTAAATCAACGAGATAGTTTGATTATTTCTGCAGAATTTATTAAACATAAGCATAAAGTTCAGTTGAAAGCTAGTCCCCAAATAGTTTTGTATAAAAATACGGAGGTAAGCAAAGCTAAAGTTAGATGTACTTTAAAAAGGACAGTGGATTCATGCATACATTTTTCTTTTAAGTATCCAAAATGGATTTTAGATCTATTTCAACAAAAAAAATGTATGGAAAACGTTTCCACAATCTCGATTCCGCCCTGGAAGAAATTGATAATAATATGAAGATAGTCAACGCTGATATCGTCATGATTCCTCCACCGGTGGACTATGTTACGGATGAAGAGGATATCGATGAAGACAACATAAAGACAGTAGAGTTACCACAAGATGTTCCAGGTGAGGTTGAGATTTTTGTGGAATCTTATTTAGCGCCAGACGACGGTGATTTTGATAGTGAAGATGACATTCCATTGTCTGAGCTTAGAAAGTCAATTGCTCCACCCTTATGGACAAAGTCCATTTCGTCAACGGATGGAATAAATCGAACAACGAATTTTTTGGGTAGAATTCAAAGCTGCGCTTCAGATTTGGTTGGACTCAACGAAGTTCAAGTCTTTGAAAAACTGTTTGATGTCGAGGTAAGGCAACTTATCGTTAGTCAAACCATGTTATGCAGGTCAAAAAAACCAACACAGCTTTTCGTTCAATGATGAAGATTTGAAAATTTTCATTGGAATCCTTCTATTTTCAGGCTATCACTCTGAAGCAAGAGAATTCATGTACTGGAAACAAGCAGCTGATACACATGTACCTATTGTTGCAAAAAATATGTCTAGGAACAGATTCCAAGAAATAAAACGATTCATTAATTTTGCTGATAACAATACCCTTGACTTGAACGATAAAATGGCAAAACTACGTCCGCTCAGTAAACTTTTGTGCCAAAAGTTTCAGAAGTGGGGATATATGCATGAGCATTTATCTATAGATGAATCAATGGTGAAGTATTTTGGTCCACATTTTTCTAAACAATTTATAAGAGGAAAGCCTGTAAGATTTGGTTTTAAAAATTGGATGCTTTGCAGCAAAGATGGCTACATGTATGAATTCGACACATATTGCGGAGCTAAAAACGTAAGGCCTTCATTGAAAGCCCTACCATTAGGGTCAAGAGTGGTTCTAAGGAATATTGACTGTCCAAATGACCATGCTATTTATTTCGATAACTTTTTTACTAGTTATAGCCTAATGAAGATTTTAAAAGAAAAAAATTAGAGCAACCGGAACAGCTCGGGATAATCGGTTAAAAAAATGTCCTCTTCCTCCCAATAAAGAATTTCAAAAGCAGAAAAGAGGAACTTTTGACCACCAATTTGATAAGACTAATGAATTGCTTTTTGTTAAATGGAAGGACAACAGCATCGTAACGATGGCCACGAACTACGACCAGATTGAACCTCTAGAAAATGTCAAACGGTGGAGCAAGGACGAGCAAAAGAAAGTCAATATTCCTCAGCCACTTCTTTTCAAAAACTACAACACGAACATGGGTGGTGTTGATCTGCATGACCAGTTCATTAACATTTACTCCATTGAAATAAGAGGTAAAAATTGGTGGTGGAACCTGTTCACAGCCATGATCTCGTCTACTACGTCCAATGCCTGAAAGCTCCACAAGCTAGCAAACAGCTACAAAGGCGATATACTAGAATTCACGAGAGCAATAACACTCCATTACCTCCGGTTTCATACTTTGAACCAAGGACAACCTAGACTCACTGTCAAACGAAACATTGTGAAGAGCCCAGGGTACCACTTTCCCAAAAAACTACCAAATCAACTAAGATGTCGCCAATGTTCTCTAAAATCGAAATGGTGCTGTGAAATGTGCAATGTTACTCTATGTATTGGGAAAGGGTGTTTTAAAAATTTTCATGTTAGTGAAAATTAATTTGGTATGCATGACCCCATTGTACTAAAAAAGGACACCTCCATAATTCTTAAATAGATTTTTTTTTTAATTATTTTTTTTTGTATTTGTCTTAACTTTCACCTAAATAAACAAAAAATACTATAAAAAAACTAATATTTTTTATTTTAAATACCTTTGGGTGTTAATGGGTTTTAAATATAACAATTTCCAATTTTTTTTAGTCAGAATTTTAAATATCCGCAAACGGTTAATATTATTGATAACAAGTATTTTTATGGAAGTAGCAAGTGGAAAGGGTTGTACCATTTTGAAATTTTGATAAAAAAAGCCAATTTTTTTAAATAAATTGCGTTTGATTTTTTTTTAATATGAAGATTCAAAGTTATCTTACAGAATTTTTTTGAACCGCAGCCAAACTTTTTTTTCCTACGAAACTAACAATATTTGTTTTTAGATTTTTGATTGCGATCAATAGCATGATTATTATGGATTACCTATAAAATAAAATACTTAAAAAATTGGAAATTTGTGACAACCGTACCTAAAAATGTGGCCTAGGGTACTGATTTTCATCATTTTTTTAAATATTTCCCTTAAACCTTAACCAAATAAGATGGATTTTTGTCTTGTTTTTTTTCTTGACTTTCTTGACACTCTGTTTATGTTTAAATGTGTATGTTCATAATGTACACAGGTACAGTCACCTCCAAAAATAACCATCCTGCTTTTTTAATCTTTAAAAAAATTGCCTTGTGGTAATAACACCGGATTGGTTAAAAAGTGGTGTGGTATAAAACAAAGCGTAAAACTATTTTTATGATAAGGACATTCTAACTGCGCCGGCAGGACATCATTATATAAGCACATATTATCGTTGAACAAAATTCATCCTCCACAGCCGTCCATTCTAACTGACCATTTGCTGGGCGACGCATTATCACTCTCTGTTTATCAATTCTACTGTCATGCTCATGCTCATGATCCTGGCCTACTTTCAGAACCAGCATAAGAAAAACATAATGAGCAGGAGAATTCCGAAGGATGCCTGGAATTTCTAATTTTAATAGTATCGCAAAATTTCTTGCTGTGGCAATTTAATTACATACAACCATTTTCGGGTTAGTTATTTTGATTTGAAATCGATACCGATTGCATTGATCCTCTTTGCCCGTCGGTATTCCCTTCATATTCGATGTTTATTAAAAGTGACCAATTATTTTCCTCCCTCTTTTAAATTGAATGATGCTTTCATGCGAAGTATTTGCTAAGGCACAAGGTGTTCATCTTTGTGTTCAGAGAGCAAACAGATACTCCTACGGGCCAACGCAATGTTTGTGGAATAAATATTGACTTTTTAATTGTTCCATCTTCTTCTGCACACATTTTCTTGCAATTTTTTATAATAAAAAAGTGATCTTGAAACTTATCTTTTGCGTTTCAGGAGTTTTACACTTCTCAAGATGGTTTGGAGATTCTGAAATTCAACATTCCACCTTCCTCCACACTTTTAACATTAAAAAATAAAAGGCACGACTGGGTCGCACGTACTTGCTCCCGTGTGCTAATCCTTTTTAGGTACAGGCGTCTTTTTGACAAAGATTTAATTTTAATGTTTTTTTGACGTGCAACTTCTTTAGAACCGTTGTGGTTTGAAGCTCAAACGAACATGCGTCACGATAAAGGGATAAACACATAAATATATAGGATTGTTAGCTTTTGCAGTTTTTTAGTGTATCTAGTATTATCTTTCCACTTGCTGCTTACTGTTTATAATATAATTTGCTAATAGAAAGATACAAAGGACTTTTTTCAGTTTAATTTTCGTTTTGGTATGGAAAAAATTGAACAACTGGCATAAGATTCGTGGGAATCAGCAGTAGGGCAATAATGCTAGGTATAGGGACCTATATGGGTCCCAATAACAATAATTTACTTTTTGAAATCAAATTAATTAAAATAGCTGAATTATGTTTGATGGATCGATCAACGTATGATGTGGATAGGTATTAATGGAATTTATTAAGGGTATTATTTACCTATAATAAGGTTGGAAGGAAGGTAGGTATTAAATATAAGGTAAAGCGACAATATTAAAAGTTAACACAGTGGTTTTGTTTATTTATAGGAAGGTGTAAACTTTTGTTTTCTTGATTGAAATTTGTGCATTCAGTAGTAATCGAATAATTATTTTTATTTGTTAGTTGTTTTTGTGTGTTGTGTTTATCATAGGCTCATTATTTATTCTGTGTGCTTTTATGATGATGAAATGCTTTAAAATACGTAGGTTTGTATGTAGGTTGTCACCTTCTTTTATTTGACTAATGGCTAGGGCTTAGCCGAGCAATATGAAATAAAATTTTGGGGAAAAATTTTTATGAAATCTAAAAAAACACTATTCATAACGTTTTTTGGAAAAAATGTTGTAAGCCATCTTATGTCTTTTGGTGTTTTATATTTTATGAATTTTTCATTTCAAAATCGTTCGACCAGTTTTTTCAAAAAAATGTTTTTTTTGAAAAACTTTTCGAAAACATATTTTAAATTTTTTTTGAGTATGACAATTCAAAGAAATCTAAAGCTTATACTAGGAGAAAAATTAAAAAAAAAATCTATTAAACCGTTTTCAAAATATTCAAAAAACAAAATATTTAAAAAAAAAAATTATTAAAAATTAAAAAAAAATGTTTTTGAAAATTTTAATAAGCAATATTATTTAAATCATAAAACACTACATATTTTGAAAAATTCATCAAAATCCGTCAATTAGTTAACGAGAAAGTCTGATTTTAAAAAACCGGTCCTATGGGAGGTACCGTTATAAAACTTTTTCTGAAAAATCCATTATAATTAAAAGATAGATTTTGCACAGAAAACATCATTCTGAAAGTTTTATCAAAATCGTAGGAGCCGTTTTCGAGAAAAATAAGTTTTTCATTAAAAGTTATATGGCAGGTACCGTTAGTTTTGGAGCTAGAATGCCAATTCCAAAAACTGTCGGGTAGAGCACTCTAAAAATACTATATACCAAGTTTGAATCAAATCGGCCCAACCGTTTGGGCTGTAGATATCGATACGGACAGACAGACAGACAGACAGACAGACAGACAGACAGACAGACGGACGGAATTTCCGGACCCACTTTTTTTGACTTCTCTATCATCGTAATGGCATGTTTGATTGTTAGAATTTTTTTTTTTTTTTTTACGAATGCATAACTTGTCTTATAGTCCCTATAATCGCAAGTAAAAAACATTGTTAAAACATATTTCTTTTTTAAGTCAAGGATACAGAATCGGCATGGTTATTACGAATACTCCTTTCTCTAGGTTGAAACGCTCAAAGTGTCTAACAAAATTAAATTTAAAAAAGAACTTAAACTTTACAGGAACAATAATTTGAGCGATCGCATATGTAGCTATATTTGAATTTGGTTTATCAATCTGATGCCTAACTTGGTTAACTTTTAATAAAATTTTATCTGCTTCTAGTAATTTTGTCAATCAAGTTAAAGCTTTTTCATTTTCTTAGCTGTCGAATTTCCGTCCACTAACTTTGGGGGCACAATAATTGTAGTTATATTTTCCTTCAAATTTCCTTCTACCCCATCATGGCAAATACCGATGAAGTCTAAGAAAAAAATAATTTAAAAATGAGCCAGAACCGTGATGAAGAAATTTTTTTATTTCTGATATTCTTATGAGTAAGTCAGCACATAAATTTCAAGGAATTTAAATCCCGCAGTATTTTTCACTAAGCAAATCCCTTATGGAGTTCATTTCATCTTCATACATATGCATTATGTATACATAAATCTTGGAGTTAGCACTTTATAAAATGTCATGTTCCCGACTGATGATGATGGCTAACGAAGAAGAGTATTCAAAAAAAAAAAAATGGAAAATTCTTTGAAGATAGAAAATATCTTTGATACGTGATAATTTCAATCAAAATTTTCGTTAACCTATGTATCATCTCTGCAATCCCACAAAATGGCAATTTCAGCGAAAATCCTTGTTTCCGTAAGAAGAGTGTCAGGTGACCGAACTCAGGAAAAAGAGTCACTTTTATAATCCAAAAATAATGCAATCCATTTTTTTTCGTTTCACCTCGAAGAATATTTTTTCTTTCATTTTCCTGGTGTCCTATGTGTCTTTGCATTTCGGTAGGTTAAAATCAGACTATCACTCGTTAGCTGCTTCCAGAATTTTCGACGGTTGGCCACATTTCATCACAAGGATATCGTCGTCGTCAAATGCTTACGTTTGAAGGAAGGATAAAATGAATATAAGGTAGTATAGCTAGTGGGAAGTATGGAAAGAGTATCATCTATAAGCTCTTTGTGATTTGCACACAATTTTCCAGCAGCCATCATCACTTTTTATCAATTTTCTGAGGAGAGGCCAGAGCCAGACCAAAAACCGGCTAAATACATATATAGAGGGAGTAAAAATGTGTATGGCTTAAGGAAAAAATGGAAGAAAAGTTGAAAGTATGTTCGTTGAGGTGAAGGAAAATCTCTGCATCTAGAGAGTTGGAAGCTGCTGGATAAAAGACTGAAATCCAAGGAAGACAAATGTCCTTTTTTCGGTTTGGACACTTTGTATGCATATCATTGTGTTGTGGGAGCAGAGCCGAATTGTTCTCAAATTTTCACCCGGATATTCAATAAGAATGCATTCTTCTTTGTTTGATCTACATAGGTAGCTATGGAAATGGGTATCGTTGTCGGTCGTGCCATCCTGTCGAAGGATTCTATTTGATGAGAGTTTATTTTGTGGGAAAGAGCACATCCGGTTGAGGCTCGTTTCGGTAAGAGTTTCGTTGTGATATGCACTCAATGCAGACTATTTTACCAGTTTAAAATGAATTTATTATCCAATTCAATTTCTGCAGATTGGAGCGGTACCCACAACAGAGTGCATCAGGATCTGAGCAATACAACATCAGCATCATCAGGAAAGGTCAATGAAAATTCCGGAAAATATGTTCACTCAGTGATTTCAATTGAATTTTAAAATCATTCAATTGTCGAAGTCGATAGGTAAAGTATTTCTTCATTTATCTACGGAAAAGTAAGAAAAAAAACAAAAAATGCTAGTTGTAAAAAATGGACTATTTTTATGAAAAACAAAATATGCACTTCAGGATCCATAATGACTTTTTTACATATAAGTATGTACAAAAACAAAATATTGACTATAAATTTAACATAATGCTGTTACAAAAAAAACTTACATAATCGTTTAAACGATTATGAAATTATATCTAATGTGTGCAAATTTTAGCTTCTCGCAGCTATTATTTTAATGTAATTATTTTAAATTAAAGTTATAAAAAAACTTTATTTTTTTTTATTTTATTGTAAAAGTCAATTTATTTTAAAACAGGACAAATTTAGTTTATTTTTTGACGTGATAACGTCTTATAAATCGATGACAGGCAACACATACGAAATAACATGACTTATGCTGATAATGCTGATAAGACTCATGCTGATAATGCTGATAATAAACGTGACGCACGCTGCGATTCTTTAATTCTTTCAACCCAAATCGATCGCAAGCACCAGACAAACATGAAAAAAAACAGGTGCAATTTTTTTAAATAATTCCACTCAAATTCAAAAAGTACAAGAAGAGAAAAAGAAATACAAAATAGGCGGAGTTTTGTTAAAGTAGAAAGTAGATGTATATTTATTGGTGTGTGTGTGTGTGGATTTAACGAGAAGGTTTGTGGGTAATTTTTTTCAACCAAAATCGATCGCAAACGTATTCTGAGCACAAAACGAACATGAAAAAAAACAGGCGTAAATTCCGAAAATAATTCAAAATGAACAAGAAGAGAGAGAAAAAGAACTACAAAATAGGCGGAGTTTTGTTATAGTAGTTTTCTTATGACGTTATCACGTAAAATTACCGTCCGTAAACGGACTTTACAGACAACCAACTCTTTTTTAATTCAAAACGCGTTTTGGGGATTACTTCCATTATCGGGCTACAGTAAAATGCATTAAACAGTTTTACGTTGTTTAAAATATGTACTCATATTTTATGATGATATTAGTATCGAGGATTTTTTTTATGATTGCGAGAGCGCGAAAAGAAAAAAAGAATTTGATGGAGAATTGATCTTTTTAACTATTGGGATGATGATGATTTCGAATATCGGATGTCGAGGCATTCAAAAAGAAAACTTACAATTACACTAAACAAGAAATTCATAAAACTGAAAAAAGTTTGTGTTGTTATAAATAAAAGTAGTTTTTTAAAATTTTTTGTGTACATAATTGATCAGCGCGAGATTTGTCAATCCGAGAATTCAAATAAAGGGTTTTTCAATAAAGGCGGGTAGAAATTCTAATGAAATAAAACGTGTTTTGTGTAAGATATTAACAGTTTTTTTTATTACTTTCAGCCTAAAAATAAATTAAATTTGTGTTATAAACAAGCGGTCTTTTTTAAAGTCACTTAAACTTCTTAAAACGAATTTAAAAAAAACTTAAAATTTCTGAATAATAAGCCATAATAAGCTGTTTTTGTTGTTTTATAGTTTTGTTTTTTTTTGTATTTTTGTATTATTTTTTTTTTGGTGCCGCCATAACTGCCCTATCTAGCCTAAAGATACCTTAAATTATGTAAGCCGACCATAGGCGATAAGTCGACTGTAGCTATCAGTTTTGATTAAGCCACACAAACTTGTTGGCCTTTTTATTCAGTGTCGCTCTGCTTCGCACCCACCGCCGATGTCTGGGTATTAAAGTAGCCGCCTATCGACTGTTCTGTGATAGATCAACGGAATCGGCGATCAATCTTGTAAGAGCTTTCGACTATCTAAATAAAGGAAACCCTCGGGCAGTGACCTTGCTGGCCAATTCACATCACTTCTCCGAGAGATAACCTTGCGGTCAAATCTTTTTTATATTCGGCACGCACTCAATGGTTTATTATTACCCTTAATATTATGAATTATCACATTGCGAACATTAATTTAAGAAAAACGAGAGAGACAGGAAACAATTTCAATTTTTCTCGGTGCAGTAGATCGATAATTAGGCTACTATATTCTCACTTAAAACCCAATGACGGCATCCAGCTTGCCACCCTGAGAATTGAACTAACGATCTCTGGTTTAACCAGTAAACATCTATCAAATGCGCCACCACCGCACCGCCCGCCCCATCATACAGAAGGTCAATTGTCCGCTATGTAACACATAGTGCTATGCAGATGGAACTTCTTGTCCTCTAGGTCCATATAGTTAAATTTGGGTAATAAGACATTTGTTATAATCGTTATGTATAGGGCTCACTATTAACTGTGACTTCCATAACAAAGTCGTTTTCGAAAAAGTCCGCACAAATGACACATACTCGCCAAGATCAAAATGAGCTTCATCTGAAAAGATGATTTTTTTGCCTAAATCGGCATATTTTCTAAGTCCATCGCAGGCAATATTTCCCAGCGTATACACAACCATATTCGTTCAGCGGAAGGATAAAACTAATTATCTGTCAAATCAGACATGGAGCTAAGTTGAAAAAAAAAACCTCAGATGGCGGACCCTTTGATTGATTGTCAAAACCGTTTAGACTGTAGTTCAATGTATGTTCACCCGTACAGATAGGCAGACAGACAGACAGACCGACGGACAGAATTTTGCCAGTAACTTAAATATGTTTCTCTATTATCGTAATGTCATGTTTGATTGTTATCTCAATTTTTTTAATCTGCACGAATACATAACTTGCATTATAGTATCTGTAATCGCAAGTAAAAAAAGATTTAAACATGATGAACAAAATTGGTATCACATTGGTTTATTTACTTGTTTAAATCAATTTAGAAACCATTACTTCAAAGTCATGAAATCCATTTACATATATATAAATCAGTCCCGTTCCTTAAATTATTTTCTAGTATAATAATGGAAGATCTACTGCAAGGGCACCTATTTCTGATTTAAGGTTTTCGGGTTTTCGGGATTTGGGTTGGGTTCGATATCCCGCTTTTTATAATCCTGTTTCTTAGAATCCCGCTTTTAAAATCCCTATTGTTATATTACCGTTTTTTATAATCCCGTCTCTTATAATCCCGTTTCTTATTATCCCGCTTTTGTAATCAAAACTAAATGTTTTATTTTAAAAAATTGCGCGATTTTTAAAATAAATAATAGAATAAAAAGAACAAGAGGAATGTTAAATTTGAGTCAAGCCAGTCAAACGTAAAATTCAGCAGTGTAGGTAGAAGTGTTAGACTCACGGAAAGAAAATATCAAAGAGAAGTTCGAAAAAAATTATGACTGGCCAGTCATGACTCTTTCGAAGTTTTCTTTGTTTTTTTCTTTCCGTGAGTCTCGCGCTTCTACACTGTCGACTTTTTCGCTTGACTGGCTTGACTCAAATTTGGCAGTCCTCTATGCTCTTTTTTCTGCTTGAAAATGTGGTATATTTTTATTTTTGACATGAAGCAATTAATAATAATTAAATAATAGTCTTTTCGGTTCGAATTGCTCAGATATGTCGTATTCAAAAATTATTTTTTCCAAGGAAATATGTAAGAAAATGCATAAACAAATATGAGAGAAGTCGTTCACAGCGAAAACGACTCTACAAGCACCGAAAACATAATAAAGCAGTAAAATGATAAAAAGAAGAAGAGAAAAGAAAAACGCCAAAAAAATCAATGAAAAAATTACCCTGGACTCCAGGGTAAAATGTTTTTTTCTCAACTTTCGAATTTGCTATTTCTTTTGCTCTTATGTGAGTCAAGACTTAAGAGTCAAAGTCAAAAGCACACTAAGTGTCGAAAACATATGAAACAACACAGTGATAAAATGAAGAAGCGAAAAGAAAAACATCAAAAACAGTCAATGAACAAGTTACCCTCGACCCTCAGGGTAAAATGTTTTTTTCTTCTCAAATTTCGCATTTGATATCTCTTTTGCACTCATGTTCTTCATGACTGGCCAGTAAACTTGTAAAAGCACACTTAGTCTGCTATTAGACGATGAAACTGGATGCATGCACCTTGTTCGAATTCTTCGAACCTAATAAGTGCAATAGAGTGAAAAAATTCGAAAAGATGAGACAGGAAAAGAGCTGTCCTGTGTCGCACGGTAGTCAAAGAATCTGTTTGACGTTTTTCTGTTCTCTTGTTCGCTTTTTTTAAGTTTTACCACTTGGTTTCCTCATGCTCAGAGTAAACTTCTAATAAGATTCAAAGTAAACGAAGAAAAATGAGTGGAAATAAAGTGAAAAGTAAATTTTTGTGAACTAAAGAACTTAATTTGGAGTTCTTATGTCTATGAATCCAGCAAAAATGTGTATTTGGTTAAAGAACTGCCAAAATCTTTTCATGAAACTAAATTCATCGTGTAATTGCGCTTGCGACAAAAGATGAAATAACAAAAGAAGAATTCGAACAAGGTGCATGCATCCAGTTTCATCGTCTTAGACTTAGGAAATAGTCATAATGTCCATGGACATTGTCTTTTTAAAAGTGGACATAATGTCTGAATTGAAATTTTGGACTTCAAGTCTAATTTTATTTATGGACATTATGTCCATATTGAGCTTAGCTGACAAATTAAAAGAAATCATAGTAGGGGTATTCATGCAACGAGATAAATTCATACACCATAGAAAATCCTATCCTTCCGCAAGCATTTGCATGAACGCCCCTTAGGAACAATTTGCGTAAATGTGGAAACTGTCATTTAACGTCAGAGTTGAAATTGAAGTACACTTCCAAACAAAAGTATACGTTCACTAGTAGATCTTATTATTTAGTTATTGGTTCTTATTAAAAGAATATAAGATTCGAAGAAAAACATTATTTTTCGCTTTATTATAGCTGAAAATATGAATATAAAAACAAACTTCTTAAGAAAATAGAAAAAAAAATAGTCAGTACGTAGACTTTTGTGAATAAGTGTATCTTTGTCACCCAGCTGTCACAAAAGACAAAGACAACAAAAAAAGACATTCCTCATTTTTACGAGGTTCATGTTTTTCACTTTATCCGGAAAAATTCGCATAAATAAATTCCCACACAAATTTTGACAGTTCATTTACGAGAAGATAAATTCACGAGGTTTTTACGCTTTATCAGGGTCTTACGCGATTGCATGAATACCCCTAGTGTGTAATTTGGATTGGTAATAATGTGGATCAGAATTTCGGCGTTATTACCAAATCAGTGTGCAAAGAAATTTCTTAAAATTTTATCTCCCAATCAGTATGAAGAAGGTATGGGGGGCATGCTGCCCCCCAGCAACACCCCTGCTTGGGCTCACTATAGGATTTGGAGTAGGTGCGAGGCGTGGTTTATGCAAAAGTTCTTTAAATCAAAAAGGAACGTTACACATACCCAACCTTGCACCTTCTCCAAATCCTATTATATAATGTCCATGGACATTATGTCCCCTGACCTTATGTCATCCCGCCAGTATATACAATAAATTATGTTAGCAAAAACAAATGTGTGTGCACAGTAAAGATTAAAAACATTCGGACGAGTTTTTTTTGTCGGGATTTTCAAAAGCGAGATTATAATAGACCGGGATTTTGAAGGCGGGAGTTAAAAAAAAAACACTATTTTAGCAAACGGGATTTTAAAACTTTTTTTTTCGGGATTTTTGGAAAGCGGGATTCCAATACGCTCCCTCGGGATTCTGACACTAAACTAACTTACTTTTTGCATGCAATTAATTTAGCAGCCACTTCAATTAATTTTATTACTAAGCAACCGTACAAAAATGTTATCAACTTCTGGAATGGCAGTTTCAGTTCACCTCTACTCCATGTAATACTTGAAAATAAGCGCTCCTTTACTTAATAGCAAGATATATTTCTAGCCGAACTCTATTAAGAGTTAATTTAAAAAAATAATAAAGTTCTCCATAAAATGTTCATTCTACAGCACAATTTAACTCACGGCATCTGCCTCACCCTTAATTCAAATTAGTGAAATGCATTTTGAAAGTTTTTTACCCAATTTTCTCTTCAAATTAATTTAATGAAATCGTAAATAAACTAATTTCTTCAATTTAGCTTACAAGTTAGACTGACAAATGCAGCATGAAAAACACATGTTTGAACTGAAGAAAATAGAAAATAGAACAATAAAGAATATAATAAAAAAACATTTTAAACACCATCAACGAAAATTTTAGAAAGGAAACCATGTTCTTGAGGAAAATTAAAAAGTTTCCCCTGAGAAAACGCCACCCTTTGTCAGTGTCCTCGGTTGTTAGGACTCTTGGATACACATTGCGATGCAGTTGTCATCACATCGCTATTAGGGGCCATCATTGGCTTCCAAATATCGATTATAATATTCTATTGCGCGTCATGGATGTAATTTCACGCTTCATGTCAGAGTTTAAGGCTGATGAGTAGGAGTTTGAATTGGGGACCGCCCTCGGGATTTCCGTTGTTTATTTTACCCTTTCTTGGTATAATTCGTAGGCGGGTATATGAAGCGAAGTTATGGCATTCAATTGGCATTGATAAGTTATTTAATTTTCAATTTCCATCGATTCGCCTCGAGCTTGAAATAGGGAGGAAGAAGAGTGCTCGTTAACGTGGGATTGTGTTTCAATGAAAAAGCATAGCTACACTCGTTTTTAAAAGTTTATTGTTTTTGATTAAAAAAAGTATTTATTATGCATTTGTCTTAGGATGAACCCCCCTGGTAATCTGCAATTTAAATATATTAATTAATTAAATATACATATATATATATAGATATATGTATTTGTTAATACTAGCTAACCCAGCCGGCGTTGTTAGGTACATTTTATTTTAATCGGTCATAAATGAGCATCAACATAACTTCTATAAAAATAGATTTACTATTAAAAATCTTGCCGATTACACCTCTTTTATTCTTCTTTTAAATTGAAAAAGGTAACCAAATCTACACTGAATTTAGCAAAGCCTTTGACAAAGTTGTAGCAAAAAATTAAGCTCGAAAGACAACGGTGTGCTAGGCACCTGGCTCGTATGAGGAAAGAGGAACCACTCGGAAAGTCTTTTGCAGTACTTTTTATATTAGAACCCAACGTAGCATACCCTGTAGAAGGATTGCATAGACCAGAAGGCTCGAAGCCTTGGGAAGCGCAATTAGATGACGTCGGTCAGCAATCGGGATGTATGGAAGAACTTTTTGGACGAGGACCGGACCGGATCCCGGTTGTTGCGCCGATGGTGATGATGATGATGATTATTTGACAAAGTTCATCAAAATCTACTCGTATTTAGACTGAACAAAATATGGCATAACGGTATAGTTTATTACTGTGGATAAAATCGTATTTGTCAAAAAGAACGCAGTTTGTTAAATGTTGTGATATCATTTTACGTAATATTTTTGTAACATACGGGGTACCTCAGGGGAGTCATCTTGGAACATTCCTATTCTTACTATATTTATTAAAAACTTGCCCCTGTAAATAATAACAGGGTGTAGATATCTTTTATATGCCGATACCTAAAATTGTTTTGTAATAAAAACAATAGATTGCAATTTTATTGCAACAATGTTTGGATACACTTTTATTTTGGTGTAATAAGAACAGAATGAAGCTAATTATGGATAAATGCAATGTTATTTCATGATTATATGAGTATGAGTTAACAGCGGAGCCCAGATAGACAAAGTCTCTATCTACCTCAAAGTTATATAGAGTTTCCTGGCCTAAAACCGCACCTATATGAACTTTGACGAATGGCTTTGGGCGTTCACGCAATACAGTAGAAAAGATCTTGTTAGGCGATGTTGAGGAGACTGATACCTCTGCAGTTGGTTCAGCTCAGAGGGTCTCATTGCGCATGTTTTCTTGTAACCATATCTTGCTTATGAGTTAGTGCATACTTATAACCAAGTCATAGCATGCATCTTTGAAGCTGGTTCTTTGGAGGTTATTGGAGACTCGAACGGAAAATGACCTGGCGATTTTTTGCGATTGCAACCGTCCGAAGTTAACTTCCTCAAAGTATTACCACTTTCTTTTTTTTCTTTATATGCTACTTTCTTTTAAATTCCCTGAAAGAAAACAATTCATCGTAGTTTTTAGGGGTATGTTATGTTTTTCGTTCAATATAGCATACACATTCACAATACATAATTTGTTGACAGTTTTTGTCGTACCCAAGTCGGATAATATTAACAACACTAAACAGCAGTTTAATAGAAATAAAGTAATACAATACAAAGTTATAAATAATTATAACCTATCTACTGAAAACTGGAATCATTGCTTAAAATATTAAAAAAAAAATTTACATATAAGTGTTAAGTCTTAATTCAAATAATTTAGTCGGACGCGTTGGAATTTGTGTTCTCGAGATCCCAATATTCCAACAAATTAAAATTTATTTTTTATATTATTTTTAAGGGACATTTTGTTGTTTGAATGTGACTTTTTTTTAAATTTTTCAAAAATGTCTAGTGTTAAGGTTGGGTGTACCTCGAAAAAATTGGATCTTTGTTAACAAATTGGCCGATAACTTTTTTATGTCAAAATATATTTAAACCAAATAAATTTTAATATTTAGCTAACATACAAGACTTAAAATGTTCATTATAATAATTTCTTATTTTCCAAAATTGTAAGTTAGAGATCATAAAAAGTTATAAATCGTTCTTTTTCTCTAATCTTAAATCTTGGGGTTTTTTTCTTAGTAATTTTTATTTTTTTATTTTTTTTATTTTTGTTTTAGAATTAAATTGAGTCAATGCCGGGAGTAAAATTATTTTTTTTTTTTAAATTAAACTTAATTTTTTTATGAAAAAAAATCATCGAATCAGACGCATATTATAAAAAAAAATATTTTTAATTATTTCGGTTTTAAACAAAAAAAAACATAAAAAATTGATTTTTGTTGTTATTTGTTAAATCTTTGTCTATGTTTTCTTTGGTTTTCGAAGTTCAATTTTTTTCTTAATTTTATCTGAAAGCTGAATTTTCAAGCTCGGGAGTAAAACTATAGTTTTTTTTTTAAATATTGTTTTTTAACACACAATCGCTGATTAAAAAAGCTAAAATATCGATTGACTTTATAAAGAAAGTAACGTTCTGATAAATTTCGTTTTATTTTTTTATTTTTTTTTCAACATTTTATCTTTTAACGTAGGCTTAGGAAATGTATGTAACAATAATAGTTTTTTTTATATTTTAAAAAATGGTCTAATTTGGGTATTTTCCCATAGAAAGTTCATTGCTAACGCACACAAATATATTTGTAGTTCGACCGATTTCCGCAGCAGAATTTGGTGCTGTTCTTCTCTTTTACTTTTTTCTCTTCTATTTTTTGTTGTTGTTATTACATGTGGTCTGCTTTCTACTCTCTCGTCTCTACCTTGGCTGGTTCTGATATTTATGTTTTTCAGTCTCTGATCTGAATGGGTAAGTGAAATTTGGCTCTAATGAAAAATTACCCATAAAAACGGTCCAATTTTTAAATTGACAAATAGCTTCAAAGCTAGTGAAAGGAAGCTCCAAAAATAAAACAGAATCAAATTAAATACGAAAAATGGTCACACAAAATTATAAGCAAAACAACAATAGCAACAAATATTTTTTTTAATTTCAGCGGTTTGGATAATTATAGGCCTACTTTTCTTACTTATGCTCTTCTATACAGGGTGTCCATTAATTCGTTTTCAAGATCTTAGGACATAATTCTCGGGTATATTCTCAGAAAAAAATATTTCTTTATTAAGGGCCTATCTCAATTTTTTATATAATTTATCTTTGATTTAAGAAAAGGCTTACTTTGGTGTACCTTGGCCATTTTAACGATAATTAACGGTTTTTATGAAATTTTATCAAATTTTATTTTATATTTGAGAAGATTTAGATAGCCAAATTAATTCTACATATCAACATGTTGTATAACTTTTTTGTTTTAATTTAAATTTATTTTTATTTTTTTTTAAATCAATATTTTTAAAACTAATAAAAAAAAAACATTTTAAATTTTGAAAGCATATGTATAATAATAAAGTCTAAAAATTGCATACCAAAATTAAAAAAAAAATATTTTACAAAACTAAATATAAAAAACAAGAATTTATCAAAATCCGTGCTAAATTGTTCGAAATACTTTTTTCATAAATTCATTATTATACAAGACGTGTGATGGCATACTCCATATTTACTAAAAAAACATTAAGGGTTGTGGTTTTGACACTATTTATAAGTTCAGAACGTGTTATGCGATAATTAAGTACCAAAAAGGGCTCCCTGAAATTACGCAATAGGAAATTACGCCCAAAAGTGTTTTCGAAAATAAGTCCAACAAATTTGGGCGTAATAATTTTGGAAAAAAACGTCCTGGATATTTTATGAAAATTCGCCAAAATGTATGGAAATAACACCGCAATTTAGGAAAAAGAGCCAAAAATTGAAAATGGAAATTACGGCAAAAAATATAAACTTTTTGGCTAAATTTCCTAACTTTGTTTGGAAATATTACCAAACAGCTTTTTCTGGCGTAAATTCCAATACGGTTTTGGAATTTTTGTTTTTGGCGGCCGCGGCACGTGAACGCCCCCCTCTCGTTTATTTCTAAATAATAGCGTCGACACAGTGACTTGAAGATCCTTGCACTATCGTTTACATTTTTAGACTGGACAGGCCCAGTTAATTACTTCGAATTTGTGGATTTATTTTAAACTAATATTTATAAAATGTATTTATTTATAATAAAATATAAAATAATATTTAAAATAACACATTTTTTCTGGCTTCTTTTATTTATATTTAACAATTTATGAAACTTAAGAACATATACTTTTTCTTATATTAAATATAAACTTGAAGGAAATCTGCAACAATTTCCCTACATTACGGACAATGACCTATATAAGTTCTGTTATATCTAAAAGTTGACTATTTTTTTTCTCCACTTATTATTTCAAATTAAAACTTTCCATTTTGTCCCCTTTTGTCATTTCTCTAAAACGCGACTAAGAAAGTAACGAACCATCAATTACAACAACTGATCACGTAAAATAGAATGTATCCTACAACAATAATTATGCTCTGCAAAAATCGTAAAAAAAGATGTAAAGTAATGTTATTTTGCGATCTATATTCATATATATATGCTAGCTTCTACCCGCGATTTCTACAGCGAGGAATTCAGATTACATTATTTGTTTTATTTAAATCAAAACTCGCCAAAGAAATTTTCTCTCATTTGTCCCGCAGAAACGGTGTATTTTCTATATATATATTTCTATTTTTCTATCTACTTGTTTTTATAATGAACCCACGCAAAAGGGGTTTTAGCAACCATTATAATGTTAGATAAACACAGCGGGGCGTTAGGAAGAAAAGGGAAGGATATGAAAGGACCCTATATTTCTATATCTCCATATCTCGTTTCTCGTTATCTCTATATTTTTATATTTCTTTACATCTTTTTATAGTATAGTGAATCCTGTAACTCTTCCTTCTAGCAAACATCAGCATTTCGTGGTCACTTAAGGCATGAAAGAATATCAAAGAATATCATGCAGTATTTAGCATTTAAGCCTTTCCCACAGGAACCGTGTATTTTTTTTAATAAAAAAACCTCAATCCTGCACATTAACTATCTATGTACCTACCAAATTGTATCTAAATCCGTTAAGCCGTTTAGGCGTGATTGGGGAACAAACATACAAACATTCACATTTACAAATAAAAAGAATTATATGTATAAGTATATAAGCATATGTACATACTTTTGATTTGAAACAAATAACGGAGAATTTTCTGGCTTTTTTCCTTTCCGATTTGGAAAAAACACCAAAAACTTGGTTTTCTGGCGTTTTTTCCGTTTCGATTGGAAACAAAAGCCAAAAAGTTTTTTTCTAGCGTTTTTTCCAAATTATTTCTTTTGGCCTTTTTTTTCATTATTCTTAAAAGAAAAAAGGCCCAGGAAAAAGTATGAAAAAAAAACTAAATTTAAGGCAATAACGCCAAACAATATATAGAAACCACCCTGTTTCTAATCCGTCCGAATCCGGTCTGAGCCAATTAAATTGGGATTTCTATACTGAAGTCTTACAAACATAGATAGTATTAAGAACAACAGCGTCGTTCAAATGAGTGCCGTAGACGAGACTGGAACATCTGTAGTTCTGTAGGTCGTCAGCATAACCCAATGGGATTCTAGTTCAGCTACCAGGGCGATCTACTAAAAAGCAAATCAAGTTACTACATTAGATATGAATCGATTTGTTATCTTTTTTTCTGACGATCGAGCCTTGAAAAGTTTGACAACACTTCTTCTATATGTAAATTTATAATACTCTTTCTCTTGTTTATTTCTATTTATTTATTATTTGTATCTGAACCAAGCACCATTATTTTATGAAAGCCACTTAAAATATAAAAGAATTAAAGATATATTATAGGCTAAACTGGCTCGTATTCGAGCCACAATTCAAAACAACTGTTTCCGGAGTTGTTGGAGCGCCCAAAGGAACCCACTTTCTGTGTAATCCAGCATCTTTTCTTGCCGACTGTAGAGCATGTTGCACCGCAAAGATAGAAGAAACTGACAAGCACACTGCTGGCTCACCAGTAGCTAAGAAAATATACCTGTAAGTGTGATAATACAAACAAAAATAAAATTAATCCACCTTTTGATCTCATAAACCCAGCAGGATTAGCGCTTTTTTGTAAAAGATTTATCCTGAAGTCAATAGGAATATCTTTGGCACCCGGCGGCTTATAATTCCATGTGCGATTGGTCAAGAGCTCGCCAGTTTGACGGTCGTATGTCAGTTGTTCTGTCAACCAGTATCCTAGACCCATTACATAAGCTCCTTCAATTTGACCAATATCTATGTTTGGGTTTAGACTCTCGCCAGTATCTTCTAAAATATCCACTCTTTTGAGGAGATGATTTCCGGTGAGCATATCAATCTCTACTTCTGTCAAACTGAGTCCACAAATTGTGTAAGGCTGCATATCCCCTGCCTTGTAATAATCATTGGCAATCAAGTTGATCACCTTCTTGTGTGCCTCTTGAATAAGATCAAACCATTTGGGATCCTTCATAGACTCTCGAACTGGTCGAAGACGCTCTAGCAAAATATCACAGGACTTACGAACAGCCTAACAATGGATAAAAATCGAAGTGAGAATTACAAAAATTAAAAAATATCATTGAGTTTTAAGAACTTACATAGCACAAACTCTCACTGCCAACAGCACCTCCAGTAACCATAGAATTAGCCCCATTTAAGGTATCACTTGCTTCAACTCTTACCATATCCAACGGAACCCCTAGTACGTATGCGGCAACCTGTGCCACCTTGGTATTCATACCCTGTCCCATTTCAATACCTCCATGTGATACAACAACACTACCATCTCCATGGTAAATAGCTACTGTTGCTGGGTAGTTGCCAAAATAAAAGATCGGATACTCCATGAGACAAAGTCCCAAGCCCCTCTTTCGCCAACGGTTCTTAGAATTAAAATCATCAATTTCAGCTTTTCGCTGTCGATAGTCAGTGGTTTTCATAAATTGTTCGCTTAGTTCGTGCAACTTATGTCCAGCTGGAATGTTTTCCAAACGAACATCCATTGGATCACGATTAGTTTCGAAAGCAATGTGTTCAATGATGTTCTCTATCATGGCGATGCCCTCAACAGTACCTGGAGCCCTGCACCAGGTGTGACTGGGTGCATCTGTTGTTACGGCATTTCCGTCAATTTTGTAGTTATCCTTAAACTCATAGCAGTTCTTTGAGCAAAGGGTTGAATGACCATCTACAGGAGATTCATTCGCAGTCCAACCAGCATCTTCATAAAAGGTGTTTCGAGCAGCTAGGATTTTGCCCTTAGAGTTCACATGAAATTCATATTCACTGCGACAAGCCCAACGCTTGCCCAAAGATCCCATCATTGACTCGATAGTCTGAACCAATCTTACAGGTCTATTGAGTTTTGATGCTGCTAGAGCAGCAGCGCATGCTACAAAGTTTCCTCGAGTTATCTTGGCTCCATAGCCTCCTCCTAAGCGACGAACTTTTAGTTGAACGTCATTAACCTTGATTTGCAACATCTTAGCAATTGCATATTGGGTCAAATCCATCCATTGTGTTGCAGCATAAATCTGAAGGCCTTCTTCGAAAGGTATTGCGACAGTCGTTTGTGGTTCCATTGTGAAATGATATTGAAGGCCAATATCAAAGTTTCCTGAGACTGTAAAATCAGCTGCTGTAGGACGCTTGATTTCCTCAATTGGTGACTTTACAATTGATTTGATTTTGGTCTGATCATTTGCAGCAAATACTGATTCCATTGTTGAAAGGACCTTTTTATCGGTCTTGCTATACATTATCTTGACTTTATCAGCTGCAATGTTTGCAGTTGAACTATTTAAGGCTACTATCATGCCGAGAGGTTGGAAATAGTACTTCACTTCTCCGGCGCAAAAAATTTCTTCTTCATCTACGAAGCCGAAGCCCTTGTCGACTATCGAATTTTTTCCTGGAATGTCCTTCGCTGAGTAGAAAGCCAATACTCCTGGAATTTTAAGTGCTTCGGATGGATCAATATCAACAATTGTAGCTCCAACTTTAGTGGCATGCACGAGTGCTGCCCAAACTTGGTTAGGTTGAGGTGGAAGATCGTTCATGTATTTAGCTTCTCCAGAGCATTGTACCATCGCTTCAATCTTTGGTACAGTTTGGGTAACTGGATAGTTTTTGACTTGCGTATCAAACGTCTGTTGACCTGATGATACTGGACGTTTCAGTTCTTCTCCACCAGTCTTGAATTCAGGCTTTATCTCGGGACTGTTTTTAAGTATGAATTTGTAAAGAAGACCGCATGCCAGTTTCTTGCGATAATCTGGAGAAGGATCAGGCAATACAGAATCCGGTTGAATTTCCTTGTTCAAAACCGTAAACAATTGTGGAAGAAGATCTTTATTAAATAGATTCTTGTCTACGAGGTACTCTTCGACCATTTTTGCATGAACGAATTCGGGATGAATTCCACCGAAGCATATTCGTGAAGATACAACGCTGCCTGTTTGAGGATTCAAACCAACAAGAAATGCTGCATTTACATAAGCATGAGCGTTTTGAGCTCGAGGCATAATCTAAATAGAACGACTTTCCAGAATAACCTTATTAAAAATCATATGCCACTTACCTTATATGATCCAAAGAGAAATTTATCCTTGGGATATGCTGGTAGTTTGAAAGAGAGTAATACCTTTCCTGTCATATCCGATTTCAAGAACTCATCTAGTTTCATTTGCGCTTTTTCACCAGGTTTTCCACCTATTTCGACCACAGCGCCCAAAGCTTCAAATGTTAAGAAAATATCCGAGGGAAACTCAGGACGGGCGTGCTTCATCATCAAGTTTCCTGCAAGGCTACCAGCCTTAATAATAATAAAAAAAGAAATAAATCAGTACAATTGAGCAATGTTTAAACAAGTCAATTTTGATGAAAATGGTCATCATAGGGTAAAATGGTGTAAATCACTGTTTCGAATGTATACCATGAATCATTGACGGTTGGTCTGAGCACTTTTTTGATATGATTGCAGTAAGTTTAAAGTTTTTTTTTACAGTACAATAAATTATTAATGTTTTTAGACGTATATGTACTTATGTGTATATTTTAATATTTTTGTTTAAATATTATTTTAACTACGTGTCGGTAAGGCGACATGACGTTGCACGACACTAGTTAAAAGAATTAGAAAGAAGGCGCAGTAGATCGGAAATAGGTGACTATTTTCTCACTTAAAACTCACGGACGGCTCTATCTTGCACTAGAAGTTAGAAAATTGTCTTCTCAACCTGAGTATCGAACTGACGACCTCGGGGTCAGAAGCAAACATCTTATCTAATGCACCAATGCCGCCAGTATAGATATCGTCTTACAGAAATTAAGTTATTTTAAACAAAAATTGTTGATAAATGATAGACCATCATCAAAATCGTTTACAGGCTGACCAGTTATTTTGCAAGTTCCGTAAAATTTCGAGGGCCAATTTATATTAGAGCATAATCTCGTTTAAATATTCGCCTATTTGAATTTAAATGAGAAAATAGTCACCTAATTCTCGATCTATCTTTTCTATCTTTCCGATTCTTCTAACTAGTGTCGTGCTACGTCATGTTGCATTCTAAAAGGCAATGTGCCTTACAGACACTTAGTTAAAAATGTTATTAGTTATTAGTTTGCATATTATTACAGATCAATTACAATAAAATCATAAGTAGAAGCACCTGAGATTTGATAATGAAAGGGTATTTTAAACTGCAATGCACAATTATTATAAGCAACCTTAATACATATCTTATTATTTAAATTAATTAAAAAAAAAACTAAATAAACAGAAACATGTTATGCAGCTTATCGAAGCTCCATTATGACCCTCATTTGAAACAAAAGTCAAATCATTAAACTGGATACTGTAAAACTGCTCTAATAAGAGATTTGTTTGCCACCTTGTTTTCTTTTTTGAACCGGACAATGCCTCTTGGACAAATATTCGATTTACCAAAATAGTCATCCCGTTTTTTCAGGGCATTGCCTCTTTGAGAAGTATTCCAAAAGGTAAACTTTGTTTGTCGGACGATTTGATGAGAAAAAAAGATGAATTTTTTTATTTATTCAATGCAAATTATTGTTCGTGTCAGCTGATTATTTTTGACTTGATGGTCTTATAAATCGATGACATACTTCACGTACGAAATAACTTGACTCATGCTGATAAGACACATGACTTATGCTAACAGCGATACTGTGGTTCTTTCAAACACAATCGATCGCATCGCTAGCACCAGGCGAACATGAAAAAGAAAAGGCGCAAATTCCCAAAATAATTCCACTCAAATTCAAAAGGCACAAGAAGAGAAAAAGAAATACAAAAAAGGCGGAGTTTTGTTAAAGTAGAAAGTAGATGTAGATATTGGGGTGTGAGAGGGTTTGTGGGTCATTTTTTTCGACCAAAATCGATCACAAACGTATTCTGAGCACCAGGCTAACATGAAAAAGAACAGGCGCTAATTCCCAAAATAATTACACTCCAATTCAAAAGGAACAAGAAGAAAAAAAGAAATACAAAATATGCGGGGTTTTGTTAAAGTAGAAAATAGATGTAGATTGGTGCGTGTATGTGGATTTATCAAAAGGGTTTGTGGGTGTGAGTTTACGGGCTGTATGTTGGTGTGGCTGCCATCAATGTTTTCTTATGACGTTATCACGTAAAATTATCGGCCGTAAACCGACTTAACAGACAATCAACTCTTTTTTCATTAGAAGATCGGTCAATCGGCAATGGACTTTTCGGATAGGATTTAGGAATGTGCTTGATATACATTCGCCTTTCCGCTCTACAATTTTATGTATTGCATATTGCCAATAACCACATATAAGCCTTCTCTGTGAGATTAGTTATGCAAAGTTTCTTTTTGACTTCAAGAATTTTTTTTGGAAAATCGTAGACACGAAGAAAAAAAAACGGTTTTTTCAACAAATAAAAAAAAAATCAGAAGTAGGTAAAAGTTTACTGGCTGCACACAATAGTGTAGGCGTAGGGTGTAGCTTGTAGCTCTAGTAAGCATCGCATAATGCGTGAAAAAGTAGCTCAGTAAAGCAGACTCGTCGACAATGGTGAAGCATGGAATATGGATTGAGCCAGTTAAAGTTTCTTGAAATTTCGGAGTGCTCAAGAAATGTTCGCAGTCATTTTCAAAAAATCTGAGAAAAAAGAGTGTAGCGAAGTGAAGTTGAGTGAACTTTCGCTACAGCTACTTTCTTTAAGCTACAGCTACAGCTGCCCATTGTAGCCGCTTTATAGGGTTTGCGTGGTCTTAACTTTGACAGCGCTACATACCACAGCTACAGCTACGAAATTAATTCGGCTAACAAAAGAACATCTTCCTGTATATCAATTTTGATTTTAATCAGTTTATTAGTTTTCGAGAAAGTCGAAGAAAAAAAACGGACCTATGGAAGGTACTCACCATTTAAAATATTTTGTTCACCAAAACGTATCTAATCCTCACTTACAATAAATAGTACACTGCTTGTTTTCACAAAAATTATTAAAGCTGTTTTCGAGAAAAATAAGCTTATACAACATACATACCGGTTTTACGGCAGATACAATTAAATATGGCATTACTATCATAGAGAAGCCTAAGAATTGGTGACGAAAAATTCTGTTATTTGTCAGTCGCTATGTACAACGACTTTAGTGATTACCTTCAAATTTGGTACCAATCTGTTGTTGGCGTTCCTAAGAGGCATTTTTAGATTTTGAAAATAACGGTACCTGCCATATAACTGTTTATGGAAAAGCTTAGTTTTCTAGAAAACAGATCTAACAATTTTGATGAACATTTTTGAGTGTTTTTGGTAGGTAAATTTACCCAAAAAGTTTATTAACGGTAACTTTCATGTAACGGTGCTTTTAATTTTCAAATTTCTCGGCAACAACTCATCGGTTTCTTACATTTAAACTTTTTTATTTTAAAAAACACAAGGTAGACAAATCAATTCAGCATACGAAAACATTTTGAATTGTTTTTTTTTCTATTTATAATAAACTACCGAGGCCGACAGACGTCATCCTGACTTTAAATTCTTTTCATTTTTACACGGACACTTATTAAAATGCACGCAAAACGTCTTTTCCCAATTATTAGAATATTTGCACACAATATTCCAAATAAAAAATCAATTTCAATTTTTCTAATTTTTTTTTTTTTTTTTTATTTTTTTTCCCCTTTTAATGTAACACACTGCGTGGGCATTAGGAAGAAAGGGAGGGGATAGATAGGAGGTGTCGATCTCCCGATTTTTGCGGAGGGCTTTCCCAGCATTTCTTTCTTTAAAACTTTCTTCTGGCAATTACGAACAACTGAAAAAGGATTTGAGCCGTTCTTGATGAATTTTTCACATCATGTTTACTTACTTGTACTATAAGACAAGTTTAGGATTCGTGAATTTAAAAAAAAAATTAATAACAATCAAACATGACATTACGATCATAGAGAACCGTAAAATTTTTAGTTCCAAAAAATGGCTGTCTATCTGCCTGTCAGTCTGTATATGTATGTGTAATGATCTACAGCCTAAACGGCTAAAATGACTACCTTCAAATTTGGTAGTCAAATTTCTTTTGACATTACTCACAGGGCAAATTGAAATTTTATTTTTAAGGCTTAAAAATAACGGTACCTGAATATAACTTTTGAGAAAAAAATATAAATAAATAAACGGCTCCAACGATTTCGATGAAAATAATTGGTATTTGTTTGTGGGCATTAGCTATTAAATTTACGAGAAAAGTCTATTAACGGTGCCTTTCATATAACGGTTTTTTAATTTTCGGCGTTCTGGGTTACGGCTCATTGAATTGCAACAAAATTTTATACTTGAAAAGACCTAACTAACCGTATTGGTTCTGCATACCAATATTTTGAATAATATAAATTTTGCATTTAAAATTAATTTATGAAAATTCAATATTTTTACAACTATTCCTAAAATATTTAAAATTTTATGTTTGGCTGTATATCAATAAACTCTACAAAACTGCGTAACAACATCTCAATAAAAAAAAATTTTAAACTAAAAATAAAAAAAACACGATCTAATCAATATTCATCCTACAATTTTTGAAAACATTTTTAATAAATTCAATAATATTTCAGACGTGTGATGGCGTACCCTATTTTTACTAGAAACCGTTAATTGTTGTAGTTTTGGCACATTTTAGAGGTTCAGACCGTGTGATTTTTCTATGTAAATGTTACGTTTTACTTGCGATTATTGGGACTATAATGCAAGTTTAGGATTCCTGAATATAAAAAAATTGAGATAACAATCAAACGTAACATTACGATCATAGAGAAGTCTAAAAAAGTGATCGAAAAAAATGTCTGTCTGTCTGTGATTATGTATAACGAGCTGCAGCCTAAACGGCTCAAGTGATTTTAAATTTGGTGTGTGTGAAAAATGAAATTTTATTTTTAGGCCTAAAAATAACGGTACCTGCCATATGACTGTTAAGGAAAAGCTTATTTTTCTCGAAAACTTGGAGCCGTTTTCGATTTTGAAATTTGATTTGATGAAAAATTTTGAGAATTATTTTGTTTGTATTGGCTATCATTTGATCAGAACCAAATTTTGCGGGCGGCATTGGTGCAGTAGATAAGATGTTTGGTTCTGACCCGGAGGTCGTCAGTTCGATACTCAGGTTAAGAAGAAATTTTTCTAACTCCTAGTGCGAGCTAGAGCCGCCCGTGAGTTTTAAATGAGAAAATAGTCACCTAATTCTCGATCTACTACTAAATTCTTTCCTATATTTCTAATTCTTATAACTAGTGTCGTGCAACGTCATGTTGCATTCTTAAAGGCCTTACAGATACTTAGTTAAAAATATTATTATTATTATTGCGGGAAAAGCCTATTCACGGTACTTTTCGAAAAAGGCTTTTTTTTTTAATTTTTTGCTTTTTCGGTAACGGCTCTTTGGATTTCTGTCAAATTTAATATTTGGGAAGATCAAATATTATTCAAATTAATCAAATCAAATTAATCCTGTGTATCAACATCTTGAATAACTTTTTTTTTAATTAAAATTAATTATTGAATTTTTTTTTGGAAAAATCAATATTTTAAATGGTTTGGCAATGTTTAAAAAAATCTGGTTTAATGTAAACCAATACTTTATTATTAAAAAAATACTGTTTAAAAAATACGGGCCGACGATTTTGAAAATAATTTCACATTTATTATCTTTAAAATGGAATAAAATATTAAAACATCGAATAAAATTGTGGAAATGACCCCAATTTATAATAATAAATAATAATTTATTATATATATATTATTATATATATATAAATAATTTAATTTTTTAAATATTATCCAAATCCAATCTAATTTAATTCATAAATGTGCCTCTGGCCAGTGTCATTTTGTCGCGACGCTGTGTAGTATGTTTACTTATTTCTTATCTTCAGACTATAATATATACACACATTGTACAACATACAAAGGCACATATCTATGTATATTCTTGAACTTCAGAACTGTGTCTAATATTTTCGGAATTTATGATTAAATTGCAGAAAAAAAAATAATTTAGATGTGTTTGTTTATATTTTTTTTCCGAATTGTGAAGTTCATGGCAAACACAAAAAATAAAACGATGGTGCCGGCCTTGGGCGCCACTTTGACTTAAGCGGCAAAATCAGTACAGCCATTTCAAAAGCTAAAGAAGGATAACACGGCCGCTTACTTCAACAGCTGCTTCCTCGTACTTTATTTTTATGAAGAAATACTTATTTTCCAAATCCATGAACATTTCTTATCCTATTTAGAAGTTACAAATACTACTGGAAAAACTTTGTGTGAAACAATCCTCAAAGAGTTATGCAAACGCAAATTGAATCTGAACAATATGCGAGGACAGGCCTTTGACAACGGAAGAAATATCGATGGCATCAATAAAGGTGTTCAAAAATTAATTTTGGACAAATTTCCACGTGCACTCTTTTTACTTTGCACAGTGCATACTCTAAATTTGTTAGTGCATGTGATGCAGCTAAATGTTCATAAAGTGCAATGCAAATTTTCTACTGTTCAAGGTCTGTAAAACTGTTTTTCAGAATCACCGAAGCGCTGTGCCATTCTTCAAAAACATGCTGAATATTCTAAGCGAATTTCGTTGAAAAATGTTTTCGATACCCAGTGGTCAAGTAACTAGAGCAAAAAGGACTACATGTCTTAAAGAGAATTTATCAGAAATTTATGATGCTTTAAATAAAATAGCAGAAAGTTCAGAATTCGATGAAAATTCAAGTTTCAAAGCAACTCAACTTGGTAAATGCGTACACAAATTCAAGTTTGTATTGTCGACAGTAATTGGGAAGGAGTTTTTATGCAAAATAAATATCTTTTTAAAATTGCTTCAATCAAAATCAATGGACTTTTTAATATTTGTGAAGATTTAGATAAACGCCGACAGTACTTTCAGACAAACCGTTCCCAGGAATCTTTGTTTGAAACATTAAACAAGAATGCTTTAAGCATTGCTACAAAAATGAACAAACTGGATTTTATTGTGTCCGATTAGATGAGCCTACGTAGCCGTATCAATCTGAAAAATCTCCTAAAGCCATCAATCCAAAATTTAAATTGAAACTGATTTTTTTTTTACGTTCTCGATGTTAAGTTATCTTCTCTCGATGAGCCCTTTGCACAAAAACAATTTTTCAGCAAAAAATTCGGATTTCCTTGTGATATTTCAAAGAAGGTAACGTTGAAAGAATGCGAACTACTTAAAGCAATATTCAGTATGCAATTGACAACGAAGTTTAAAGATATTTATAAAGATCTCTTGAATGAAATTAATATATTTTACCAAACTTCTTCTGCTATTGAGTTCGTACCTTTGTCAATTTTAAACAATTTAGCTTCACACTTCTTACTTGAACTATATCCAAATTTACTAACGGGACTTAAGATACTATTAACGTTTCCTGTATTGCTTCAGATGGAACTTGCTTCTGGAAACTTATAAAAACCTATCTGCGCTCAACAATGACACAAGAAAGATTAAACGGTCTTGCAACTATCTCTTTTGAAAAAGAAGTGCTTAATCGCATTGAAGAAGAAGAAATCGCTACGAGATTTGAAAAAATGAAATTGCGCAGAGCAGCATTTTAGGTTTAAAATTCTGAAAACTTGTATTTTGTCGAAAGACTTAAATTATTACTAAATAGAACTCTATGTTAATGTTATTGTTTTCGTTGTTTTCTTTTTTCTTACTTTTGGGGCGGCAAAACAGACAGAATTTTGCCACTGACTTAATATGATTTCTGTTGCCCTTTTAATTTCTGAATGGTTCGGTTTTGAGTCGGGATCATATTTTATTTTTAAATGTTATGCAAGGTTCTGATACTATTTTGGCATTTTTATTAAAAAGAGATAACTATTTAAGCAAAATGAATACATTTTAGAAAATGAAATTCGATTTTACATGGATTTTTATAAAACTGCAGTATGTTGTTCTCGTTGTTGTTTATATGGCGTCGGTTACTACGTTCAAGCTTAACTGGCTAACACAATGGTGTACCTGTAGCTGTAGTATGCACTCTATAATAGCCCAGTATGAATAAACAAGAAATTGAAAGATAAAGGAAATAAATTGCACGACTGGATAGCACGTACTTACTCTTACATATATACAGCGTCGAATTAAATTTGAAAAATATTAAGGGAACTTCAAAGTTATTATTCGATTTTTTAGACTTTTGATTGTTCAAAAAAGTACGTAGAATAGATTTCAGCGCAAAAATGTAAACACACTTTTATTTCTTTAAAAAAAAAATGAGAAAAAGTGTGATTTTTTTATTATAGGAAGGGTTTTAAACTAAATTAAAAATAATTAAATAAAATGGTTTATATTTAACAACTTTATTTAGAAAATTAACAAAAAAACTATTCAAGAATTCAAAATAAAGCACAAAAATAACTTTCAATTAAAATCAAAATTTAAAAAATATTAAAAAACAAAAAAATAAAAGGCACGACTGAGTAGCACGTACTGGCTCCTATGTGCTTATCCTTTTATGAAAAGATTTAATTCTAATGTTTTTTTGTGACGTGCAACTTCTTTAGAATCGTTGTGTTGAAGCTCGATGAAACGAAAATGCATCAAGGCCAGGTATAGATACATATAGGTACATTTAGCAATAATTTACTTTTTTTTGAAATCAAATGAATTAAAATAGCTTAATCATATTTGATGGATCGATAATCGTATGGTGTGGGTTCATGGAATTTATTTAGGATATTATGTACCTATAATAAGGTTGGAAGGAAGGTATAGGTATTAAACTAAAACACTAATCACTGTGAAGCGGGTGGGTATAGAGTATAGACAATATTAAAACTTAACACTGTGGTTTTTTATAGGCAGGTGTAAACTTTTGTTTTCTTTATTCAATTTTTTGCATTCAGTAATCGAATAGTTTTTTATTTGTTAGTTGTTTTTGGGTGTTTATAGTAGGCGTACTTTTTATTTATTCTGTGTGCTGTTATGATCATGGAATGCTTTAAATACGTAGGTATGTTGCTACTCATCTACAGGACAAAGTTTGCTTTTATTTGACTAGTGGCTAGGGCTCAATCTAGACACTGATGGACAGACAGACAGAATTATCCGAACCACTTTATTTGACTTCACTATCATCGTAATGTCATGTTTGATTGTTAGAATTTTTTTTTACGAATGCATATGGCCTTTTAGTACCTATAATCGCAAGTAAAAGTTATTCGAAAAGTTTTTTATGTTAACCCTCCTTTACATCATGGGGTCCATTTGGACCACGGAACACGTTTGAACGCTCATAACTTTTTTGTTTCTTATTTGTTCTCCCTGAGTTTAATACTTTAATTTATTTTATTATATTTTTTATTTTTATAATTTATTGATAATTGGAATTTTACGGAATTTTATTCGTTTTTTCCTCAAAATAATCCATACACCTAATCCATTGGACCCCACTATTGATATTATAATAAAAAACATATTTATTTTAGAAATTAGTTATTATATTTAGCTTAAAGTTGTTGGGATTCCGGGAGACATTTAACACATACATTATTTGTGTGGCCAAGGCAGCAATATCTTTTACAACAATTTTCAATTTCAATTTCAATTCAAATTTATTTTTTCTTTCTTAATTATATAATTTCCGAATGCCTTTCAATACTTTAATATTTTCTCCATTTCCCGCTAAAAAAAACTACAAATGACTACTCAATCGATTATATACTGCAGATTTAAAAATTCCTGTCTCTCTACTTGAAAGAAGGTATAACTATGTTTCCTATTCAAAACCGAATTTTTTCATAAAGGTAATGGGGTGTTTTAGTTCGTATTATTTTATGCAAAAAGATACAATTACGAAAATTTGTATATTCAAAGTGACTACAATTAAGAATGGTTGTGCTATAAGGAGATATATGTTCATATCTTCGAAGTCCGTAAACGCAAACATATCTTGTCATATCATTCAATGCCACCCACAAGGTCTTTATGAGTGTTTGTAGGTAATTCAGTTTATCATTAACTTGTGCAAGGTATAAACAGTCCCACCAAGCCAAACTACACGCTTCAGAACACAAAGATTCAACATTAATAGATTTGAAGTCCCTGTATGTAACATTAAGGGAATTTGGGAAGGAGAGAAATCAATATTATATGTGCCAAAGATCAAGTCATGATCGGAAATACCATCAAGAAACAATTGGTCATTCAAAAGAATATTTGTTGGATCAGACACAATAATAAGGCCAAGTAAGGGGAGCAGTTTGGCGCATATCAAGTAGGAAAGTTATTAATTACTGTAAGACCAGAAGCAGCAACAGAGTCAAGAAGTTGAGTAGAGCGTGAATCTATCTTAAGAAGGTCACCGCTAAAATCACCACAAACAATTATATGTTCATACGAAACTTAAAACGATTCTAGGGCGGTAAAAAGGGGGCGGGTCAAAAGCTTCTATTCGGATTATAAACGCAGACTACTATGCACTTCTATCGAAAATTTCTAAAACTTTGAATTCAATTCCAGAAGTATATGATTTGCTTAAAATCTTACAATTAAGTGATGATCTATAGTAAATTGCCACTCCACCGCCCGTTGTAGTAGTGTACCTGTCATTTCTTATGAGTGTGTAATTGGTCTAGTCACGAACATAGTCAGTGAATTCAGGATGAAACCATGTTTCATCTCACACAAATAACATCAACATTTACTCCATTGAAAATCTCCTTAATATTTTTAAACTTACTATCATCTAAACTTCTAGCATTAAAATGGCATACTTTAAAACCACGGCGTGTTTTAGTAAAATAATTCATCACAAAATGAGCAGATTTGCATATATCATTATGAAACAGAGCCATTTAATTTTAAGTCAGTAGCAGCTACAAAATAAGAAAGAACATGAAAAAACGATTTATAACTGCACTTCAGACTTCTTACAAAAACGACAATTCGTAAAAATAAGCAAAAGTAGAGAAAAATAGAAATTAAAAAGCATACATAAAGACAAACATTTTTGTTTAGAAAATGTTTTAAATAATTTGTAGACAAATTCAATAAATTTAAAAAAATTATTAGAAAAAATAGTAAATATAAACAAATTATGTGCGAAAAAAAATTATGAAAATTAAAAATAATGTAAAGTGGCAACATTGAAATTTCATCATGATCTGTTGCGAACCAGGTTTCCACGGGGGAACTTCTTTGGGGCAGTAGAAGGGCGGCGGCACGCTTGTCGTTGCACTTCTAGGCTCGACGGATTGGGGGTGGTTCTTGCCGCTTCTACTGTTCTCTCCTGGTCGACATACAAAATTATCGTGCCAGAGTGTAAAAAAATAAGGATCAGAAAAGGAAGGATGAGGAGAAGGATAATTCTACTCTAAAAGGTAAGGACATGAATACACAAACCCGAGGATCTTGGCGATATCCAAGGGAAAACACAAGTAAGTAAAGTGCATTTTTTTATTATTAAAAACTAACCTAACTCAACCTACGATAAAATAAAACAAAAACTTTTTTTTTATGCAAACTTCCTGTAAGCTTTTTATAACAACCGTAGGTGGTTCTGCTTTTCATGTGTTATGCTCTTGGACTGCTCGTAAGACCGGCCCAACTCTTCCCATAATGCGGAGGGCATCCAAAGCAGTCTTTCCTACTGTGTATCGTGATTCAGGTTGTGAACGCTTATTCAGTTCCTACTCCATTAGCTTCTCCGCCAGTTCGGTAAGCTTATCGTTTTTGAATACATTTTTGTTTCTTCTAGATGTATTAAAGTTTCGAGAAGAATGATGACAGTAGCTAGCTAGTAACTTGTAAAATACAACCATCAGCCAGTGATTTGTTTGACGTGTGCAAGAATAAATGGATACCATTTGGTCAAATACATCGACTCCACCTTTGGTGCGGTTGTAGTCAAGTATCATTACCGGTTTATTTTAACAACCGGAAGTGTCTTTCTCACAGTTATGTTGCGTAGATAGCAAAACCACTTGCTTGTTTGGTTTTGAAACAAAACTCACCAACTCCATTTTCTCAGAAAATCCAAAGATGGATAAGTGGACTGGGCGATACTGCTTTCTGTTGTTGACTTTGACGAACTCGTTATGGTCATCAAAAAAACTCCTTCACTACAAAAGGTTTCTCTTTTGTTTTTCCAGATTGTGCCAAGTATGGTGATTTTCTCATCGAGCAACTTCAAAGCCAAATCCGCGGATGTGAGAAAGTTACCAATAGTAAGGTTGCGTCGAGTGTTGAAATATGATGGCATCAACGACATCACCAAATCAAATCCACGACCAAGTCCTGTACTTAGGGTCAGAGCTTACAGTGTTGATGATCTCATTTTTGATATGTTTGTTGAAAAACCGGTTGAAAATTTCGAGGAGAGATGCATGCTTCAAATTAGCAACAGGCCGAATTGGTCTTCGAGGTTTAAAGACATTAGCACCTTGTAAGCGAGATAAAACCGCTACCTCTGGTTCATTCATCCACTTGGAGCAAGGAAAAAACCATTCGGTCGATAGAAAATGCTCAATTGGATCATTTCCAATTTCGTCCGGTTCCACCAAATTTTGTTGTTGACTAGTTTCCCCAACCGCAGCTTCATCGATGAGAAATGAAAAAATGTCAAAAGCTCTGGTATTTTCGTGAAAGAAAAAAATTAAAAAAAAAAAACACTTTTTAGGTAGATTTGTGGTGAGTACGAAAACAGACATTTTGTCAAGATTTTTTTTTGAATAACTTTATACTGACAGTTTCCATCTTAACAATGTATGGGTGTCAGTTTGTCGTCTATGAATTAATTTTGACTAAATGTTAGTTGAATAAAAGTCAGTTTACGCAATGAACATGCCCGATTTCCTTATCATCTCTAAAATAAAAGACATACGTCGAACGTTCTAGAGACTTATGTATACTCTTATTAACCATTCCTGTGTGTGTTGTTAATCTGCAAGAATGGAATGAACCTACAGTAAAACGTCGAGTTCGAACGGCTAGATGCACTTTTTTTCGACAAAAATTTTACTCTTGGAGGTTTTGCCAGTCTTTCGCAAGAGGCACTACCCGGGAAAAGAAGGTTGCTATGAGTGGGACTCGAACCCAGGCTCATTTGCTTAGCAGTTTGACAAACTAACCACTAAGCCACGGGGCACTACATGTTTGCTGATTATCTAAATTTTTTTAATCGGCACGAATGCATAACTTGTATTATAGTACCTATAATCGCAAGTAAAAATTATATCTTGGCTAATTTTTGGTATACAGGTTGGTATTTATCTGGCTTATAATCTAAGAAATGTCCCCAAGTTTCCCGTGTACGCTAGGTCCATTATGGTGGGTCAAAGTTCAACAAAATGGATTTTTTGCTTAAAACTGTTTTCAAATACCTTTTACCGCTAAGAAGTTACATCACTTCAGTCTTATGTGTTTCCTAAAAAGTATGCAATCTTTTTGAATGATTCTTTGTACCAAAATGGTTTATTAAACGCTCTTAAGTCTCTTATAACAGAGATAGCTCAGCTCTAAGTTTGTAGAACATGTTTGTTTGTCTAAAAACTACTGTTCTTGAAATAAAAGCAAAAAACCCATTTTGTTAACCTTTGACCCATCATAAGGGACCTAGTTTTCACGGGACAGTTGGTACCCTTTCTCAGATTGTAAGCCACATTAATATATATAAGCCTGTTTTCTTAACATACTTTTTTATAAATATTCCGTCTGTAGAGGAATAAGTGCGAGTCGTGCCCTTTATTTTACTTTCGTTTTGACCAGAAGAATATTGGCAACCAACTTACTTGTGATTATCATTTCGATAACCACTTAATTGATAGAAATAGGTCAATACTTACATTTCTTACTGGAACATTAGCAATCAAATCAAAATGGTGCCACAGCTGCTTGCAATACTCAAATCCAGGTTTGTTCGAAGCATCATCAAAGAGTTGCATTGCTTCGGTCAAACTAACATTAGCTCCTAGATTCAAGAACTTCTGATCCATTGAATGCTTATGAAGTTCAGGAATGCCATTAACGTCAATAAAATATTTAATATCTGTAGGGCGACGATAGACACCATGTCCAGTGTTACCACCCACCAGCATATATTTCTCTTTTCCAACATTAGCTAGAACAGCATAGAGATCTTCCATGGTTTTAGGCCAATGCCACTGGGTAGCGTCGTCGAAAATTAATGGTTTTTGCTTAGTAACTCTCTGATGGCAACCACCATTGCAACTCATTCCAGTCTTCGGACATTTGCCGTTGGTAAGGTCTTCAATGTCTCTACATTCCTCGGGAATGGAAATGTTTGTATCTATAGCGAATGCTTTCATTGCATCCAATACTGGCCGGTAGCCAGTACACCGGCATATATTACCACCGAATGAATTCTCAACTTCTTCCATAGTAACCTTGTTCCCTTTAGACTCCATCAGACCGTACATATTCATTATTATTCCTGGTGAGCAGTATCCACATTGAGTGCCATTCAGTTTGGCCAAAGTTTTTTGAAGCGGATGGTAACCATTTCGCTTATTGCCAAGCCCTTCAATAGTAATGACTTCAAGATCTGCACAGACACTGAGAAGCGTAAGGCACTAAAAAAGCGTTAAGGAAACAAAGAGTAATAAGTTGTAGGTTAGCGAATCAAAGGCTATATTTATTACCGAATTGACGGCCCAGGTGCGTTCATTACCTGTGACCGGATGATGCCCCTTTAAAACGCAAATACAAGCTCCGCAGCCACCCTCAAGACACATGAATTTAGTTCCCGATAGTCCAGCATGCTCCCGAATGAATGTATTGAGTGTAATATCAACCGGAAGCGTACAAAGGCTTACTAAAGCAGAGGAATTAGATAACTCATTCAATTTCACAATTATTAGAATTTAATTACCCGTGAAAGGTTTTCCGTTAATTTTCAATTTAATTGACATTTCTTATGTCGAACTAAACAGACACAATTATAAATCGAAAATAAATAACACAACCCACTGAGTGTTTGTAAATTTAAGCACAAATTTAGTCAACCACCTCTGAACTAAGTCACTTGTCAAATGCGGCTTTCAACGGCTTTCTCTTTTTGTTTAGTCATCATACGGTACATGTACTTGTACATTAATAACATAAAAAAATTATCATAAAGTATTTGGGGAGTGAGGTGGTGGAAAACCTTGCCGCACCGCGCCGCCAGCCGAGGTCTAATGAGTGTAATTGCACTCAACCGGTCTCCTGCTAGGCTTTTCAGAAAAAAGCGTTTACTTGACGATTTTACACATAAAAAAATGGTGAGCTTTTTTAGTATTCCAACCTCATTGCGTTATACATACTATCTTTGCGTGTCGATTAGTTGTCTTATTTCATGTCGTCGGAAAATTAGTAGATGATTAAAAACAAAGTATTTTTATAAAAATGCATTTTACAATTATCTACTGATTTTATCTAACACCAAATAGGTAATAGAGCTCAGTATATTCCTACAAGTTTAATATTAAGAAGTGGGCACGACTGGGTCGCACGTATTTACTCTAATTTGCCTAATCACATTTTATAGCGAGATCTTTAAAATAAACAAGTCAAATTTACGTAGAAAAATAACACAATCTGAACTTATAAGAAGTGTCAAAACCACAACACCTAACGGTTTTTAGTAAAAACGAAGTGCCATCACACGTGTGAAATGACCAGGAACTTATAAAAAAAATATTTCGAAAATTTAATAACGGCTTTTGATAAAATGCGGTTTTTTATTTTTAGTTTTTGAAAAAAAAAATTTTGATTTTGGTATGCAGTTTTTAGAGTTTATACACATCAGCTGTATGTTATCATAAAATATAAAATATTTATTTTTGATTAGTTTTAAAAATGTGAAATTCTCAACAAAAAAAAACAAAAATTAATTATAAATAGAAAAAAAATTCAAAATTTTTGTATGCAGAATTAATTTGACTGGTTAGATCTATTTAAATTTCAGTTATTTTTAGCCCTACAAATAAAATTTTAAAAACTTCTCTAAGGAATGCAAATAGAACCACACATACCAAATTTGAAGGTAAACGCTTAAGGCTGCAGCTCGTTACACATACAGACTGACAGACTGGCAGACAGACCTTTTTTCTCACTAAATTTTTTAGGCATCTCTTTGATCGTTTTTTTTTTATATTAACGATTAACGATTAAAGATAATACTAAACTTGCATTATAGTACCTATAATCCCAAGTTAAAAAAGAAAGAAATTAGTGCATGTGCATTATGAAAACATCTTAAATAGCATTTCATTTTATATTTACAGTATCTTTTTAATTTTTTTTATAATTCTTCTGGTTCTGTAATCTAAAGTTACTTATATTTTATATGAGAGATTTTTAATAAAAAATAAAACATTTTTTTATCAAAACATACCTACTTTTAAAATTCTTTTCCTTACTAATTAATTTTTAGAAAATAATTAATTAATACCTACTAAACTCTTTAGAAAATAACTTTTTTTTTTTGTAATTTTAGAATAAAAATGGGCCAACTGGGTCACACGTACTTGTTCTTATGTGCCAAGTCAATTGGAATTGGAAGGCAAGATCTTTGACAGAAACTCAGAAACAACTAACATTTACGTAAAAAAAATTACACGCTCTGAATAGAAAGTAAAAAAAAACACAACGGTTTTTAATGAAAATAAATTACAAATTACTTCTCAAATAATAATGATTTTTTGAAAAAAAAAAAGTATTTCGTGATAAAGTCTTGTTTTAACTATATTTTTAGTTTTTTTTTTTTTTAATATGGTACGCAGTTTCTTATAGTTTATTTATATGCATTTGATCATAAAATTTAAAATATTTTTTTTAATTAGTTTTAAAAATATTGAATTTTCAAAAAAAAAAACAAAAAAAATGTTATAAATAGAAAAAAATAATAATCAAAATTTCAGTATACAGAATTATTTTTTCTACTGAGATCTTGATAAAATGATAGCTAATACTAACATAAACATATGAACGCTCAAAAATGTTCATCAAAATCTTTGGAGCCGTTATCGATCGTTTTCTTTAATGGTTATATGGCAGGTGCCTTTATTTTTAGCCCGAAAAATAAAATTTAAAAAATCATTCTGAGGAATGCCAAAAGAACAACTTATAACAAAATTGAAGGTAATCACTTAAGCCGTTTAGGCTGCAGCTCGTTATACATACAAACTAACAGACTAATAGACAGACATTTTTGTATCACTTACTTTTTAGTCTCTTCTACGATCTGACAAAAAATGATCGTTTGATTGTTATCTTATTGACGTGATAACGTCTTACAAATCGATGAAAGGCTTTACGTAGGAAATAACATGACTCATGCTGATAAGACTCATCACTCATGCTAACCGCGATAATTTGGTTCTTTCAACCAAAATCGATCGCAAGCACCAGGCGAACATGAAAAAGAAAAGGCCCAAATTCTTAAAATATTTCCACTCAAATTCAAAAAGAACAAGAAGAGAAAAAGAAATACAAAATAGGCGGAGTTTTGTTAAAGTAGATGTAGATATTGGGGTGTGTGTGTGTGTGGATTTAACGAGAGAGTTTGTGGGTGTGAGTTAACGGGCTGTATGTTGGTGTTGCGGACATGAATGTTTTCTTATAACGTTATCACGTAAAATTATCGTCCGTAAAACGACTTAACAAACAACCAACTTTTTTTTTATTTACGAATCCTAAACTTGCCTTATAGTAGCTCTAATCCCAAGTAAAAATACAATTTTATTAATTCGCTCCTACAATTTTCGAAATATTTTTTTATAAGTAATTCGTTATTTGCGAAGAATGATGGCGCTCATATTTAGTAGAAAACGTTTGTATTATTGTTATTATATATATATATTATTATTTCACTTGGGCACTGCTTGTTCGAGATGTTAATTTCGATTTCAGTGATTTTAGTTGCTAATTACATTTTTTGGTTGTTTTGGTTTTCCAAGCCTCACAAAGAGTTCTGAAATCATTACCTCATTATTTTAAATTTTATAGATACGGCGAGCCTTAACTTTCGAAGTAGTAAAGGGGGAGTTGTGGCCTTAGTCGAAATATCATTATTTTCGATTTAATGAACAAGCCAAAGAATCTTCTTCTTCGAGCATAAGCCTAGTCTGTCTAGAGTTTTGTAATAGAAAAATGCTGTGTTAATATGGTATGTACATAAACAATGTATTCGCACGTCAAATTAATTTAACACGGATAGTAAGGCTTTTAAGTACAACTGCGCTGCATATTGATACTGATGTCATACAACGCAATAAGTTATAATCATTTTAATAGATTCATACATTAAAATACATTATGAAACAAATGCAAACATCATTATCTTTGAATAGTAGATACACATTGTTCATGATAATAACCTACAATTTGAAAAAAAAAAACATAGGAATAGGTAAGTGAATGAAACACACAATCAGCAAGAAACTTCTTATCTCCGAATTTTATAGACTAAGTTCATTATCGGTTCATTTTGCTCCATCTGTTCGAGTGAGTATTCTATTCCAGAACGGAAATATGTAAAAAAAAAGTTCTATCCAATTTAATTAGTTAGCTATATCGAACCATCTGTGAAACACTAATATAATTGGTTGAAACGCACTTATACCTATACTTAAATTTATAATCGCTCTTGTGGCAAAACTCTGCTTAAAAGAAAACATTTCAATTTTAATTCAACTAAATAGTTTCAACATTACATTACATAATTAAATTATAGCGCAGGAATTTTGCGCAAAGCTTGTAAATAATTCTAATAAATAATAAATAAATAATTTTAGGTGTTCCGAAAAATGAAAATAAGTTCCGGACGGTAAACAGCAAAAACTCCAAAAATGGCTCAAACGACGGAGAATTTATTAGTATAACCTTATTTTGTAACTTTTATTTGGTCAAATTTGAGCTAAATATTAAGAGCAAGTAATTTTTTGGAATTTAACTGTAAAATAGATCAGTTTGCAGGACTTATTTAAACAAATTGCACGACTGGATCGCAGGTACTTGCTCTTATGTGATGATATAGTGGAATAAAATTTGAAAAATATTAAAAGTACTTCAAAGTTTTTATTCGATTTTTGTGATTTTTGATTGTTGGAAAAAAACGTTAAATAGTTTTTAGCGAACAAATTTAAACGCCATTTTATTTCTTTAAAATATGTAAAAAAGTGTGATTTTTTTTGGAAAATCGTAGCGGTTTTTTTTAACAACTTTTTTTCAAAAATAAAAAAAAAATTATTCAAGAATGCAAACTCAAGCTACCCGTTTTCAAAATATCGATTTTTCAAAAAAAAAAAAAAAAAATGGGCACGACTTGGTCGCCACGTACTTGCTTTTATGTGCATAATAAATAACATTGGAAAGCAAGATCTTTAACAGAAACAAGTAACATTTGCGTTAAAAATAACCCAGTTTGAACTTATAAAAAGTATTAAAAACCACAATACTTGGCAGTTTTTAGTAAAAATGAAGTACGCCATCACACGTTTTAAAAAACAAAGAATTTATTAAAAAAGTATTTCGAAAATTGTAGGACGTTTTTAATCTTTACTTTAAAAAAAAAAAAAATAATTTTTAAATTTTGGTATGCAGTTTTTTAGAGTTTATTAATACACATATGAATAGTTTTAAAAATAAAGATTTTTCCAAAGGAAATTGTTCAAAAATTAATTTTATTAGAATAAAAAAGTTATTCAAAATTTTAATATGCAGAAATAATTTGGCTGTCTAGATCTTTTCAAATATAAAATTTGACAGAAATCCATACAGCCGGTACCGAGAAAACCAAAAATTAAAAACCTTTATATGAAAGGTCCCGTTAATAGACTTTTCCCGTATATATGGCTATAATCAAATGATAGCCAATACCATCAGAAAAATTCTTAAAAATGTTCATCAAAATCATTGGCGCCGTTTTCGAGAAAAATAAGCTTTTCCCAAACAGTCGGTATGACATCCGGACAGACAGACGGATATTTTTTGTCAATGACTTTAGAATTTTTTTTATATTCACAAATCCTAAACTTGCCTTATAGTCCCTATAATCGCAAGTAAAAATTAGAAAATTATTAAAAATAGGAAAAAAAACTTTTCGAATATATTTGTTTATTAAATAAGTAAGGCTATCTGCATCTTCCTGAATATGAATTTTGGTTGTAATAAGGTAACCAGTTCTCGAGAAAGCCGAATAAAAATAAAACGGCCCTATTTTAGCCCACCATCATAAATTCTTTACTTGCGATTACAGGTAGATACTATAATGCAAGTAATACATTCGTGCAGATTAAAAAAATTTGAGATAACAATCAAACATGACATAAAGATGATAGAGAATCATATTTTAGTTACAGGCAAAATTCTGTCAGCACGTATGTATTTTACACTACAGTCTGAACGGTAAAGCCAATCATCTTCAAATTTGGACCACAAGGTAAACAACAAAACAGAGAATTTTTTAAATTTTTTTTTAGCTCAAATTTAGCGGTACCTGTCATGTAACCGTTATGTAAAAGTTTGTTTTTCTCCAAAACTTCTCCAAGAATTTTTATGAAAAAAAAAATCAGTGTGCCTTTGTAAATTAACGTTATATTTAGGTGTACAAAATTTAAATTGTGGGCTAAAAACGGTACCTTCCATAGGACCTTTTTTTCTTCGACTTTCTCGTGAACTGGTTAACCGATTACAACCGAAATTGATATTCAGGAAGATGTCGGTAGCCAACTTAAAATATTTTCGAAAACATTTTTTTTGTATTTTTAATAATAATTTTTTTTTTGTAAAATAAGTATTTCTTAAACGTGTAAGTGAACACTATTTCACATTTTTTTATAGAAATAAAATGGCTCTCTGAAAACTCTTTTACGTACTTTTTCAAACAATCAAAAATCACAAACATAGAATAAAAACTTTGAAGTTCTTCTTATATTTATAAAGTCCTCTGAAGAATGTAAAAATAACCCTATATACTAAATTTGAAGAGAATTGGCCCAATCGTTTAGGCTGTAGTCCAAAATACATACGAACAGACAGACAGACAGACAAAATTTTGCCAGTAACTCAAATAAGTGTTTCTATCATCGAAATGTCATGGTTGATTGTTGTCTCAAAATTTTGTATCTGCACGAATGTATAACTTGCATTATAGTACCTGTAATCGCAAGTAAACACCTAATATGTTTGTAACAATTTGCATTTCCCAACCATGCTGGAACATGATGATAAACCCGAAATGAATGTTTATCTGCAACTCCTTATGTTGGTGGGAGACAAGCGAATGGAATTTAGAATCTGCGGACTACCAATTATTACTCTGTTGTAAGCAAGAAATATCATACTTCTTCTAATGGAGTCTCTTTGGTGATGTTATATAGTCCACATATTAAACGCGCTGCACAATTTGTTGGAAAGTTATCCCAGATCTTTTAACGGTTATATGGCAGGTACCGTTATATTAAGCACAACAAATTAATTTCAATTTCTCCTCTAAAGAATGCCAAAACAATCAAATTTATCTCTTATCTCGAAAATGTTCATCAAAATCGTTGGAGCCGTTTTCGAGAAAATAAATTTTTTCTTGCTTTATTGGTATATGGCAATGGCAGCTGCCATTATTTTATTTCAATGTTCCCTCTGAGTATGCTGACCAGACGTCATCCTCTCTTTCAAGAGAACAAGTTCTCTTTTTGGCCTCTAAATTAAAATTAAAATTTCATTTTTAATTTTTTAGTTGCGAAACAATCTTTAAAACAAAATGTGTTTTTTGTACAAATTTTGCCTTAAAAAAAATTCATTTAAGTATATGAATTCAATCCTTCTGAATTTACAATGCCATCTGTTGTGTTTTGATGGTATTTTGTTACTCATTCTAACTAAGCGCAACCATTCATCTGAAACCTGATGTACAAAATAACTGTTTTGATTTTTGAGCTTACAAATTTGTGTCTAATGCAGAAAAAAATATCTTAAGAAAAAGTTTTTGTTAAAAACATTATTATAATAAAATGCCAAAGAACACTTTAAAATCAAAAAAACATAAAAACAATTTATTTAATAATCATAGATAATAATAGTTTTATGTGTAAAATGAAATTTTGAGTTTTCAGCTTTCAGACCACTTTGTTCCAAATTATAGTTTTTTAGAAGGATATATCAGAATATTTAAACGACCGTTTTTTAAGAAGTATATAGATATTACAGCAATAAACAATACACTATCGGTTTCGTCAATTTTGGCAATAGATAAGTTTTGGCACTTTTATTAAAAAGGAAACCTTTTCAAAAACCAAAAAAATATATCTCGAGAAAAGGCTTTCTTGGTCTTTTGCTTCTGGTTGAGATTCCTGTAGATGCCCTTTTTCATTGAGGAATGATCTGGTCACCCTACTTCTGAGGAATGTCAAAAGAACCACACGTACTAAATTAGAAGGTAATCAATTTAGCCTTTAAGGCTGTAGATCAATGAACATACAGACGGACAGACAGACTGACAGACTCACCGACTCACAGAATGACATGACATGACAGACAGACATTTTTTGTAGCTAACATTTGTAGGCTTCTCTATGATCGCAATGTCGTGATTGTTAGGTATCTCAACATTTTTTATATTCACGAATCCTAAACTTGCCTAATAGTACTTATAATCGCAAGTAAAAAGTGTAGACATTGTAAAGTGTACTATACCTACAGCTAGGTTCCAGAGATCGAGTGAAATAAAACCAAAACCGAAATTGCAAATCGAGTGTATTCATTTTCAGTGTTCTGCTTTTCGATTAATTTGATGAGTTCGAAAATATTTCGAAATTATTTAATTATCCGTTCGGTGTTGGAAATTGAAAAGAAAATATATGCGACAGTGAAAATAAAAAGACGTTAATTGAGAAACATTTCTAATCCATCCATCGATAGTGACTTTCATGCCAATGCTGGAGTATTAAACCCGATAAAAGTCTTGGTTTGATTCCGACTGTAAAGAAGCTTTCAGGCTAAAAAAAGTAAATTTCCGATCCTACAATGAGGAAAATCGGATAAAGCACAAACAAGTAAGGAAATCCTGCAACTTCGTTATTGAAAGAACCAAATTTTTGCATGACCAAAAATTACGGCAAAATATTCTACGTTGCCTTACAGCTACGTCGCCCCTCCTGTACTTGAGAGTGTAAAGTTTTCAATGGGACAGATTTTTTCCGCTCTCGTACAGTAGCAAGAGTTCTCATAGATCTCGATATACACAAATCCACTGGCCCGGATGTTATACCCCCATTCTCTTGAAAAGGTCCTCTTTAACACTGGTAAAGCCATTACGTAAGCTTTTCCATTGTTCCGACTCTTCTGGAATCTTTTCTAGAAGATGGGAAACAGCATTTGTCAACTGTCCCTAAGAAAGGTGATTCATCCTTCCCCTCCTCCTCCCAACCCATTGCACTTACGTCCCTTCTTTCCAAGGTCATGGAGACGCTGATTAACGGTCACCTTAAGGAATATCTCGAAGACCAAACGCTTCTTTATGGATTTCGCAGTAATCGTTCCACTGGTGATCTGATGGCATATCTCACCAAACAGTTGAACAAATCTCTATATCGCCTTGGCGAAAGTAAGATTATTGCGCTTGATATTCGAAGGGGTTCGATAGAGTTTGGCATGAAGCTCACTTATCGAAATTGCGTGCCTTTGGAATCGATGATGCTCTTGTTCGTTGGATTAGAAGCTATCTTCTAGACCGGTTAATACAAGTTGTTTTGGACGGTTTCAAGTCTGATTTCCACAAAATAAATGTTTGTGTGCCCAAGGGCTCCGTTCTGTTTCCGACTTTTTCCACATTTTTATTAATGATCTTCTGTCTGTTACTTCTATTCGACTTTTTCTGACGACTATACAGAATTCACTTCTTTCACATTCGGACGTACAATTGCAACGATACCCTATGTTAAGCTTATTAAACTCCGATTTATTCAGCATTGTTCAAATTTATATTTGCTCACCATAAATTTAAGGATATACGTATATAAAAAAAATATTTATTTAATTTTTTTTCTTTTATTTTTTATCTAAAATATCGTTAACTTGAAAATTTTATAAAAACATATTAATAAATATTAATATTTATTTTTTTATTTTCATTTAATTTTTAATTAATTTTTATTTTAATTCAACTTATAACAATCTTATTGCTAGACAAAAATCTTAAAAAAAACTAGCTTAACTGCTTGCTTAACTTACTTACTGGCCCAATACAGGCGCTCTAAATTATTTAATATCTATCTTAAACTCCTTTCCATTATTGATTTTAAAAATAGGTAAAAAAAACTTAGTGTCTTTTATTTTTTATTTTTTTTTCATTTTATAAGACTTAAAATATCTTAAATCGAACTTAAAACTACCTAAGATGTAATTAAACCGAATTAAAACTACCTTATACCTTAATTAAAACTGCTTAATACAGCCACAGTAGACATTTTATATTTACAATTTAGTTTTTTTTTTTGTGCCACCATGTCTATTGTTGGATGGGCATTATCCTTAGAATAAACTGTATCTGTAACCTATACAACGTTTAATAAACCGTGTTAAGATTTTTCATTGGAATTTCGAATTCCGAAAACCAACAAGGAGAAAGATTAAATATCGGAACTAGAAACAATATATTTTTGTTAAAGACGAACAGTCCACCATGAACGTAGGCCTCAACCAGCAAGTGTCTTCAGCCAGCTCCGCGCCTGGCTAGGAGTTGATTGAGGTACTATTTCAGATTTCCCGCGCCGGAGCATTGATTTCCGCTTTATATCACCCATCGCTGTACAGCCCGTGAGGTTCCTCGTTGTATCTCCTTGTCCACTCGCTGTTTCTACACACAGAATCAAAAATAACCCGGATAATTTTTGTCTCGAAGCAACCTAATGCGTCCGTCTCCATATCCACTTTTGGCATGCGTCTGCAGCATACAGCTGGACTGGGATGATCAGGGTCTTAGAAAGGGAAAATTTTGTTGGCAGAGAGAGGGCTTTGCTACTCACTTGCCTTCTTAGCACTAAGAAGCAGTGATTAGGAAGGGCTATTCTTTGTTTGATTTCAGCGCTGCTGTTGTTCACTGAGTTCATAGCGGAGTCTAGGTAAACAAAGTCCCTAACTATATTAAAGTTATAGCTGTCTATCATGATGTTTCATCCAAGACTTGTCTTTTGCAGTTCTTTTAAAGGAAGAAGCTTAGTTGAAAGAAATGAATAAATGATGCGTTTTCAGGTGGCTTTCAAGCAGGTTTTTTTAACAATAGATAAAATCTTCGCTTCTGTAGGCATTGATGGAAGATCATTTAGATTTCAAACTGCTTTGAACACAGTCAACGGAATATCCTTTATTATAAATTAAACCATTTCCCTATGAACTAAATTCATTCGCTTTACTCAAAAGAAATAGTAGTGCCCCCACCAAGCAAAGACAAATTGAGGCCCAAGAGCACTACCTATCTTTTCTCAAAGCGCTTCATCGTTTTTATGAGCCCTCACAACTATGGTTTGGATTATACTAGATAAACAAGATTCTCGGAATATATTTTCAATAACCGACTTATTCAACATATAAAGTCTTAATTGCATAGCTCTTACACTTTAGATTTTATTGATATCTAAAAAACACTGATTTTGTCACTGACTCACTGATGATCATCGAAATTCTTAGGGTACTTCATAATGTCCTAGAAAGCTGAAATTTTGTTTGTAAGCTCATATTGTATACAAAAGAAAAAATTCTAAGACTTGTATTTGTATTTGTATTTATTTCATATGAATCTTGTTTACACGTAGATAAAATAATATCTTTTAGTATAAACAAGGTTAAATTTAAATTAAATTCAGGTTTTACTTTTCTTTACTTATTTTAATTATTTATTTATACTATTTATTTACTTATTATTTACTTGAAACATAATTATGATCTTAAGTACTATTTTATTAATTTTAGAATTCAATTATTTAGTTGTGCTTAACAGCGCTTATGTGCAATAATATAGTTTAAGGTTATACCCTGAAACTCTCTAATGCTTGAAGATCTTCTGATATAGACTGGAAGGGAATTCCAAAGTCTTATGGCGTATACAAAGAACTGATTTTGAGTAACAGTGTAGTTCGAAGTCGGCGTAACAAAACTTCTGCTTCTATTAGAAGATGAAAATTGAATTCTTTGAAAAAGGTATTCAGGTACTTTATTGTCTTTTAGAGTGAATAGATAAGTTAATGTTTTAAATTCGAGATATTTTTGTAATTCTATTCCAAGGAAGGCTTTAATATAGCCAGAAATGTGTTCTCTTCTACCAAGATTATATGCGAACCTTACTGTGCTATTGATAGCAACTTTCAGCTTACGTAAGGAGTAACAATCTAAGTCACAAAAAACAGGGTAGGCATACAAAATAATTGGCAATAAAAGTAACTTAACCAGCATTAGCTTAGTCTTAAAAGGAAGACAGTTTCCAATTTGATACAAAGCTCGAAGGGATCCGTAGATCTTGGAAACTGTTTTGACAATATGATTTCCCCAGGTAAGATTTTGGTTAAATGTAATACCGAGATTTTGTACACTAGTGACGTAGGGTAGCACTAATCCTTCTAAGAAAAGCTGTGGTAAGCCTTGAGCATCAATGTTCGAGCGACCAATTAATATGGCTTGACTTTTATTGGAGTTTAACATGAGCTTATTCTTTTTTGACCAAGAGGCTATCAAGGTAAGGTCTTCATTAATTTGCTCCGTGGCATCTTCGACTTGATCTATCGGAAAGCTAAAGTGCATCTGTACGTCATCAGCATACATGTGGACCTTACAGCATTTTAAGACTGAGGGAATGTCATTATTGAAGAGGGTAAATAATAGCGGGCCCAAAATTGATCCTTGTGGCACACCGGCTTTAGTTTCAAGGAAATTAGACATTTTTTGGTTGCAGTAAACAACTTGTGACCGACCTACCAAGTAACTTTCCATTAGTTTTATTGCTGTAGAGTCAAAACCGAAGTAGTTTTTCAGCTTAAGAATGAGAATTTCATGAGGTACTGTATCGAAGGCTTTTATGAAATCAAGCAACACAAGTGATGTTACATGATTTTCATTCATTTCCTTTCGAATGTCATCTACCAAGTTTAAGAGCGCCGTAGTACAACTGTGCTTTGGTCTGAAACCAGATTGCCATGGTGATAAAAGGTTAAACTCATTGAGGTATGAATGTACTTGTTTGCTCATAAGTTTTTCAAAAACCTTTGAAAAACTTGAAACTTTTATTCCCGAACCCCTTAAACTAGGGAATGGAAATTTGTATGGGTCTTCCGCAAATTTTGTTGCTATAGGTCTGAAAATTGATATAGAGACTCCTTGTCATAAATAATACAAATATGAAAATGTTCAAGAAATACACAAAAAAAAAAATTAAAAAAATATTTTCATAAGACACTTACAAAAAGAAGTGAAATCATACCAAAAACATTTTCATGTAAGAAGTTGCCAATTCGAGAACATATGACTCGTACTGTCAACTACTTGGCTTATGTAGAGCCAACCTTTTAACTCTACACGCCCTAACTCTACAAGGCTTAACTTCACAAACTCTAAATTAGGAAAAATATGTGGGTTGGCCATTTCGCCTTATTCATATGGCGTAAGGTGAACAAGGTATTCACTGTTCATTACTTTTCTGCTATACAATAGTTCTTGTAGTAACGAAACGGCTAAGCCACATATTTTGACTAAGGTGTAGAATTTGCTAAGTTAGGCCTTGTAGAGTTCAGGCTTGTAGAGTTAGAAGCTTGTAGTTGACAGTACGAGTCATGTGTTCTCGAATTGGCAACATTTTTTGTCCCGTATACATATATTTTTCTTTTACCAACGATTTTAGTGATCTCTGAGACCACAACTCTTCAACTTCTCCACCTCACCTGTGGAGTTCGTCGAGTTGACCTCAGAAAACGTAAGCAGGCCTACCGGTTTTGGATTGTTCCATGTAAAAATTCCCCGATTGATTTTTTGTTGCGTAAGTATAAACTGTGAGTGGAGAAGGAAATACAAGGAGGAACTCTGCGGTCGACAAATACCTAGCCAAAAACTTCAACTTCTCAAATGGAAAATCTTCGATTTCACCCCGAAGGAACGGTGCAGTAGAGAAAGACCGAAATTTACGTGGTGCATGCAAGTGGTACGCATATCTTGACCAACTTCACGTGTAAAACTGGAGCCATCGTTGATGCCCAGGTCCACTCCGGTCTATAGCACCACCTAAGGTAAGGTAAATGAGCTTAGGCATTTCGATTTAGAACTTCAAATTCTAATTCTAATTCTAATTCTAAACCTAATTCTATGTAAGGCGACCAAGGCAACATAAACGGCTGCAATATGATTTGTGAAAGCCATCAAAACTTGTGAGCTTATTTGTATCTATCTATTAGATGATTAGATAGACGTTTGCGAGAAAAGCACCTGTACTTCGAAGTCCAAGAAACGAAACATTTTTGCCAAAAAAAATCTATTCAAAAGAAATGAGTTTGCGAAAGACCTATTCCAAATGTCCTTTTGAGAAATATTTTACCGTCAGACGAATCTTAAATTATGTTACAAAGCAAGTGACGTCGCTGGATCGCTTGTTCAAATGCAGCTCGTGACCAAAAAGGTTTTTCGATAAAATTGAACATAGAGCGATAAAGCACCACTAAAGGAGTCTGCTGATCGGTTTTGTACACACAAGTTGTTCTTCATTCAGTAAAACAGTAATAGACAGCATCCTAGTTGCCAGTGTGAAAAACACATAAACAACATTAAATCAAATATTATTGTTTTAGTAAGTCATCGGTAAAATCAAAGATGAAGAAAGCAGACTATTTTGCTAAAATCTTTAAGGCTGTATTTAGCAACACTGAGAATGTTTTTTGTTTTGAAGTCTCGCCTTATATTGTGCTTAGGTTTTAGTTTATTCAGTTTTAAACTTTCTAAAAAAATACAAAACATAAATTGGGTACATAAAATGCTTATGGTTTTTGATCCTACTTATATTATAAATGTGAATCTTTGTATATTTGGATGTTTGGATGTTCGTTCCCTAATTACCCCTCAACGGCTTAACTTATTTTGATGAAATAATGTAGATGGATAATGAATTTGTGAAGTTGGGTAGATGGAAGGTTGCAGGATTCACTTTATTTGGGCATAGTCTCCTGCGGGAGAGATCGAAATATTTCTGGGGGTTGCAAGAGTAGTGTAAAGTCCGTAAAGTTAAATTCAAGCGAAATTCCGAAATGGTCAGCTATTGTGGGAAAGGTAGAACAAACTGGAGGATGAGCATCTGCCAAAGATGTAGAGACCAAAAAATAATCTAAGGTTGACGAAGATCTTGGAAAAGAAGGGCTAAATGGAGAAACTAGATCTATATTTAGGAATGGACCATCAAAGAACCAATCATAAAGTACGATTTCATTTCTGTTGCTCCTAGAATCGCCCCAAATTGGGTGTCGAGCGTTAAAATCGCCACCAATTATAGCTGCGTCAAATGTCTCGATAAAAGTATAAAGTCTTTGTAGTTCTCTATGAAGTGGCTCGCTAACTTGAGAAGGTATGTAAATACTCCCAATAAGGATCTTACGTGAAAGACCAGAGATGTTGTCAGAGCTTAAGGTTGCTAATGTTACGGATAATAAATTACTTTGAAACTGTACTACACTATACTTATATTTTTGTTCTAAGATGATTGCAGTCCCTCTTCCAGAATCATTACGTATGATTTTATAACCGTTGAATACGGACCTATGTCTAGGGTTTAATCGTGTTTCCGAAAGGAAACAAATTTGTTTTTTTTTATTTTAAGCATGTTTTCAAGTGCTAGTCTTCGGTCATGAGAGATAATTGAATTAAAATTTGTTGATATTATTTTTATGCTCGTGAAATCCATCATACTACAATTGAAGCAACAAAGTCGAGATATGCAAACATTTTCTCTTCTTTAGTTTGAAATTGTTGGTATTTAGGCCAAAATTGACGTATTTTAACTAAAAGCTCTTGAAAAGAAATGTTAAATAAATTTTTTGATTCGCTTAGAAGTTATTTAATTCATTGTTTTGAGGATTTTCTGAATTTGAAGTAACATGCACCTTAGCCCTAGGTTGAGATGGTTTAATAGATGTTTTTGCCATATCAGCAAAAGAGAGCTTAGAATTTGTAAGATAGTTTATATTTTCGCTTACTACTTTTCGGTTTTCTAGTGTAGATCTTTTATTTCTATCCGCGAGAGTACCTTTCTTGTTTTTGTACTTTAAATATGCAGGACAACCCATGAAACTTGCTGCGTGACCTGGCTCATCACAGTTGACACACTTAGGTGTTTGAACTTCTTTATTAGATTCCTTTAGGTTTTTAAAAGTTGCGATACATGCTTCTCAATCATGAGATTCTCCACACAATACGCACCTACTTATATACGCACAACATTCACCTGAATGCCCGAATCGTTGACAGCGAAAACATCTTATCACAGACTTTCCGTGTCTTTTTTCCCAATAAATGCGTTGGAAGAGTAAATATCTAATACATGTTAAATCTTTGACAGATTCACCTGGTTCTAATTGTACTGTAAAAATGTTCAGTTTAATATTCTGTTCTTTAGTTCTAGCCGTAGAAAAAGGAGTTATTTTTGAAACTTTTACATTAGGAGCGGCAGTATTTAAGGCTTGCTTAACCTTCTCTATAGGCGTGTCCCCATCTAAGCCCTTTAACAAAATAGATATGCGTTTACTTTCTTTAGGAGAGAATGAGTATGCACCGATGCCAGTATCGCGTAATTTTTCAATTATAATTTTATAAACATTTGGATTATTTACATAAACTTTCGTTTTCCTGTAACCTATATTAATGAATTTATGTTTAAGATCTTTAATTTTGCATTCGGTAGCAGCGAGTTCAACCACTTGACTTAAAAGCTCACAGTTAGCCCCAAATATAAATATGGGCGGACAAAATGATACATTTTTACTTGCGATTTATAGGGACTATAAGGCAAGTTATGCATTCGTAAAAAAAAAAAATTCTAACAATCAAACATGCCATTACGATGATAGAGAAGTCAAAAAAAGTGGGTCCGGAAATTCCGTCCGTCTGTCTGTCTGTCTGTCTGTCTGTCTGTCTGTCTGTCCGTATCGATATCTACAGCCCAAACGGTTGGGCCGATTTGATTCAAACTTGGTATATAGCATTTTTAGAGTGCTCTACCCGACAGTTTTTCGAATTGGAATTCTAGCTCCAAAACTAACGGTACCTGCCATATAACTTTTAATGAAAAACTTATTTTTCTCGAAAACGGCTCATACGATTTTAATAAAACTTTCAGAATGATGTTTTCTGTGCAAAATCTATCTTTTAATTTTAATGGATTTTTCAGAAAAAGTTTTATAACGGTACCTCCCATATGACCGGTTTTTTAAAATCAGACTTTCTCGTTAATTAATTAACGGATTTTGATGAAATTTTCAAAATATGTAGAGCTTTATGATTTAAATAATATTGATTTTTAAAATTTTCAAAAACATTTTTTTTTAATTTTTAATAATTTTTTAAAAAAAATATTTTGTTTTTTGAATGTTTTGAAAACGGTTTAATAGATTTTTTAAAAAAAATTTCTCCTAGTATAAGCTTTAGATTTCTTTGAATTGACATACTCAAAAAAAAATTAAAATATGTTTTCGAAAAGTTTTTCAAAAAAAACATTTTTTTGAAAAAACTGGTGGAAAGATTTTGAAATGAAAAATTCATAAAATAGAAAACAGCAAAAGAAATAAGATGGTTTACAACACTTTTTCCAAAAAAACGTTATGATTAGTGTTGATCCATCAAACATAATTCAGCTATTTTAATTAATTTGATTTCAAAAAGTAAATTATTGTTATTGGGACCTATATAGGTCCCTATACCTAGCATTATTGCCCTACTGTTGTTCCCACGAATCTTTATGCCAGTTGTTCAATTTTTTCCATACCAAAACGAAAATTAAACTGAAAAAAGTCCTTTATATCTTCCTATTAGCAAATTATATTATAAGCACTAAACAACAAGTCGAAAGATAATACACTAAAAAACTGCAAAAGCTAACAATCCTATATATTTATGTGTTTATCCCTTTATCGTGACGCATGTTCATTCGAGCTTCAAACCACAACGATTCTAAAGAAGTTGCACGTCAAAAAAACATTAAAATTAAATCTTTGTCAAAAAGACACCTGTACCTAAAAAGGATTAGCACACGGGAGCAAGTACGTGCGACCCAGTCGTGCCTTTTATTTACAATACATTTGGTATTTTCATTTATTGGTGTGTTAGTAGCAATAATAGAAGGTTTGTTAATAGGCTTATTTATCAACTTATTGTTAGAACTACAATCTTCTGGCAGCGATGATCCAAGACTTAATAAAGGAGCAAATGTGTTATTGGAAAGATTTCCGTAATCGAATGGATTTATAGATGAGTTATCTGCTGCACTTTTAGTTTTCTTTCCAGGGTTTGCTTGGAAATTATTTGCCGATCGTTTAAGATTCTTAGTTACTGTTGTCCACTCCATTTGCTTATCAAATGAGTCATCTATATCTGAGTCTGATGCAACCATGGCTTGGCTTTGATTCATACTTAAATGTTTTTCTTTATTGGTTTGAGCGGTATTCGATTGTCCAAACAGGATTGGAGATAAGGGAGTTAGACTTGAGCCAGCTGCATGGCTTGCATTAGCAGCATGGAAGATTTGAGTAGAATTTTTAAAGTTCACCTTTGTATCAGAGAGCACATCTCTGTTATATTTTTTTTTATAACACTTTCAACGCTTTAATTTTTTGGCGCAATTTTATGCAAATCGTTTGGGGAATTTTCGCATGTAATAGCACGTCCGATAGTTTTTTGCTTATCACTATCCAGCATAGGAGCTGGAATATCTGAATTAAACTTTTGATTAAGATCCACTTTTCTAAGAGTCACTGTCTCTGGAGGAAATTAAGTATTTGCGGGCAAAGCCACGCTGAATTGGGCAATAAGAAAACAATTAGTCACACTGTAATAGACACGTCTTATCACTTTGACAGGTCGATGCGAACTCCCGACGCAAAAACAACCAAAATGCATAATATTAATTCCACGCAGACGAAGTCACGGGTAGAAGCTAGTACTCTGTAATTTCTGAATCTATATATGTATACAAATTCCACCAGCCATGATTCTTTCAGCAAAACTCCGAAATTAGTCAGTCGAGCCCCTCGAAAGCTGCCACAAAAATTTATCGTTTTATTTAGAGTTTATATTGTTATATGCATAAGCCTTATTTTCAAATCCAAAGTAAAAACAAACATTGCTTGTTATAAAATAAAAACTAATTTTACAAAAGCTTCGTTTTGTTAAGAAATAAAATAGTTTACTTTTGACCTAATCATACACTTTACATTGAGTACAATTATTATTAACTCGAGATTAATAATAATAAAAACACCCTTGCATGTAATCCGTTTCGTTCTCCTGCATCGCCTTTATATCGAGCAATTTTTATTTGCAGACCTAGGATTTATTCAATTCGTAGAAGGGGTCCATTGGATGCTTGATAAAGCCACGTAGATTTTGTATTTTTTTCATTGATCAGCCTTACCGTTGGCTTGCCGCATCCATAACTGCGCTCATAACGTTCTTTCTTAGGCAAGGTTGGTATTCTCCTAGCCTAGGTATTGCCAAATTAACGAATACATATCAAAAGGCATAAGCTTTCCATATAATTTGCTCCCTTACCACTTATTGTACACCTTGGAAGAGCTTCATATTATGATCACATTTTCAATAAAGTTGTCAAAAAAAAAATCGTTGACGCATCTTGAATCCAACACAACACAACACAATTTCCTTCTCGTTTTTGATGTATATTTTCACTGAATTTCGCTGCAAACATCACATAACATCTTAATTAGAAGACTACCAATTGCTAAACCAAAGCCATCAATCCTTAACGATTAACTAGAACTTCGACCTACCGCTTATTTCTAGAATAACCTCCTTGTACCGAACCGACTAATAGCCACTTGCATTGCATCAACCTCATTCCGAGAACCCCACACACAGTGTCCAAGCATGAATCAACGCAAACATTATCCACTGTCCTTCTTGGCATTGTAGATGAACGATGCGATGGCACGATGGATGAGTCCTAACCATGAATTTCCGGACAATGTCGACGATGCATGTTTTGTTACCCAACCCATCGGCTACACACCTACTCTGGCGACAAAAACAGAATCGCAAACGAATCGGCTTCAGCACGTCTTTGATCTCGTAGCGTTGTTCGGTGCGTCTCGTGGATGTGTGTTCCGGATCATTGTGACATTAGCAACCTGTATTGGAGATGGAGTGCGCCTACACTAGCTTCACACAGCGACTTAAATGGAATGACTTAAAGGGACCACTCTGGAACTGTTGTGTTCCCCTTACAAAAGTGGGCGCACCACATCACAGGCCAAGGATCTCAGGTAGGTGCGCATTCGAACGATGGAAGTGATTGCATGTCATGGACGCGTTTTGTAAACGTCCTTTCGTTTAATTGCAAACATTTGTTCCAATAGGTACGTGGGGCAGAAAGAACGCATGAGGACAGGCTGTAGGACTGGACTTGACAAACGCGATCAATACATTTGGCCTGCTTTGGAACTCTGTCGAACTGTATACAGTGCGGTGAATATATTGAGGTCACTGGCACTGGAAATGAAGTTTGACAAGGGGTGATACAGAGGACGATGCATTCGTGCGTGACAATTGCGTTCTAATTGATTATTTTCTACATAAATCGATTGAATGTTCGTCGATGTAGACCAAGTGACAGTGTCTCTATTATGAGGCGGAAACATTAGCGGTACAATTAAAAGAAAAGAATATTGCTCTGCCTAAACTTTGTTAGAGCGTGTGCTGGACTAGTTGTGATAAAATTAATTTAATCGATTAAACATTAACTGCGGAAATAGCTAATTCACATGGGTTCAGTAGTTTTTGGTTAAACGGTTCAATGACGATTTCAATTGACAGTTTTTGGGAAACGTTACAGGTTACCATGGAAAAGTTAACAATGTGGCTGTTAAACACGAACGCAACTAACCATTTGAAGTGAATTAACATTATTCAGATATTTCTTACACTTACATATGTGTGGAAGCTCATAGTAACTGACTGCAATGGTGCTTGGTCTATTGTTTGGAGAATATAATTGTGAATATTTTTTTCCACTACAGAATTTCTGTCGTGGGGATCCAACTCGTAATCTACGACCCGAATTTGGCAAGTTTTAAAACCTTCAATTCAAAATATAAGAAAAGATAATACAAAGTACTTAGTAGTAAGTAAGCAATTTTAATTGAGTAACAAAAAATGCAATGAGCATTTAAATATTTAAAACCATCGCGGTTATTCAAACCGGGGCTTCAATACAGTTATCTATATACACATAAATAAATATGAAGTGTCTGTTTTTAAAATGAAAATAACAGCTTTTTACTTGATATATACGAAAGGATATACAGTACTTATAACAAAAACACCATTTAAATTTTGTCTGTCTGTCTGTCTGTCTGTCTTTCTGTCTGTTTGTTCCGCGTAATCTCGGGACGGGATTTGACGGGACTTTCACTTAGGCTATCTTAATTACTCGCTAGGTGGCGCTCGTGTCGTTTTTTTTCGAAAATTCTTATTTATGGGCCGATTTTGACTGGACTTTCACAGGCAGGGAGCTCATTTTGAAAAGTATAACTAAAGCTATTTAAATTGCCCGTAGGTGGCGCTGGGTTTGCATAAACAGTTTTTGATACATTTCAGGCGGACGAAGTCGCGGGTGACAGCTTGTTGATAATATAATTGTAATCTTACAAAAACGACTTAAAATACTAACTTACCTAATGAAAGTATTCGCTAAAATAAAGACCTTGAAAAAAGAGCCTTTGTCGGTCACTCCTACCTGAGAAACGTTATTTCGCAAAAGTGATCTGACAATAGGGATTTCACAAGGTTTTGTGAAGATCGAGTTGATGCAGCTCCCCGGAAGAAATGTGTATAGCGCTCTGTTAGTGTTGCAAAATGATCGTCAAGGGATCTTCATCTCGGTAAAGGAAAAAGTCAGCATGGGGTGATAGAATGTAAGTTGCGACACCGTCCTCTAGAAAAATTGGATATTTACACCACGTTGCTTAACATAACTGTCCACATGGACTGGTGTCTTTTTGAATCAGGGATAGCTTTCAGAACCGTATGGTTAGAAAGCCTTCCTTCTAATTTAGTCAGATATGACATGCGTGTCACTAAATAACATGCTTCTTGGTAGAACCTGTGTTGTCAAAAGTGGAAATGTGACTTCTATCAAAACTTTTAACATTAAAAATAGTCTGTAACAAGGAGTAACAAATTCTTCTATTTTGTTCATTTACACAAGAAACTAAATTAATTTTGTTTACTTTGTGAAGAGATCGAAGTCACCAGAGTTTATTTGCAGAGCGACTTCGTTAAGATTCCTTCTTATTGCGATATTTGGTGGTTGATTCTCAATTTTCATTTTACAAAAACTATTGTATTTAAAGCCTCCTTCTCATCAACTAGCTTTTTATGAGTCCTGATATAAGGAAGAACGGACAAAAGTTGCTGACCCTTGATGTACATAGTCATGGTCAACCAAAAATCAAAATAATAGTCAAATAAGCCGGTGTCAGGTTCATCAGTGTCTGTCTTGCGACAGACATATAAATGCCTGGTTAGAGCTAGAGAAGGTTTCAAAAGCGTATTATTACGAAGGTATAACACTGTTAATAATTTGTATTGTGAAGTTCAAACTGGGACTTAGTGTAGCATTGATTATGGGAATTGTCCGAATTAGTTTTTTTGTTTTTACGTTTCAAAATGGTGAGTAATTTTATAGTTGACTATGTCAACATTCGTGGTCTAAGGAAAAATGTCTGTGCTGCGTATGTTCATACTGTAATGAATAAGCCAGCTGTATTGGCGTTAAGAGTAACACAAGTAGGGGAAAAAACCGATTATTCGGAATTAAGCTTGCATGGGTATTCATTACCACCATTTACCAGTACCTTTATTCGTTGTCAAACATGGCTTCGACGTTGCTTATCAACTTCAACCACAATATGGTCAGTGCTTAAGCACAGAATTCAATATCATGAGGTTTAAATTAACGATGAATAAGCGCATCATTCCAACATGTTTTCTCTATAGAAGCCCAAATTTAGATGAAGTTTCAACTTCTAACCAATTTGAGGCTTTGTCCGACTCCATTCAAGGAATTGTTTCCCGTTACCCTCACACTGAAATGGTTATTATGGGCGAGAAGAAGAATTCCTTCGATGGGTTCTAGTACCTAATTATTCTCTTTACTTATTAATAATCATAAAGCAGAGGGCATAGAAGCAACAAAACAAACAAAAAAATAAAAAGGAAAACAAAATATGAATGAACATACACAACATAAACAAATAAATTAATATTATAAAAAAAAAAAATTTTGCTACGTGTGGTTTTTATCTTTACGCTGAAAGGAAATAGTTGTAATTTAAGCTATTCTTTAACTTCCTGCTACCTGGCTACAGAACTTCCTCAAAAATATTTATATATTAACTAAATTAATCAGACTTTATGAATAAAGCAGTGTCTTCAAAGAGATATACTGGCGTTGACTGCAGCTGCTGATAATTAAACCATAAGATGATACAACGGTTTTTATTTATATTGAATGTATATTGCGTTAAAAATATCTACATAAATGCATTTTTTCTTACTAGCCCAGTAAGAATAAAAATGGGCAAGATCTTTCATAAAAACAAATAACATTTACGTTGAAAATAACACAGTTTGAAATTATAAAAACTATCAAAACCAAAACACTTAACGGTTTTTTATTAAAAATCAAGTCAATTGTAGGACAGATTTTGATAAAATTGGTTTTTTTAATTTTTAGTTTTTTTGAAAAAAATTTGTTTTTTAAATTTTGGTATGCAGTTTTGTAGAGTTTATTAATATACATGTGATTATAAAATTTAAAATAATTTTTTTGATTAGTTTTAAAAATATTGATTTTTCAAAAAATAAATTCAAAAATTAATTTTAATAAGAAAAAAAAGGTATTAAGAATTCTGATATGCAGAATTAATTTGGCTGTCTAGATCTTTTCAAGTATAAAATTTGGCTGAAATCCATAGAGCCGGTACCGAGAAAGCCAAAAATTTAAAAACAACCGTTATATGAAAGGTCCCGTTAGTAGACTTTTCCCGGAAATTAGGTTCTAATCAAATGATAGCCAATACAAACAAAAAAACTATTGAAATTTTTCATAAAAATCGGAAGAGGATTAACTTGGGTCCACATATAAATAGTCCGCCATTTTACGCTTTTTTTCAACTAGTGCTTATTTCTTGAATGGTAACACTTAGCTCATGTCTGATTTGACAGATAATTAGTTTTATCCTTCCGCTAAACGAATATGGTTGTGTATACGCTGGGAAATATTGCGACATTACTGTCTGCGATCGACTTAGAGAAGATGCCGATTTTGCCAAAAAAAATAATCTTTTCAGATAAAGCTCATTTTGATCTTTGCGGGTATGTAAACAAGCAAAATTAACGCATTTGGGGCACAGAAAACCCGCACGCTTACATTGAAAAGCCGATAGACCCAAAACGAGTCACTGTTTGGTGCGGATTTTAGTCCAGAGGCATAATTGGGCCATTTTTCGAAAATGAGCAAGGAGTGGCCGTTACAGTCAATGGAGATCACTATCGCGCCATGTTGAACGAATTTTTGTTCACAAAAATTGAAGAAGAGGATATTGGCAACATTTGGTTTCAACAGGACGGCGCTACGTGCCACACAGCCGAAGCTACACTCGATGTTGATGAAGCATTTAAAAAAAAAAAACATTTTTGGCGGACCCGTTAAAAAATTGAAACAAATGTTTATTAAAAACTGCATACCAAAATTTCAAAAAAAGTTTTTTCAAAAAACTAAAAATAAAAAACAGTATTTTATCAAAACCGGTCGTACATATTTTGAAATACATTTTTCATAAATTCTTTGTTATATAAGACGTGTGATGGCGTACTTCATTTTTACTAAAAACCGTTTAGTATTGTGGCTTAAATACTTTTTATAAGTTCAAACTGTGTTATTTTCAACGTAAATGTTACTTTTTTCTGTCAAAGATCTTGCCTTCCAATGTTATTAGGCACATAAGAGCAAGTACGTGCCCATTTTTATTTAAAAATTGAGATTCTTTTCGTTTTTTGTTATATAACTTGCAATTTGTATAGATATAAACAAAAAACCTTCATGTACCTACACATATAGTATTAACTAACAACAAAAATTAACTAATAATTAGGGTAATTTACCAGCATTTTCTTGGCCTGACTTGTCAAGCGGAAAAGGCCATTTTTACAGATAAAGTGTAATTTCTTGTTGTTTTGTTATTATGTTGTGGCAAATATTGAGTTCCCTAGACTATAGAGCTAATTATTAGATAAATATGGAGTATCTGCTATCTTAATATTACGCTATTGAGACTGTTATTCTATTCTGTTTTCTTCCGTCTAGTCTTAATAAAAAAATAACGTTCTTCACTTCACGCACATACATATTTGTTCACTTGACTTTTGTACTAAATTTTTTGCAACGTATTTTATGGAATCATCTTACTAAATGATCTTTTTCCCTATAAACTCGGAATTATTAAATAGGAATTATAACCTCTTTTATAGACAATACGCATTCCTTGCCACACAAGTTCTGAAATCACAAAAAATGCAGTTCTACTCCCGCGTGATGTTTATTATAATGTCAACAGCATTACCGGGTGCCCTGGCATGGAATACAGTCACAGGCAGGTGTGACATCTTCGTTATCGAAAATCGATATACAATGTAATTTGTTACCTTCAAATTGGTCCTCATTTATAATTCCCTCAAAAATTTCGGGAACCGAATTCCCAATGATGACTTAATCACATACCTGGCAATAACATAGCATAGATATTAGTCATCTTATAAGAAACCGATTCATACCGCCGAAGATCGAAACTTCAGAACTGTCTCTGTGTGAACTGTCACGACGAAACAATTTATGAGAAACCCCAGTAGATTGCAAAGCAGAATAATTTCTTCCTAAATCCAGAACTGGCGGCTGCGGCACCAGTCACCCTCACCAGTGCACATTTTTAAATGTTCAAATAGCCAACAAGTTTTGGGTAATTAAAAAATAAAAATTAATAAAAAGCTTTTAATTGTAGTTAAAAAACTAAACTATATGAATACAAATCCTCTAGGTCTGAATGTTGTGTACCGGCTAAGACTCCAAACTAATTATGAACGACTATCATTTAATCATTTGCGAAATGCAATTTAACTTCCTGTTCATCAAGAAATTCCATTCAGTTATCTGTGGTAGCTATTGGCGACAATTTAGATACGAAATTGACATCGTTATCGCTTTCGCAAGATGATTCGGGTGAATGAAATGGCCGTTGAGTGCGCTGACCAAATGGTGGCATTAATTTGCTGCACGCGAATCTGGTGTGTTTAAAAGCGATTGCCAGAGTAAAGTGTAAGTGTGGAATACAATGGTCGCACGCTGTTAAAACCTGTAAAAAACCCGAAATCCGTAGAGATGGAAGCGCAGAATACGTCAAAAGGAGTTTGGTGGATATTAAGAAGGCTTAAAATAAACGTATTAAAGCAACGGCCAGCGCTGCTGGCATTCGTATTGAAACGTTGCACAGTAGAATATAAAGGTCTGTTTCGTATCAAAAATCGATAACTTTTTTGGTACTAAAGATAGATTGTTGAAATTTTGCACGAAAATAAAGCAGTATACATAAGCTTCTAATGACATAAAGAATTTTTTGTAACACACAATTAAAAAGAGTCAAAAATTGGTTTTATTTTATCTATAATTATTTTATAAATAATGAAAAAATACAGAAAATGCTTACGTACTAATTAAAGAAAATTGTTGGATATAGT